>WOXC01002490.1:0-322450 GCA_011680675.1 Gymnobelideus leadbeateri | reverse complement strand
AAAAGGTCATAGAAAGATGAGAAAAGTCAAGCAATTTAACAGTCTGTCTTCTAATGGTGTCTCATTTAATAACTGAGTTTTATGCTGATATGGAAGTCATTATAAAGTTATCAATTTTTTTCTTATGTAAACTTTATTGAGTTATCTGAGAATTTTATCTCTTGAAAAGTATTCCAACTCCCTACTTATATTATGATTAGTATAAAACTGCCGTATCCCTAACCATTATTGGAACTTGGATCAAGTCTGCAGTTCTGGACTAGGCCAAGTTTTCATAGAATTACCCCATGCCCCGCTTGGCCTCGCAGGAACCAAAACAGACAGCTGACAAAGTGGGTGGACAATGGAGCTAAATGACACATATAATTGTTGTGTTCTTTCTTTATGTAACTCTAGTGGTTTGTATATTATAAATAAGCTTTGCTGAGTATTTAGATCAAATGGTTCCATTATGGAATCCTTTTAAATTGAAAATATCCTGAAATAACTATGGTATCAAAACAAAAGGCCTAAGTAAAATTTACTTTAAAAAATAAAAAGTTAGGACATCAATTACTATTTAAGTAGCACTAAGTTTTAACATCAAAATGAAAATCCTACTCCTCCATTCATCCCCTGCCCCCATTCCAACTATCATAGGATACATCTTATTCCCTCAGAAATTAGAATACATGTGAGATCATAGCAAGCTCTCAAAAGAAACACTAATTGATGAGCCCCTGAAAATGCTGGACTAGATTTTTCTGTACTGAGTCTTTAACGTTCCAATACAGCCCTGCAAAGTAGCATCATTTAATTCACTTACCTTATGTATTGCCTGAAAACAGTCCAATAGTGTTATGTAGAAAGTGCAGTTACCATAGGAAGCATCCCTGAAATTCCACAAATATTTGAATCAGTATCTCAGTTCTCATAAATAAAACTACTTTTCATGGCTGCACCTAGAGATGTCAGTATGAAACCGTTTTTTTTTCCCATAAAAAGAAAAAGAGATCAATTTAAATCAAATATTCATTTAATATCCAAAAGAGAATCCTATTTGATTAATCAAATACAATATTTATCTTAATTCTAACTATTAAACTCTCAAATTCACCCTTCTTTTGTCTTATCTCCAAATAATTGCTATGGATCACCTTTATCTTAATGACTACTAGATTTTCAAAATAAGTCGTCTTTAATTTTTTTTTTATCAACTACTTCTCTTCTCAAAAGAAATGAAGATCTTTATATTGGTGTGCATTTGTGTATATGTGTAAATAAAATGCTGACAGCAGATGGTAAGGATGGGAGGGAGAGAAGGAAGGATGGATTTTTTTGTTTGTTTGTTTGTTTTGCTTTTTGGAGGGCAACTGGGGTTAAGTAACTTGCCCAAGGTCACACGGCTAGGTTTTTGTTTGTGTGTGCATTAAGTGTCTGAGGCTGGATCCGAACTCAGGTCCTTCTGACTCCAGGGCCAGCACTCTACTCACTGTGCCACCTAGCCGCCCCTTTTTTTTAAAAACATTGTTGGATGACCCAAGTAATTTCATGTCAGCACTGGGCACCCTTTGACTCCATAGTATTATGTATTTAGATCCTAAAACTTATTTCTAGAAAGAAAGATTCCTTTTCATTTTATTCAATGACAAGATAACAATCACTATTGGCATACAATTTGTACTACAGATAAATGTGCTTTTCTCTTTAACTTTACACGTGCCAAAATATTATTAACATTTAAAATAGATATATTTTAAAACCAAATATATAAACCATTACATGTCTTTTTCAGAACTCAGAATTGTTCATGAAAACAAAGGTTAATGTTATGTTCAGGGAGTAAGGTATTTACAAACCATAGTTTAAGTTCAAGCTAAAGTACAATATTTATCTCATGATAGGACGCCCACTTAAAATTTAATCAGAACACAGACTAAGAAGCAATTATTTTCTCTCATTTAGAAGAGTCTGCACGGAAGACACATATAATACAGCATTTCTGCCAACAGAAGGGAACTAAATTATGAAAAATCTGAATTTGCTTAAATTAGTGCTATTCAATTTTTATTTAAATCTAATTTACTTTGTATGCCCAAAAGAACAGGATTATTCACAGTGCTATCAATCCTGCAAACAAAAAACACACAAATTTAAACTGGATTCAAGTTATATATTTCTTACTTAAAAAACTAAACATTATGTCAAACTGAATTTTTATTCTTGTTCTTAGCCTTAAGGTGGAAGATTTCTCAAGGATGTTTAGATACTGTGATATAACATCATTAAACAGACAATGAAAGGGACACCTGTCAAGTTGTTTTGGTTATTGTTGTTTGATTTGATGAGACCGACTTCCACTTATATGTCTCTCCTTTAAAAAGAAAATAAATTGAGATTATGAAGCTTGACAAGAAAGGAGATTAGATATAGTTACTGCCATCACTCCAAGTCACCAGATTGGGTTTTGAATGTTGGTTTTTCTGATTTTAAGGATTCTCCTCTAGGAATTATATGAGAATTCCATTCATAATTCTTTAAAGATAATTCTCCTCTCCCCTACCCCACCTCCAAAAAAATGGCCTCTAAAAGAATACACTATTATCTACTTTTTTTAAAAACCAGGCTCACAGATTACATTTAGAGTGCTATGTAAACTGTGTAACAACTGTTTCAAAGTCTTCCCTTATAGAAGAAGCTCATAATGTTTAACAATATAGAAGTTATTTTAATTATAAGTCATTCTATGAAGGGCTTTTCTATAGTTTCAGGGAGAAACTATATATTTTAACTTTTGCTCTAGGAGGTAAACTATGGAGACTACAGATTGATAGAAGGTGAATTTCTTGTGAGAACTGTCAAATGTTTATTTTATAAAGAATCATCACAAAGAGAATTTTCATTCATAAGTGAGTTTAGAGATAAACTGAACGGTGTGGGACCGTGTTTTGAGAAGGGAAGTCATCTGCCATTAAGCAGAGGGTATGAATTAGCTGTGAGCTTTCTCATAGCTAAAATATGTCAAATTACCTATTCCTTGTTTTACTATTGATTTCCCTGTAAGTAAATTGTCTATTTTATGATTTTAATATATTTAGTATCAGAAAATGAAAGGTTTTAATATGGAAAGAGTTATATATAACTAAATAACCAGTATTAGGAAAGGCTGTTTCTCTAGATTATTAGATAAATCATATTTGATAAGCTGATGGGGGTTGTCAGCTTAATTTATTGAGAGATATGCTGAAATTTGATTGATGAGAAAATATAAAAATATAAAATTTCCCTAAATCAGTGGTTCTTTTATTTTTCTATGTATTGTAGACTCTGTGGTGGTTTGGTGAAACTTTTGGATCCTTACCAGAATGTTTTAAAATGTATAAAATAAAAATTACAGGATTACAAAAGAAACCAATTATATTGAAATACATTTACAAAATATTTTGAAAAATAAACAAATCCACAGACCCCAGTTTAGCAACACCTGAAGTGGAGTTTGGGATGGTAGGCTTAAATATGGCAACGGTCACAGATGACATCAAGGAACACTCTACCAGTGAGAATGACTGACCAATGTAACTCTACATGTAGAGTTCAGAGCCCTCAATCTTGATGTTATTATCATCCCAACATTCACCTCCCTTCTCTTTATTAACTATTAACACACTCAGCCTATTCAAGGATTCCCAAAGGCCAAGTATAAGGTAATATTACCTTTAGGTCTACTGTTCATGGAGGTTATTAATAATTTTTGCATGTAAGCTAAGCACAAAAGTTCTCTGTAAAACTTATTTTTCAAACCATAATGTAATTCTAAACTATGTCATAGCTACCTCCACAAAGAAATTCTTAAGCGAAAATAAAGTAAAATCTCCTTCATTTGGACTTAACTAATTTAGAATTTGTTGTAATTTGGCCTGTGCTGAATCAAAGTTTATCTTCATATTTTCTATGGAGTAAAGATGACTAAACTTTAAGTTTAATTAAAATTAATTTAATTTGGATCTATTAATTTTAATAGTGTAAAAAAAAAAAGGAGGTATATTTAGACTTCCACTTAACCAATGTACTTTACATCTTGGTTCAGAGGGATTAGAGGGACCTTAGATGATGTAAAATTAAGCTTACAGATTTAACAAACTTGGATGAAATGACTGGAAGAAAGGCTATCATTTAAAGCACAGAAATTTCAGCATCCAGCAGGGCCTATCTGCTCTAAAGCAAATAACCTTAACAGGTCTTGAGATCCTCCTGTCTCTATTACAGAGTGTTGATCAGTTGTTTTTCACTCATGTCTGACTTGTGACCCTATTCAGGACTTTCTTGGCAAAGATATTGGAGTGGTTTGCTATTTCCTTCTCTAGGTCATTTTACAGATGAAGAAACTGAGGCAAACAGGGTGAAGTGTCTTGCCCAAGGTCAGAAAGCTAGTAAGTGTCTGAGGCCAGACACTTATCTGAGGCCAGTTCAAATCTGGCCAGAACTGAGGGGGAAAAAGAAAAACCAAAATTTTAAAATTTGATTTGAACTCAGAAAAACAATTTTGATTTCTGCAACACATAGTAGCTAGCCCTGTATTATAGCACAGTATATAAAAAAAAATAATCATCGATGTGCATTGGTTGGGGGGTTTCCTCAATAGAAAATGCCTAGAGCAATGAAATCAAAGGTCCAGTTTGAGGGGGAAAAAAAGAATTATGGAATATTAGAATTGGAAAACAATTTGGAGATCATCTACTTCATCCTAGGGTCACTGTTAAAATAGGAAGATAAAGTTAAATTATATTCTGTATGGTCTGCTATTTATCAGTGAAGGAAATTATTTTCTATCAACAATGGTTTTTAAAAATTATCTTTTATAAGTGGGCCAAATTAAGTTATTGAAAAAATTCACTTTAGGGGAAAATTCCATTTTCTAATAGGAGTAGAGATGGGCAGAGTATTATAAAAGCATATGTAAATGGAAGCTGCTATCTGCAAGTAACAAGTCCACTCCCCAAAGAATTATCAGGACCTCTAATTTCAAAAAGTTTGCTAGATTTAGAAGTACTTACAAGAAATAATAATGTAATTTCTTTTAAAACTGTTTTCCATTTAGATCTTTCATTCATTCAGAGTGACTCTCCTAATGAATTCAAACTAATGAGATTGCATTATATTTAGTTTTAGAGAAACTACTTTCTTGGTGACTATGACAAGAGAAATTCAAATTTTACCCAGCAAAACCAAATTTTTCTAAATAGTTCTTTTTTTGAGCATAATGCTTGAATACTCAGTTCTGCTAGGACACTATTAGAAGAATAACATGATTTTCTTATTCTGTGCCAAATAATTCTTTTACTTGGTTTCTACTAGCTATTCTTATTGTCAATCCTAAATCTTTTCCCCACGTTCAACTGTGTTTCACAGGTCTTAAGCAAATCATGTGTGTTCATTTTCCAGGATTCACAGATGCATCTAGTGAAACCCATTAACAAAAAACACCATTGTAATGAGGGACAAGCTAAAACAACATCAACAGTACTGTAGCTTATTGGATCACCAGTTCTTGCTGATGAATGATGTAACATAATACTTTTCTGGTTCTTTTTGGGCTATAGCCGCCTTCATAACTGACATCATTCATCAGCCTGTATGTCATCTTCAACGTAGGAAGGAAGAGAGTTAATCTCTGAACAAACAATTCAGCACCTAGGTCAACTCCCCTCTCATCCCTTTCCCAACTGAGACTTTGCACTCAATATTTTTCTTCTTTTTTCCTAATGAGTGGAAGTCATTTCTGCTGCCTTGATAATTCAATACAGTCCAGGTAGATATTTTGGAATATTCTATCTCCAATTCCTACAGATTAGGAATTTCATGTCTAGAAATGTTATGAAATTCCACTCCAAAATTATAATGGCCCCAAATTCACCAAACTGTGTTTAACTTAGTTATGCGTCTTTCTAAAGTTAGTGACACTGGTTCCTTGTGGGATGGAGGTGGGCAGATATACCGTCTGTTGCAGAACCCCTATTCAAAGCCTTTCCAGCTAGATAGGACCTTCTGAAGCAGGAGTTCTTAACTGTTTTTCTGTGTCATGGACCCTTTGGGCAGTTTGATAAAGCTTGTGGAACCAAACTCAGAAAAATGTTGGTTGCCTGCATTCATAATTGAAGGATATGCTAAATGTCTGAGGTTAGTGAAAATAGAAATATGTTTTTTTTTTTCCCTATCCAAGTTCTGGATACTCTGAAGTCTATACGTGGACTCTTTGTATATCAGTTTAAGAACTTCAGTTCTAGAGCTAATGCTTCATGGATACAGCCTTCAATAATCAAATGTCATCTCAATGCCTCAGTGAGGCCATGGAGAAAACTTAAGAAACTATGCTAATATCAATATATACAAGATGGATACTTTCAAAAGCAGATACCTAATTTTCAAAATCTCTCAGTACTTTGCATCTAGATGAAATAATTATTTTGTATAACCTTTATCAAATAGCTAAGATATTAATCAAGCATTTGGTCAAAATAACAGGTTTAAGTATGCCAGTAAACACATTAAAAAGGATAATGTTTTTGAAAATTAACTTTCTATAAAGCTACACAAGTTGTTTACCGTGATAACATATGGAACTAGTAGAAGGTAGCCTATTAAATGTTTCTGCTCAGTTTTATAATGACTTCTTTGAACTTAAGCTAACGTTATTTATATACAAGATGACATTACTCATATACCAACTATAGAATGTGTGATTCAATAGTTTTCCCAGTAGCAGCATCCTACCCAATCTCCTTCCTTACTTCTTCTTAACATGGTAGACATAAATTGAAGACCACCTGTTCCTGTGTAGAGGACAATTTTTGCCAGCAAAGGTCATTGCATATGGAAAAATGAATCCACTTTAACATAAGAATTAAATCTGTAACTTGTCTTCAATCAGCATACAGTGCTGATAGCTCAACTGTTTCAACAAGCCTTCCTTCTAGTTACTGGCTGCTCTTTTGCACATATATCATGAATGCACATACCCTCCATGCACATTTACCAACCACTCTCTTAAAAACAAATATCAAGTATTTTCAGAGTGCTATGAATGAAGGATGAAAACCACAAGGTCCATGAAAGGGCCCAATTTAATCTAGCTTAACTCATATTTAAAGTTCTTAAATTTGGTAATGATTAATTTTGGAACTGGAGCAGAGATGAGCTAACACATTTTTCTTTTCTTGGAAAAGTGGTGGAGATGGTTGTGAAATATTGTAAATGTTTTTGGATGTGGTTGCTGTGCTGGCTGGTTTCACTCACATTTTTAATTTGTTACAATGAAAAGTATATTCAAGTGGAAGGAAGATGAAGACAGAAAAGGAAGGATATCTATATAAAAACCAAAGGCATTAATGATTCCCAAAATTCTTACACTCACCTGAAAGGAACATAGGATATGTTTCCGACCAACAGCGTCCTGTAGGTATCTTCTGGAGATTTCTCCAAATATATTATCTAGGTTTAAAGGGGGTGAAAAACAGGGCAATTTATTCATAAAATACATGATTTAGTACTAGTTACTTAGAATTAACGTCTGGTAAGAACAAGCTAAAAATTATTATTCAATTTCTAAAAAAAGAAAAAAAATTAGAAATGTGCCTTCCTCTGCTCAAGACAGGTTATTTAAGTATGAAGGGGAAATAATACAAATCCTTTGAACTGCTATTAACAGAAGTTAACAACATTTTCTTTATTTTTTTCCATAAAACACATTCATCATGCCTGTATTTTATCAAGATTCCTAGTAGATTTTGGGAACAGACAACTGTCAAGGTTTTGGCTAACCAGATAGTCAATGAAACAGTGCTATTTCCCCATCTCATCACTGTGGTAGATGTAAGGATACTGTGATGTGTATGTAAGCAACAACAGCCCTCCTCACTAAGACTACCATATGATTACTCAATGATAAGAAATATTCCACTTACTATACTTGTTTAAAGGCTTCAACCCTAATGAAGTTGTAATGAGCTGAGTCATTAACACTTAAGTTTCAATTTGAATGGAGTTCAAATTTAATAGTACACATCTGATCAAGCCCAAGAGCTGAGGAAAGAAAAAGGCCAATAATTTTAGGGCATAACTTTCAACTTAGTGAAAGAAAAACATCATGTGAGCTCTAAAATGCATTGTGTATATCATATATGAAAATTCACATTAAAAAAAAAGAGAAGGCCCTGTCAATATTATAAAGACTTCCATCGTAAAGAGTTAAGATTATTCCCCTCTTGACAATTTTCCATAGCTCAGGAAAAGCATGTTTTAATTAGTTATGCTGGTTAAAAACAGAATTATAAAACCTACATCAGTTTGTGCAGCGCTCAACACCAAAACTTCTGCGTCCCTAGTAGTAAATTAAGATTGAAAATATTTGCAGTATGTTAACAAAAACAGGAAAATGTGTTCAACCCTTTACTATGTCATGACTGGAATAAACAACACTTGCCGAAAAACCATGTGATCCCAATGAAAAACCATCTCTATTCCACAGACTAATCCTATAAATACCAAAAAAGATCAATTTAGGTTAGCATAAAGGAAGAGTAGCAAAACATTTTAAAAGACGTCTTTCATTACTTTTAGGTATATGAACACTCCCAGAAAAACAAGAAAAAAAGTTCTTGACATCAGTCTTTGGCACTGTCAAATGCTTTGTGATCAGAAAAGAAGAGGCATTCCTATCTGCTTTGCAACCTAAGGACCATGGGACCTTCCATATATAATATAATGCCTCACCATTAGAATGTGAGCTCCTTGAAAGCAAGGCCCTTCTTTTCAATTCTATCTCCAGTGCTTAAAACAGTGCTTTGCAAGTAGCAAATATATAATACGTGTTTTTTTTATTATTCATTCTTATAACTTCCATAATGTTACTAGTTTAAAATCATATAATACAAAATTCCTCCTAATGTCTTAGAAACCTGCTTTCACGTCACTTGGGCAATTGTTCCCATGGAAGTAACTCTTTTATTATTGCCCAATATTAAGAGAGGGCTTACCTATATTGAAATACAAAGTAGATTAACAAAGCCTGGTCTGACAGATGTCCTGATCTGAGGTATGAGTTGTAATTAATCTTCTGTTTTCTTATGAAATGACACTGAATATAATCAACACTCAAATTTACATACTTGAGAGAACAAATTATTTTCAAGTATTTTCAAATGCTCTTTTGAATCTTTTCTACATCAAGAAATCGTTTATCAATCCCCCAATTATCACAAATTATGAATTTGTATAATAGGAAAAGATAATGCTTTACTATACTTTGCAAAAATTTTATAATCAATTGTCTTCTTTTCCAAATATTCGGCTTCAGAGATTTTTTAAAAATTAGTTAATTCTGACTTAAAAACTAAGACTGTTTATAATTCCTCAAGGTTTAATAGATAGTGGTCTGTTATAAATAAACAAATGGGGGAAATGTGTTATCTCAAGTATCGAGTTCTTTTGCCTGGTGTCTTAGGCTTTACACAATAGGATGTCAACCAACCTTTCCAGCCTAACCTGATGTTACTCCAGGTAACATACTCTTCATCTCTATCATGCTCAGACAGTCTAGTCTGATGTCTTGGAGACATTCCACCCTTCACCCCAATTTTTGCCTCATTGCAATCACTCTTTGCCTTGTTGCAATCCTCAAAATCCAGCTCAGATATCATCTTCATGAAGAATCTCCCTTGGTCTTTACCTTTCATAGCACTCTTTTGAGACTTCTGCCGTGCACTTATGATATTCTAATGTGTATTAGAGTCATTTGTGTACACGTCTTCTTTACATGATGGTGAACAACTTGAAGGCAGAGACTATATCCTACTCCATTTTTTAATTCCCCAAGGTCTAGCCCTTAATGATATCTGAATTGAGTTCTTCATATACTTCTAAATCAAGTGTTGAAACACCATCCTTCATAGGATCATCTTTCTCTCCTGACAAAAGCAGGCAAAGGCAAACCATATAATATAAAAAGAGGACAAGCCAAGTGAAGACCAAATTATAAAGACTATTCTCCCAAGAGTAATTAAAATGTAATAAAGCCCCAACAGCTCAAACTTCCACTCCAGAGCACAGAGGGAGCAAAGAATGAAGCTAGTTCTATATACTTTTTACAAATGGAATCTTATGTCACATAACAATTTGTAAATGTAAAAATATTCTACTTAGAATGACTCCTCTACTAAATGTCTCATCAGACAAATTGTTAAAATAATTGCTTTTGACCACAGAATAGTCTGATCCCCTTGCGAGATTTTTTTTTTTGGGGGGACTGGAAATAAAGAGAATGAGGGGTGAAGTTGCCTGGGGAATTGGATCAGATGTTAAATGCTGAAAATGTTATTCATTTTAGATCAGCCTCTCTATCTTGGCATGATGACTAGAGGTCACTAACTCAATTCTGACTAAAGAAGGTGATAAGAATGCACAAGGTTTGGCTTTGGAATAGAGTATTTTCTCAGAAAGCAGGATGCACAGAAATACTTTTTACCTCTCAAATATATATTATTTGATAGAAGCAATGGCAAACTAGTCATTTACATGTAGTGGGGGTGGGGGTTAAGTTTCATCTCTTCACCACCCCCTAGCTTAGGATGTAATAACAGAAAGCAAACGTATAAAAGACTTATCTGTGTCCTGTATGCCTTTACTAACTAGGAAAATATTTCTTGATTAAACTGGAAGAAGTAACTGCCATTGGCCACAATCCTGGTGGCCTTTGAAAAACCTACCTTGCTAATTCTACAGCCCAAGCAAGAGCCAACAGTTAAGGAACATCCCAGCCTTTGAGGGGGAATGACTTCACTTCTGGAGGGAGAGAAGGGGATTTCTCCTTCCTCCTCCTCCCCATCAGCCATGATGTTTTGCCCAGTAGGAGACTCTACATCCTACATGTTCTACATCCAGTGATGCATAGCAGCCTCCATTCTCATAGGACTATATCTTTAGGCCAAAGACACTGTCATAGTTCTTTGAACTGTATACTGAGTGCTTTGAACATAGTGGGTGCTCCAATAGTGTCTGTCGATAATAACCGCAAAAGTCTTACTTTATTTATAGATCAGGTCTGAACAACTTGCGGTCCTTTGTGACTTAAGAAAGGATTTTGGGAGGCCTGTGAAAAATGTAGAGGATTTGTATGTAGAGGAAATCCTTTGGTGGGCTGCAAGTGGCCTGGGGGCCACAAGCAGTCACTCAAGTTGTAGAGGCCCAAAATTTGTAGAAACCTGAGCATATCATCTCATTCAGGACAAGCACAAAACCCCAATGGATAGAAAAGACTTGAGAATTCGAGTATATCATCTCATTTACAAGCATAAAACTCCAATGGATGGAAAGGACTTTGAGAGAGTTTTATCCCAATCCTACACATTTTGCACAACTATGCCAAAGTTGAAACTGAGAAATAGCTGCTGTAACAATAATGCAATATTCACAACACCCACGGTGGTTATGAATATGCTGGTATAGTTGTGAATCACAAAATGTAACAGACTCTCCACATGGAGGGCAGAACCAAAGTCTATTCAAAACACCAGAAAACTGAGTCCCAGAACCAGAAAGCCAAAGTCATTACAGTAGCCACAAAGTTGACACACATGGTTAATACAGTTAACACCCACATTCCCAAGCCTTCACAACATTAACAGGCTCCCTCAAGCAGGGATCCTCCTTTCTCACTCACAGTAGTTCCTCAGCCTGTTTCTTGGAAGTTCTCAGCAGAAATTCCCAAAGGAAAGGTCTCAGCAGAAGAAAGGTCTAAGCAGAAGTTCCAGCCTTCAGATGTTTACCCTAGGAAATTCTGCCATTCCCATTCCTTATATATGCCTTAGCTCCTCCTTATTCTATCCCTTCCTGTTATATCAGCAACTTCCTCCCAAGGTGTTAACTACTTCTGTGTTAATTAAATAGCTTAAACAAGGTGTTAACTTGAAATAAGGTGCTAAGCACCTGCTTACTTGCCAATACAAAGGAGCATGGAAGATCTTCAGATCCCATTAACATTACAGCTGCCTAGATGGTTCATAATTGGGAGATTCAAAACTCATACTCACAAATTTGTAAGCTGTGGCATGGGAAAGGAAGCAGGGTACAAGGGTCTTTAAGTAGGGGGAGAACTTGGTCATCTACCCTAACCCACTCATCTTATAGATGAGGACACCTCAAATTCCAGGATTGGAGAGATTATGAAACACTTAAGTAACAGAACCTAGATTTGAATACAGGTCCCACTGCTATTTGCACTACACCACTCACCCTTGAGCTCTTAAAGGCTAAAAAGCTATCAATCAACAATTACTTATCTTGCTATGTGACAGTCATTGTATTAAAGTGTTGTCCTCTAAAAGGGGTTCTCAACCTGTCTATAAGTTTCATATATACATATATTTGTCTATGTATATATTATGTACATATATGTATAAATACACTCACATATGTAATATACACACATGCATGTGTAGTATATTTGATAATTGTGTTTCAGTATAATTGCTTTCCTTTGTAACCCTATTATATTACTTTGCTCATTTAAAATATTATCCTAAAATGGAGTCCATAGGCTTCAGCACAATGTCACTGGAGTCTATAACACAAAAGTGGTTAAGAAACTTTATTCAAGGGGCGGCTAGGTGGCACAGTGAGTAGAGTGCTGGCCCCCGGAGTCAGAAGGACCTGAGTTTGGTTCCGGCCTCAGACACTTAACACACACAAACAAAAACCTATCCATGTAACCTTGGGCAAGTTACTTAACCCCAATTGCCCTCCAAAAAGCAAAAAAAAAAAAAAAAAAAGAAACTTTATTCAAAAAGATTTTAGGTGGGTAAGGGGAACCCAGTGACGGCCTTTCTGGCTGTCATGTGAGAAGTCCCCCTATTTAAACTGAGAGGAGGCATATTTGTAGAGCTGTCTGATTAATAGCTAATTTTTTTTAACCACAGAAACGCACATTGACTATAAAAAATTGAATGAGCATGCATTTTGCATCAATGGAGAGTATATCCACACCAATAAAATCTTGGAACACTGAAGTACAGCAGCATGAGTCTGAGGTGATACTAAGACATCATCCCAGATGAAAATTTTAGTAGAGATTCAGATACAGGACTGGGTCTGGGAGATAAATATTAACTAGAGAATTACAACTGGTAACTGTCTACTAAGAGATGACAGTGGAAGCATAAGCTTAGATGAGGAAGAAAAGACTGCAGAAAGGCAAGCAGAGGACTGAGGCAAATTCTCAAGACCACAGACTGTCAAAGAATGGCAGCTAGATGGCGCAGCTGATGGCGTTGGACTTGGTGTCAGGCACACAGGAGCTGAAGCTGCCTTGGATACTAGCTGTGTGATTCTGGTTTTTAAGCTCTGTTTGCCTTGGCTGCCTCTTCTGTAATATGAGGATAACAACAACACGTTGTGATGATAAAATGAGGTAATATTTTTAAAGCACCTTGCAAACCTTAAAGCATTATAGAAATGTTATTATTGACTATTGTTAAGAATGGAAAGAGAAGACAGAGAGAAAATAGCCAGAGAGGGAGAAGGAGGCCTAAGATGTCTACTGTCACAGACACTAAGAGAGGAGAGTTTTAACAGAAGTGAGGCTAGGATAATATGCTACAGGGACATCGAGGACAAGGTAAACTCAGAAGAACTTAACAGTGAGAGCTTCCATCATTGACCTTCAACTTCACAGTTACAGTGACAGAGCTGACAATAAGAAATTTCAGAAGCTTAAAGAGGGAAGAGATGGCGCAGAAATAGAAGGCCACTTATTTTACAAGATGAAAAGGAGTTAAGAGAATTCTAGGAGACTGAGGGCAAGAATGAGAGAACCCTTGGGAAGACAGCATAGCTAAGAGAACTCAAGCAAGAGAAGCTCATTATCTTCTCAGTAAAGTAAGAGGTAAGGTCTGGGAGAGTAAGACCCAGGCTTAGTACAGTAGGGGACCGGTGGAGAGAAGATCTGGAACAGCTTTTCTGAGCAACATGCAAAACACTCAAGAGAAGGTGATTAAGAGAGCTCCAGGGTCCAGTTAAAGTTACTACGACTTCGGTCTGTGTGGGTGATTTTGTTCAATGCTTTGTTTTGTTGTTCAGTCATTTCAGTCGCGTAGCTAGGAGCAAAAACACAGAAACTGGGAGATGACTCAGGCTCAAAGACTGGCATTCAATCTAGAATGTTACTGAAATGGCAACATGAGTCAAAGTGTAGCCAAAAGGGAAGTCCTGGAGAATGGGTGAAGAGGGAGGGGCCAAACCAGCTCAGAAGAGAGAAACAGAAGTAACAAGCAAGGAGGTAATGTTAATGGCCAAAGAGATGGAACTAAACTTTAGAACCAGGGAACAGAATTAATTTTACTGTCTTTGTGATGACCAAGGCTAGGGTGTGACTGTGTTAGCAAACTGGCTGACAGAGAATCCAAGTGAAGTCCAGTGGATGAATAACTATGAAACTAGTTTTTTAGACAGATGGTAAGAATAGATCTGAAAATCACTGAGGATGCTGGCAGGCAAAAAAAGGGCCACGTTAAAAGTCAAAAATAGAATAAAAGCAAATGTAGAAGGTATTCTTACATATATTAGTCAGTCAATAAGCATTTATTAAGCAATTATCTGCCTGGTACTGTGCTAAGGGGTGAGATACAAAGAGAGACAAAAACATGGCCCTTGCCCTCAAGGAGATCACATTCTAATGGGGCAGACAACATGCAAGCAATTATGTATAAAAAAGGTAAATACATATCTAGCAAAGGTAAATTGGGAGTAATGTCAAAGGGCACCAAGTCTTGAACAAGCCAGGTAGGCAGAAGGGGCAGTCAGGGAAAAGCCACAGAACTGTGAGATTTAGTGTCTTGTGTGAGAGACAGCAACGAACCCAGTGCTGCAAGGAGGAAGAGTGAAAAGCAGAGAAAAACCAGGTTAAGACCAGTTTTAAAAGTCAAGTAGATTTATATTTGATCCTGGAAGTAACGTGATGCCACTGAAGGAGTGTGTGTGTGTGTGTGTGTGTGTGTGTGTGTGTGTGTGTGTACGTGCACACACAATCTCATGTGGGTGTCTGTGTGTGGTAACAGGATCAGACCTGTACTTTAGGAAGATCACTGATCCTGAGTGGAGGGCAGACTGTAGAGACAGACAGTCCGGGAGATCAGTGAGAAGGTTAGTGAAATGGTCCAATTCTATGAATAAACTTGCAATGTCAAGAAATCGTCACCATTGTGACCTCAAGTATGTCCTTTAAAATGTGCCCAGGCAATTTTCTCACCATAACCCATAGAGTATATTATCCCTATTTTACAAATTATTCAGAAAGGCTAAATGACTTGCTGTATATCACAGGTGAGTGGCTGAGTTAGGACTTGATGTCAATTGTTTTAATTCTTAAATTCAGCCCCTGTTAAAATCATGCTTCCTCTTTAATAAAGGGAACAGACTGCTGTGGTTCAGTTGCTACTCACTTAACCCTGTTTACCTCAGTTTCCCATCTGTAAAATAAGCTGGAGAATGAAATGTTAAGCCACTCTGGAATCTTTGCCAAGGAAACTCTAAATGGGTTACAGAGAGTTGGACATGACTGAAATGACTCAGCAACAGTACACATGATAGATAAACATAGAAGGATGTTTGAAATGAAAACACAGAAGGAAAAATTATGTAAACTGAGGATAAAGGAAAGTTTCCCAATGGAAACAAAAGACAAAGAGTGAGAAAGAACATGATGAAATAAGCAATAACAAAAATGCTTGGGCAGTTATCCATATAACTTAGGGGTAAAAGCCACAGAGAGGTGAGAAGCAGAGTTTCAGCAAATGTGGAAGGCCTGTGGTTCTTGCAGGTTCCACGAATAACCATGCAGCCTGGCCTGCCTGCTACAGGAGAAAGATAGCGAATGAGCTTGAGAAAACCTCTCTAGAGCTTCTCAAGGAGACCAAAGTGTTCCCTGAAAGAATGGAAAAGCTGCTTCAAAAAAAATAAAGAAAGAAGAAAAAGATTCCCAAGCCAGCAGAATGAGGAGGTTGGATGACCAATAAAAGTGGCAAGAGACTGAAGCAAAGAAACACTCAACTGCAGCTTTTCTGTCTGTAAATGGTGGGAAATGGACCCACTGAGAGGGGAACGTTGGAATAATGACGAAGGTCAATCAATAAGCAAGCATTTATCAAGTGCCTCCTACATGCCAGTATGCTATACACTGAGGAGGCAGAGAAGGGACAATGAAAACAGTGATGTGCTCTGCGGGATCTTACAATCTGGCTGGGGATTACTATATATATATACATATATATATATCTATACACACACACACATTATTATATGAAAGGCCCATAAGGCCAGGGTCCTGTTACGTCTGACAATGGAACAAAGTTAGACAATCCTAGGTCACTGGATAGTTAATAAAAGGGGGTTCTATCATAGAAAGAATACTCAACAAAATCTAGCACTTAACTAGGAGATCTACCTTTTGCCTTCCTTGTTTCAACAGGGTGTTGGGCATGGTCTTGAGGTAACTGTCAAGTCTGAAGGGCCTCAAATTCCATGAGAATGGTTCTTTTATCCTTTTAAGTCACCAACTAGAGCCACAGTTCCCTAAGCCAATTAAGGGTAATTGGATTCAATTCAATTCAATCAAGGGTAACCTCAATATTTTTTTATGGAGAAACTAGTGTGACCTTGGGCAAATCATCTAACCTTTCTGGTCCCCTCAGTTATTTCATTTATAAAGTTAAGGGACTGGATTAGATGAACACTGTGATATTCAGTCAAGTCCAACTCTTTGTGACCCCGTTTGGGGTTTTCTTGGCAAAGAAACTGGAGTAGTTTGCCATTTTCTTCTGCAGCTCATTTAACAGATGAGGAAACTAAGGCAAACAGGGTTAAGCAACTCACCCAGCTAGTAGGTGTCTGAGGCCAGACTGGAACTCAGGAAGACGAGTCTTCCTAACTCCAGGCACAGCACTCTATCTACCATACCACCCAGCTGCCCAGGAATACTCTCCGTGTAGTCATATCTATGTTCCTACAACCTTAATAAGAATATATTTGCCTAAAAAATTTCAGATATGTCCAAGACAGCTTTAAAGTGAAAACAGAGAGGGAAAGAGAAAGCTACCTATATAAAATAGGTAGTTCAAGGGTAGCACAGAGGCCTCAAGGCCAGATGTGGCTCCTTGACTGAATCCAAACTTCACAGAACAAAGTTTAGATTCAGTCAAAGGGCTGCACTTGGGGACCTAAAGGACCACATGTGGCCTTGAAGTTGCACGTTCCCCACTCCTGCAGCACATATGACATGAGGGACAGAATAGCTATAGAAAGACAAAACAGTTCATAGGCAAAAGTATCCAAGAAGAAGGAAAATAATAATAATAAAGTAATAATAAACATGACCTCAGATCAGTAAACAAAAATAATAGCACATGAGTAAAAAAGAGATTGACCTTTAACCTTATAGGAACATTTGAATCTTGGTAGGCCTTGACGTGGAACTGAAATTTAGGAATAGGAGAGCACTCCTAATTGAAATTTTTTAAAAATTATATAAGAAGTGGTAGAGGAACACTGTATGTAAAGAAAATATATACATACTGCCTAGTCTTAGTTTCTGAAGACTGATAATAAAACACACTTTCCACTTCTTAGTAGAAGGTGGTAGCCTAAAGGTACAAAATGGTATATACAGCTGAATGAGGCCACTGTGTGGCTGTTTTTAACTGATTTGCTTTACTACAAAGGAAGGCTCTGGGCTTTTGCTTTTGAGGGTGGGAGAAGAGGCAAGGGGAGTTATTGTGAGGCAATTATTATTTTTAAAAATCAATAAAACTTTTAAAATAAATTTTTTTAAAAGATATCCTCTTCTGTGGAAATACACAAACCAAAGGGTGAAATCATTGCACTCCCTACCCCACTTTGTGTTCTACTTATGGAAACTAATGAACCAACTCTTCCTTTCAGCTGGGCAGTCAAATATTCAGCCTTCATATCCTTTCAGGTTTTTCTTTAAGTGACAGGTCATCACTCAAATACTCTATACCAGGCTTTTTGCCCTCTGGGTTCTATTGGATGGTATTTGAGTTTAAATCTGTATTTAAATTGAAGGGCAATTTGGCTTCAATCTTCACACTCGGATGAAATAGCTCTCTCCAAAGTTCTGAATCATTTTAATTGCCAAATTCAATGGCCTTTTCTGTCCTCATCCTTCTTAATCTCCCTTTACATTTGACACTGCTGGCACCTTTCCCTCTTACTACATTTGTTCTCCCCAGGCTTTCATAAGGCTGCTCTTTTCAGGCTCTCCTCCCTACCCATCCAGGTCAGAGTCATAGTTTCCTTAGTTGGATTTCATACAAATCCCCGCTTCACCCTCTGGGCATAGCTAAAGGGGTCCCTCCATTCGCTTCTTTTTCTATAGAGTCATTTTATTTCTACGCAAATGATCCCCAGAACTATACTGGGCCCCATTTTCTCCTCTTAACTCTAGTCTCTTGTCACCATCTTGAACTAGATCTATAGGCATTTCAACTCCTCATGCCCCAAACAGTTAACTCGTTATCTTTTCCCTCAAAACCATTCCCTCTTCCCAACTTTCTCATTTTTGTTTAGGGACAATGATATATTCAATTACCCCTATTTCTGACTTCATTTTCATCCTCAATACTTCTGCCCAAACAGCTAAAAAAATTCTACTTTCATGATGTATCTCACTTCCTTCCACTCTTACCGTCACCACCCTGGTCCATATGCCTTCCCATCTCTCTCCCAGAACGTTTCAATCCCCTTCTAATAGCCTTCTTTTATCTGACTTTCAACTCACTTTTGCTCCTCCTAGCTCCACCTCCAAGAACAAGATGTCCTTTGCAGTCGGAGCTCATCACATCCAGTATCTCCTCACCTTTCTCAGCTTCCTCTCCTCTCTGACCAAAGGGCTGAAGGATGGGGTACTAAACTCCTCCCAAAGTCTTCTTTCATAGAGGGCCTAGAACTGGAAGAACTTTCCAGGGAAGTCTCCATTTTCCATCAGTAGCTCTACTTGGTTTTGACTCTACGAGATAACATGTCCCCACCCCAGGTACCTTAGCTACCCCCACCCTACACCCCATTTTCCTGCCTCCTTTTGTGTGTTTTCTTCCCCTATTAGATCATAAACTCCTTAAGGTTATACTGGATAGAGCATTGGTCCTGGAATCAGGAGGGCCTGAGTTCAAATCTGATTTTAGATACCTACTAGCTGTGTGACCCTGGGCAAGTCACTTAACCCTAATGGTCTCAAAAACAAAACAAAACATAAACTCCTTAAGGGCAGGGACTGTCTTCCTTTTTACTTGTATGTCCAGTGATTTGCACAGTGCTTGGCACAAAGTAGGCACATAATTAATATTTACTGAATTACTGAATTCAATTCTAATTGGTTTTCCTGCTTCCAGTCTCTTCCTGCAAACTAACTACCACAGATCTGCTAGACTGTTATCCTAAAGCACAGATCTAACCTTGTCACTCCTCTGGTAAAAAAAAAAGTGGCCCCTCTTGCCCCTAGGACATAATGCAAACTCACAAATTTATCTTTTAAAGTCTATCAGAAAACATAGTTCCAGTCTACCTTCCTAGTCTGACTACTGTTACTAGCTTTCATATATTCAACTTTTCAGTAACACTGGTCATTGCTGTTGCCCATAAGCAACACTGCCCTACCTATCTCTAGGCCTTTGTACAGACCCTTTCCAACATCCCGAATGTATTCCCCTCCTCATCTTTGCCTCACTGGTGGCTTCTTTCAAGGCTAGGCTCAGGTCCTAAGAAATTACTTTGTATTTATTTTATATTCGATTTTCTATGAATCTGTGGTTTCCTCCTCAGTGGGGTGTAAGCTTTGTGTGGGCAGTCTGTTTCCTTTTTTTCTCGCATAGGGTGTGGCACATAATAGGTACTTACATACTTGTCGAATTAATATATGAATATAGAGCCTTAAAAACCACGGCCAGTTAGGGGCATCGAGGTGGCACAGTGAGTAGAGTGCCGGCCCTGGAGTCAGGAGGACCTAAATTCGAATCTGATCTCTGACACTTTAACACACAAAAAAATTACCAAGTGACTTAACCCCAATTGCCCTCCAAAAAAAAGAAATGATGACCAGTTATGTGAATAAGTAGATTTTTAAATGTTGATGTTTAAGGGCAAATGGTACTAAATGCAAGAAAATGTGAAAATCGATCAGTGAAACACTGATAAAGACTAGATAACGAAGAATCAGAAACAAGGGATTTCAGCAACCCAGTATTTGACAAACACTAAGAACAAATTACTCGGGAAAGTACTCATTTAACAAGAAAATTGGAAACCATGGAATTGCAGACGGGTGGACATTAGGTTTAGACCAGGATTTTATACTCGATACCACAATAAGCTCAGAATGGATATGTGACCTGAATATATTTATATAAATTCTATTTCATACAAATTTTATATAAAAGGTCATACCATAAAAAAAAAATTAGAAGAGGGTAAGAACCAGTACCTTTCACATCTATGGCTGGGTGGAGTATTCTTAAACATAAAGATGTATATAATCACAAAAGGTAAAAAAGTTTAAATAATAATAAGGCTTTTGCATTAGCAAAATCATTACAACTAGTAAAAGGGGAAGAGTTTATTATAAAACAATTACAAAATAAATTACCTTAGATAACATGCAAGCTATCTATCTATATATGTCACATAACTATAATGAAAAATAATTCACTGATTGAAAAATGATCAAAGAATATAAACAATTAATTTGCAAAAGCAGCACAGGAAATTCTTAATAAACATATGAAATACTGTTTCAAATCAGCAATGATAAAAACACAAATCAAAACAGCTCTGAGGTCTCACTTCACACCGGTAGGCAGAAATGACAAAGTCAGGAATAGACAATGTTGGGGGTGTTGTGGCAGCATGAGCACATTGATGCACTGGGGTGTCACAGTAAACTGTCCAACCATTCAGGAAAGCATTTCAAATTAGGTGAGAAAAGTAACTAAAATGTCCCTACCCTTTAAACCCAGAGATCCCACAGTTAACTGTACAACCTAAGGAAATACATAACAAAAGGGAAGGTAGTATGTACTTCCAAATATTTATGGTAGTTCTTTGTGCCCAGTATCAAGAAACAAATGACAGAGTGAGGACAGAATTTGTTATCGAGATTGGAAGCAAGATAATGAAATTTTACTGTAAAACTCGGGTGTTCAGAGAATATTGGAGAGTCCTAATACTGTCAAAGAAAAGCTGAAACATGGGATGTCAGCTGAAGAACTGAGACATGAAAGAGAACAAAGGCTCACATTTACAAGAAACCAAGACCTTCATATTTTAGATATTTTAGACATGTGGGAGGAAAACCAAAAGCAGTGTCTTGAAAGCCCAGACAGAGGAGTTTCCAGGAAGAGAAGATGATCAGCAGGGTCAAATGCTACAGAATTTAATAAGGATAAGGACTGAGGAAAGACTGTCAGGTTTGGAAATTAAAAGATTACTGGTAATTTTGGTAACTCTCCAAAGTCCAACCTCCTTCATTTTATAGTACAAAATAAGTTTCTTGAGGGGAGGGGACTATTTAATTATATTCTCTTTGATATCCCAGATTTTAGCAATGTCACTACCACATAGCAGGTTATTAATAAAATATTTGTTAAATTGAATATTGTTATGCTTACATGTAAGCCATTCCTACATTCTCTCTGTGACTATAGCTTTCTTAAGCTTACTGCCAAAGAGCAGAAACTAAAAAATTGTATCTCCAGACTTCAAATAATCTGCGTCTTGCCAGCTGTACCAGCTGTGAACAGCAGCAGGCTGTTCGTTAACTAAACTTCATTCATAAAAGGTCAGATCAAGATGTTCGTTAGCTTGGTTTAAACCCTGACATAACCATTCTTTCTGAGTCTCCTTTGTTGAGTTTGATGATGTATAGAGTTGGCAGAGCTAACTGTGGGAAAGAACTCGCTTGCACTGTCTTGGTAGCCATTGGGAGCTTTACTGATGCAAAAGCAGTACAGGTCTCCAAGCAAGAAAGCTAAGTGAGGCTGATATTTGGTGAATTATGCTCATATAGGCTTCAGAATGACGATGTAGTTTTAGAGGTTTTTATGGAGGTTAAAGATTAAAGACAAGACAGGATGGCATAGGATGAGGGAGACAAAGGGAATTCTTTATGGTTTAAGGATTTAAGGTCAGAGCAAGAGGGCACAGGTTAAAAATTAAAGGACAGGGAAGACAGGATAAGGGAGACAAGCAATTCTTTTGGTACAGGTTCAAGATAAGGGGGAAAAGGACTTTAGGGTACCTTCAGGTTACAGAATAATACAGAATAGAGGCTTCACAAGGTCAACCTTTAATATTATTTTTAACCGTTAGGGCACTTTTGTATCTGCATCAGGTTCATATAACACCCATAACTCAGTGAAGATTCTAAGTATCAGTCCTGAGACCTCTTGTCTTCTCTTTCTTGGGGACCTCACTGGCTTATATGGGCTTAATTATCATGTCTATGCAAATTCCTTAATGTACAATACATACCCAGTACTGGTCTTTTAGATTCTAGTCCCCCCTTCACAGTATACTGGAAATTTTCAAGCACATGTCCCACAAGCATCTAAAAACAAACTCAACAACAGGTCCAAAACATGACCTGGTTTTTTTTTTCTCCAAATACACCCCTTTTCTCAACTTTCCTATCTCTTGTAAGGGTATCTTTCCAGTCACCCGGTTCCCAAGCTCAGTCTTTCATGAGTCTTTACCCTCCCTGATGCTATATAACCAACAGCTGCCAAAGTCTTATCAATCTACCTCCTGTTAAAGTGGGAGAGTGACCACAGTAGAGACAGTTGAGTGTCCATGAGAAGCTTCATTCTCATCCATGACACATAATTCTAGTTTTACTGACTCTTTTGTTCATCAGCACTGAGGAATAAAGTAACGTCCCATTCTTCATCTTTTTTGTCTAAGTTTTCCTTTGTAAACTATACCTTAATGTAGTATTGGATAGGTAGAGCAGTGGTTGGGAATCCTGAGGGAAAAGAGAACTAAACTTGATTAATTAAACTTTATTAATTATTAATTATTTTAATACATCCCTGAGTAGAAAAAATGCCTGCACCATAGACATCCACGAGGATTAAAGAGTATGAGTAAGTAAGGCAGTGGATGGCTAGGGTGAGTTAGGCAGCCATAACCTCCTTTACTAAGCAGTCAGGTTTGTAAAGAAAATAGACTCTTAGAAGTGGGGAGAGGGCAGAGAGGAAGGGTCAGTTAAAGAGCAAATCAAGCCTCAAGGAAAGACTGAAAGGGAGTGATGGTGGTGGAATGGAGGGAGGTGAGGGAGGTAATGGAGTCCCGGCAGGCAGCTGTGACTACCTACTTAACTGGGCTCACCCAGTATGACACTGGTATTTATCTAGACTATACTTTATATATATATAAAGTATAATATATATATATAAAGTATAGTCTAGATAAATATATAGTCTATAAAGTATAGTATAGATATCTATCTATCTATAGATATAGACATATAGATATATATAGATAAATATATAGTCTATAAAGTATAGTCTAGATATATATATATATGTTGTCTTATTGAATAGAATGCAAACTCCTTGAGGACAGGAACTCTTACATTTTTGTCTCTGTATTCTAGCATGAAGTATAGTGCCAGGCACATATCAGGCACTCTATAAACACTTGTTGATTAACTGCTTGACTGAATTAGGATTTTATTTGTAGTCCTACTATAAGGAAAAATAATTTGTTCTAAGTAACAAGTCTTCTGCTACCATGATATAACTCCAATAATAAAAGAGAGACATTTGCTATTAAGAGTTAGATGTTAAAATTCGCTTCAATATTTCAGTGGATAGAAGTGCAAGCCAATTTAGGGAAAATTTAATCAAACTTTACAAGTTAGGTTTATAAAGTGGATTTAGAGTAGAAAACCCACTGCATGTAATGGGATTTTACATGGAGAATTGTGTAGGAGAAGCAAAAAAGACAGTAAAAGCTAAAAAAGCCACAAGACAAAAAAAGACAACTCTTAAAGAATAAAGATACAGTGCAATGTAATAATAATAGCTACAATTTATATAGAATTTTTAAGGTTTACAAACTGCTCTACATATATAAACTCACTTTATCCTAACAATACTGAGCCATAGGTGCTTTTATTGTCCCATTTTTTATGGAAGCAGAGAAATACCAAAGCAACCTGCTCAGGGTCATTCAACTAACAATACCTGAGGCAGGATCTGAGGTTAGGTCTTTCAAATTCCATGTCCAATTAAGAGCAAAATAGCTGAAAAAGCAACAGATTAGGAATTAAGAGACCTGAATTCTAATTCTGATTCTGTTACTAATTAACTATGTGGCATCAGGGAAACCACTGGACCCTTTCCAGGGCTCTTTAGCTATAAAATAAGGGTGTGGGGCTAAATTAAAACTAGGATTCCTTCCCCTATAAAATCCTATGAATGCTATTCTTCAGTGTGATTGCTTAGAACCAGAAAAATGGAAGTTTTTAAAAATCTTAATCTGATAAATTATTCTGACAAGTACAAGATATATTTTCCCTAATCCTGGAAACCTCTCCTATCAACATCATCTAGCAATAAGCTCCCAGCTAAAGATTTCTTTCCAGAGAATTTTTTTTAGAAAAGAATTTCTAAATCATTCTATTGATAATTCATACACATAGGAAATCCATGTGACATAATACTGTCCCTTTTTCAAAAAGCATTGTTGAAACATTGTGATACAATGAATGGCACATGACCTCTGTAGTAGAGTACCCAACAGAGGCAAGTGAAAGGCTAAGGACAGCTCTGGGAATTATGCCTTGAAATGTTAGACAATACAATTTTAAAATACCAAAATGATAATGAAAACTATAGCTTCCTTTTGGAGGACACTGCAAAGAAAGTGGTCTGAGAATCACTGAGAAAAATGAGGAACTTGTACCATCGTGGTTAATTTCTATTACTATATTGACTTTTATTCTTAGGGAGTATTTACAACATAGCCTTGTTCTTTCTCCAATAAGATTAATATTTTTCCCCTCCATAAAAAATCTTAACCTCTCTAGACAGAGACCTTCTTAATATCAAGTAATAAGTTTTAGGGGTTGGTGTCTAACATGTTTTCATACTGAAATTAAGAGCAGGGATGAATTTCCTAGGCAAAAACTATAAAACTTTGAGTATAAGATAGATAAAATTACTCAGAGGTAATAATACAGCCCTTTTATGGTAGCCTCAGGAAATCCAGGAATCAATAGTTTAAGGAATATGCCAAGTACCATGCTAGGAGGGTGGTACAGAGAAAAATAAAACTGATCCTGCCTTCAACAAGTTTGTGTTATGTAACTGTTTGGTTATTTAGCTGTGTCCAACGCTTTGTGATCCCGTGGATAATACTGTCTGTGGGTTTTTGTTCTTTAATTGGGTGGTTTGGTTTTTGGTTTTTCTGAATAGGTAGAAGAGGCCATTTTTTTGCCTCATTTCTTACCTACCCTTAATCACTAAATGGATGTTGTCTCAAAACAAACTGAGACCTGGGAAAGACCTTAGTTTAAGAAGGCCAAGGTCTCCCACTGCATCCAGGGCCATCTCCAGTTGCCCTGATCTATGTCTTGCCACTGGACCTACATGGCTCTGGAGGAGAGAGAGAAGCTGGTGCCTTTGCACAGCCCTGCCTCACTTAAATCTAATTCACTTACAAGTCAAGACATCACTTCCTGATGTAATTGGTATTATTGGAGAACTAAGGACAAACAACAAGATTATATTGAGAATTCAGGTTAAGAGAGAGAATTACCAAAAGAAATCACTTGAGTATCTTTTATTGTTTAAGATTCTGAAAAGCAAGGGGTAAAAGAACCACACTGCTTTGGACATCTGTCTGCTCATTTCTTGTTTTATATACAAATTTTCAAAATTGTGAGTGAGTGAGTGTGTGTGTGTGTGTGTGTGTGTGTGTGTGTGTGTGTATATATCTAGAGGTCTTTTGCTACTTACCTCAAAGAATAAAATAACATTTTAGCCACAACATTAGAGATTTAAGAACCACAAAAGATATTTAAAGTCCCATCACACACCTGGCAGCACAATGTACCACTAGGGTACCTAATTTCTCCTCTTAAAAGAAGAATTGTAATGCAGATACATATTCACAATACATGTAACTAGTAAGGAGATGTAATGTTCTTTTCCCAGCCAAGAACTTTATTTCGATTTCATTTTAGTCACGCTTATATGTATAGTCCTTGAAGCTATGTAGAAATGGAAAAAAACAGACATATGCTTACACACCCTGTAGGAGGAAAGATGACTAATGGAAAGGTTTAATATGACACACTTTTATAGGGGGAATCCCATCCATTTTAGCTCCATGAAAGACAGGCAGTAAACTATAGATTTATTCTGCAAAGTCCTTATGCAAATACTGGTAAGTTTACAGAAAACAAACTCTCTCCAAATGCTAAGTCCCAAATCAGATTTTCATCCATAAGGAATAACATAGATCTGAATGCAGTCTTTTTCTTTTTCCAAAGCATTATTCCTTATAGTATATGATTGTCCTTTCACAATACTATGTGAGGCACATGGGGTTAGTGGAATTTTCCCAATTTGCTAAAGCAGAAATGTGGCACCAAAAGGGTCAAATCTCCTATCCAAGAGTTACACGGCTCATCAACAGAACTAGGACCCAAACCTCAAGACATGTCACCATGCCAGACAAGAATGGAATATAAAATACAAAAGAATAGCAACCCGCTCTTTTAAACTATTTCCTGACCAGGTAACTGCATTTTGTTTTCAAACTCACTAAGTGGGCTAAATGCCCTGTTATCTCCACCCTCAGATCTCTAGGCCATGCTCATTTAGGACTGGTTTTCACTAGGATAAAACGGGAATGAAAGCATTATATATACATTTGGGTAATGATTAGTAACAGGGTTCTTTTTTTTCAGCTGGTTCTGCCTTTGTGTTTCTTTAAAGTTCTGGTGGATCATCTCCCAATCATTCTTCTGTCTGGTTGTTTAACTCTGCTTTGTACATTACTGCAACTGCCAACTATTTACAAAGACTTTGGACCTCCAACTTTGCTTCGCCCTTTGGTTTTCGGGATCTGTTTGCCTACCTAACACCACTGATCTACCAGCTTTTATACAGGCCTCACTTCTCTAGACCTAGTCTCCCCTTCTATCTCTCTGATATGTTGTCACTAGACACAGGTGACCCACAAAATAGTGGAACAAAACAGGTCATTCACATCTATATGCTTTCAGAAGTGTGTGGAGGTGGCTAATGAGGATATGTCATTCTGTTGGTTGTAGTTACATGGCAAACTATGTATTCTTACCATAACTCTTAGAGCTTTTTTAAAGTCCTAAGAGTTTAAAGATTCTACCCATGAGGTTGAATTAACAGAACTTCTTACCAATGAATGAATATTACAATCCATAAAAAAAATTTATATAAGTGCTTATCAGGATAAAGAAGTACCTTTGAATTAGTCTAGCAAGACTAGGGGTGGGGTATGACTTGTTAGTTTAAAGCATGGTTATTTGAAATAAGAACAGGGATATTAGAGCATATTAGAGAAATGACTAGAACCACCAAGATCTATAATCTGCTAAACATTATTAGAGAGTCCAATTTACAAATCTATCCCAATACTGTGCCAGTTGTTTGAAACTCAAAAGTATTTCCTCCTATTTAACAATACTATAAACAGTGGTTAGATTTTCAGATTATATTATAAAAAATTAATATACTGATTGTTAAAATATTAATCATTAAATTAAACTGGTTCTGTAATTGAGAAAGGGCTGCACTGAGAATCAGAACACATGAGGAGATCCAGCTCCTGTTCAGCCATTAGTTAGTTATATAAAGCTTTGGCAAATCACTTGACTTTAGGCAAGTCCCATTTTTAATATCTGCAAAACAAGGATCTGGATGCAATGTTTAAATGTAGTGACCTCTAAAGTCCCTTCTAAAAATGAAATGCTACAAATGTATTTTTAAAACACTACTGAATTAACAGTAGTTTACAACAAAGAAAGAACAATAAAACTGAATAATTGGGGAATTTAGTTTATCTTGAATGCTGCTGCTAAAAGAAAAATACTATAGAAAAGGAAGATGAAACAGACGAAGACTTGCAGTTTCAAATCATATTGAAAGCTGATGGCAAGGGCTCTTGTGCTTAATTTCACTTCAAAACCCGAAGCTTTCTTTTGTCTTGGCATAGGTGTGTCATAATTATTAGCCATAACTGGTGTCAATTTTTCAGCAGGGGAATAGATTTTCTTGATGGTACTTTGCAAAAGTTGGAAGAGAGACAGGAAAGAAGGAAGAGGATTAGAGAGATGTGTGTATGCATGAGAAAGATGGCCCATGGTAGAATCTCTGGTGTGAGAGGCAGGGCAGTAAGGAAGCATAGCATTTACAATGTTCCCCAAGAGTAGAGAAAGGGAGACGTTAGAGGAAAGGCTTTGGCACAATTCTCATACCCTGAGCCAAGAATGAACAACTTAGTTCCTACTGAGGGAATGGAGAAAGGGGGAAAAAGGAGTGGGGAAAGAGACCAATTGGTAATACATGATTTCAAGATGTTAAGAAATCAGAAGTCTTTCATTCAGGGAGGGTCTATGCTGATTATTTTCATGCAACAGTAAAACAATACTGATTTTCTGGTTAACAGCAACAGCAATGGAAATGAGAGGACAGACAGTAATATTTATTTTAGGGGGCATACATTTTTAAGCATCTCCCTTAGGACTGTTCATCTCTCCAAAGAGAAAATTCTATCAGTAAACAGCAAAGCTTTTGGATAACTTACACATAATAATTAGTAGGAACTGAATTTTTCTGAATCTTTGTCAAATTCTAAATTGGCAAACCCCCAAAAAGGGGGGAGAGGGAATGCTGTTTTCACAGGGAGCAAAGTATTTGTCTCTGAAACTCCTTAAACAAATCTTTTTTTATATAGGGCAATGTCTATTCCAAAAAGTCAAATCCCCATGACTTACTGGGGGAAAAAATACCTCTGAGGAAATACAAGAGCCTATTACTTTTTCCTGTGTCAGCAGGCCCAACCCACAGAAAAATCATAGCAATAGGTGACTTGTGAAATGAGAGAGAAATCAAGAACAGAAAAATGAGGCTTTCCCAAATACCTATCTTCACCTCCCTGTACTGCGTCATTTATCACTATTTATTTGAGTTTGCAATTCTGGATATTAAACTGTGATCCATGTAACTCTAAATAATGGTTTTAAAAACTGCAGAATTACATGATACAATAGAATGAAGGACCTGAGTTTGAATCCAGTCACTGTGACTTACTATCATTTTTGACTTAATCTGGGCAAGTCACTTCATCTGAAACTCTGGGCAACGGTTTCCTAGCCATAAAATGGGGGTGGAGAGTGGGGAGATGTGTGGACTGATAGAAGGCTAGCCTATGAGTCAAAAAGAGACAGATTCAAGTCATGCCTCTCACACATACTGGCTGTGTATACCAGGGTTAGTCACTTAAACTCTAAGTGTCCCAACTCTAAGAGACTCTAACTAAAGTTGCAGAAGAATTGTTGACTGCCTTCCTTAGTAGTACCCTACACTGATAAAATCAGAGGTCTCACACACACACACACACACACACACACACACACACACACACACACACACACGGATTAAAGCTTGTTCTAGCTACCTCAAAGGTGTGGAATGAACTTTATAATGTTCTATAAGTCAGAAGACATTCTGTTCATTAGAAAAATGAACATAGCACAATATATCAGGCAGGCAGGCAAACAAAAATGCCAGTCACCATGCTAAGCACTGGGGAACGAAAAAGGGCCAAAAATGTCCCTTCCCTCAAGAAATTCACATCCTACTCAAGGAGGAAACATGTAAACAACTGAAGAGATTGCTCATGTCATTCAGTGCCATCCGACTCTTCATGATGATGTAAACCACAGGGCACCAGTACTGTTCCAAGGGATTCTCTTGGCAAAGATACTGGCATGATTTGTCATTTCCTTCTCCAGTGGATTAAGGCAAACAGAGGTAAAGTGACTTGCCCAGAGTTGCACAGGTGGAGTGTGTCTGGGGCCATGTCTGAACTCACATCTTTCTAATTTCAGGCCCAGGGCTCTATCTACTGACCCATCTGGCTGCCTCTCCAGGACTAGGAATACACAGGATATATACAGAGTGGATGAAAAGTATATATAAATGGAGTTTTAGGGCATACCTAATTTATTGCATTTTGCATTATTGCATTTCACAAACACTGTATATTTTACAAATTGAAAGTTTGTAGCAACTTGGTATCAAGTAAGTCTACTGACACCACTTTCCCTAAAGCATATGCTCACACCATGTCTCTATCATATTTTGATAATTCTTACAATATTTCAAATTTTTTCATCATGATTATATCTGTTCATGGTAATCTGTAATCAGTGATCCTTGAAGTTACTACTGTAATTGTTTTGGGGTGCCACAAACCACACGCATGTAAGATGGCGAACTTAATAAATGTTGTGTGTATTCTGACTGCTTCACCAACTGCCCGCTCCCCCATCTCTCTCCCTGGGCCCCCCTATTGCCTGAGACATAATAACATTGAAGAATATTAATATTACATAAACTAAGTTGATAAAACAGCAGCAGGGTTTGAGAGGATTGACTCCAATTTTGAAAGAAGTTCTACTGTAGGGAAAATGCTATTAAACAGCATCACGGACAACAGAGAAATAGTTTGTAAAAGTCAATCAATGCAACAAACTTAACTGACTCATTTTAAGAAATTGCCAGACACTCCAACCTTCAGCAACCACCCCCCTGATCAGTCAGCAGTCATCAAGATGGAAGCAAGACCTGCCACCAGCAAAAAGATTATGACTTGCTGAATAACAGCACATTTTTAAGTAAGAAAGTATTTATTAATTAAGGCCTATACATTTTAAAAAGAATAATGCTATTGCACACATGAATAGACTACAATGATGTGTTAACATAGCTTTTATATGCACTGAGTGACCAAAATATTCATGGGACTCACTTTATTTCAATATTCATTTTATTACAGTGCTCTGGAACTAAACCTGAACTATCTCCAAGTTATACCTCTATTAGAGTTGCCTCCAATCCAATCAAATAAGGAGCTTCTAATGGACCGAACAGTGCATCCTAAGAAATTAATGATAGCAATATTTAAAAAAATCTACTTTTTTTCTAACGAACACAATATCTTCTGACTTATAGAACACACAGCCAGGCTCTTATAGGTCAAATTTCATCTTCATTCCCTTGTAGACCACAGATCCAGAAGTGCGAGGGAAATAGAGGCCAGTGAGTCCAATCCCCTCATTTTAAAGATGAGGAAACTGAACTCAGAGAGATTATGTGAATTGTACAGGGTCATAGAAGCTATTAAGGTGGGATCTGTACCCGGTTCTCACTGACTCTAAGTCCAGCATCCAATTCCCTTCCTAATCCTACTGCTATCAAATTCGAGGGAAAAAGTTAGATGCTTAAATACTATGCAGGTAGGTCCCATAAGAAGCAGATTATTTTAAAATGAAAGAGGGGGAAGAAAGGACGAAACACAATTTTATCCATGTAGAGAGCTAGCATGGAAACTTTCCCCAAACAATGCAGATGGGAATCTTGTTTGTAACTTAACAGTTTTGGAGTTACCTATAGGACTGAATGGTTGAGACTTGGTCCTGAGGATGCAGCTAGTATGTATCAGCAGCTTTACTCAAACCCAGACCTTTATGACTTCAAGCTTGGCCTTCAAATTCACTATACCGTAACAAGGAAATTTTATGAAATTACCAGGTTCAAGGGGTGGCTAGGTGGTGCAGTGAATATAGACCAGCCCTGGAGTCAGGAGTACCTGAGTTCAAATCTGGTCTCAGACACGTAACACAAAACTAGCCCTGTGACCTTGGGCAAGTCACTTAACCCCAACTGCCTTGCCTTCCCCCCTCCAAAAAAGAAATTACCTGGATCTTTCCCCACAAATGAAAGAACCCCACTTACTGTTACTTTGTAGTGAAGAGAACTCGTTGTTTATGCAGTATTCCTTCCAAGTAAATGAAAACCATGCCATATACCTGTTACTACCTAATCATCACATTATTTAATACAGTTCCCTGTGTAGCATTTCTGAACCTCTTCATGCACTCAGTTACAATCTGTGCTTTTGAGAAGGAAAGAGTCGTTTCTCGCTGGGATTTACCTCGTGTAGAAAAAGCACCATTTTCTGCCTGTCTTCTAAAGCAAATGTTTAGGCTTTCAAAAATACTAAAATTGTAATCATCATCAAAATAACTGTACATAAAAAAGGTTTCTATAACCTTTAAAAGTTCAGTCTGAAAAATGACCACTTTGTATGAGTCCCCAATTCCCTAACTCCAGGAAAAACCACAATGAAAACCTATTCCCCTCTACATCTGCTTACTAGGCAAAAGCAAGAGATTCATTGTGTTTTTAAGCAAGCATCAGACTAAAAACATCTAGAAGAGCAAAAAGTACATTTCACTTATTAAATCAGGGAGTTAGTGAAATACTTACTAGGTAACACCCCATGAGGAAAGCTGCATTTGCTTGTTTTCTTTGATCAGGGCCCGTAAAATGAATTATTTTCTTCCTTATCATTGTAAGGGACTGCATTAAAAATGAATAGCTGTCAGTATTCCATTTATTGTTAAAATTCATTAAATATTTGTGGCCTGATACATTTCCCTTTATACTATGATTGCCGAAAAAATCCCAAACCTCTCCACTTATAAGCACTCTCCTTAGAAATAAGACATTCAATCTATCCCAATTCAAAATTTTCAGCAACTAAGACATGAAAGATCAAGACTAAATAATTAATGCTAAAAACACCAAGATTATTAAAAGTTAATGTATAATTATATATATAGTGTCTAAATATCATTAAATAATATTAATTTTAACATAAATGGCTAACATGTTCATATTCCAACAAAAAATAATCGTAATAAATTTCACCCATGATAAGGTGCCAGATCAAGAGAGAGAGTGTGTGTGTGTGTGTGTGTGTGTGTGTGTGTGTGTGTGTGTATACTCTCCTTAGGCTATTTAAATAATAAATACTAGACTTATGATATCTGGGTTGTTTTAATTTTTAACTAGTACACCCTAATTCTCTACTCATTCTCAATACCTTATTCACAATTTATGGAACAGTTAGGAGGGCCTACAAGCAAATAAGCTGCATGTTGTTAATAGATCAAAGGAAGTTATAGAATCTATCTGATTTAAAGCATGGTAAAGCTCCAAAAGTCATAAATAAATTCTGATAAAAATTAACACAAAGACTAAATAAAATTACAGAAAAAAATTTAATTTCTTTTTAAATATACATTTTTCACTATAGCTTTCTGAGTATGGCTAATCACCTCTGTAATGGTGACTTGAGGTTAAGCCCCACTCCCAATCTGTTTCATGAGCAGTAATGGAATAAAAGGGAGTAGAAAATAAGTCAAGAAAAAAACAAGTTATAAATCTAGATAAATTTGTGATATGTAACTGTATGCTATGGGGAAAAAATCAACACGGGAAAAAAAAATCTTTACCTATGTTAAGAGGTTAGAAAGAAAAAGGAAAGGGGTGGCTAGGTGGCACAGTGAACAGAGCACTGGCCCTGGAGTCAGGAGGACCTGAGCTCAAATCCAGCCTCAGACACCTAACACTTATTAGCGGTGACCTTGGGCAAGTAACTTAACCCCAATTGCCCTGCCTTCCCCACCCTCCAAAAAAGCAAAAAAAAAAAAAAAAACCAAAAACCTCTCCAAAAAGCCAGAAAGTAAAAGAAAGTGGCAACTGAACATCTGGGCCCACCAAACAGGTATGAGGCTCTTCCTGAAGAGAGAGGAGCTAGGATCTAAGGAGGCATCAATCACTTGCCACTCAATTCAGAAGTATTTGTTAAGCATTTACATGATTTGTAACGTACTGAAGAGAAGGAAGTACATGTTCCTAATCTATCAGGTGACAGATTATCCTGTAAAGATCAGATAAAAAAGAACTCAATATTGCTAGTTGGTGATTTCCTGTTGAGGGTTCCTGAGGCAGCTTTCTGCAGACCTGATTAATCATAGAGGGGTCTATTATCTTCTTGAGGCTTGTATCCAGGAAATGGGGAACCTGTATCTAAGCCTTGTCAAGGAAGACTGCTACCTGGGGGATTCCTACGGGCATAAATGATATTGCCAGAAGGAAGAGAACATTTTTAAGAATTATGAAATCTTAGGCAAAACCTCGGTGGTATTTTCATCACTGCTGACAACTGATGGTAAGCATTTCAAAATAGAAAGACAGATCTGGGGAGTGAAGAGTTGTTTAAGAAGATGCTATCTGACAAGAGGACTTGGATTTCTGGACCACAGCTTCAATTACAGAATAATGGACTCTTAGAATGGAGTGCAAAGAATAGTTGGTAAGAATATATTTGCCTGGAGTTCTTGAAAATCTAAGTGAAAGATCTTTACACTGAGGGGCAGCTAGGTGGCACAGTGTATAGAGCATCCACCTTGGAGGCAGGAGGACTTAAGTTAAAATCTGGCCTCAGACAATTAATATTTACTAGCTGTGTGACCTTGGGCAAGTAAGTCACTTAACCCCAATTGCCCTACCTTCCCCTTTCCAAAAAAAGACTAAAAAAAATATTTAAATTGAAAAGGAAGTAAGAGGAAGAAAATGACCAGACTACCCCACACCCCATCAAGCTAGATACCACGAAGAGTAGCAAAAATGTAAGAATAGTTCCAAAAATTCACAAGAGATAAAAATCCTCCCCCAAAAAAGTCAGAAATAAAACAAATAGCCTCAGATGCCTCTATGCAAATTCACAAAGCATGGGTAACAAGCAAGTTAAACTAAGAGATCTTAAGGCAAGGAGGGAAATTTGACATCACAGGTGTCATGGAAACTTGGAGGAATAGGGTTCAAGACTAGATTATGACTGTACAATGTTATGATCTAATCAAAATGGATAGAAGTGACAAAAAGAGAGGGTAGGATAGGGTAGAGATAAACGGGGTAGGATATCCAGGCTGCAAAAGAGAGGATGTGTGGTAAAAAGGAACAGAAGACATATCATTAACTGAGCATACCATGGACAACCTGGACAGAAAGAGGAAACAGATGAGCAGTGTGGATAATGTTATCTCAAACCTGCCAGGATGGGGGCTATGTCAATAATCCAGACATCTGCTGAAGCCATCTCTCTGTCAAAAGCTGAACAGCTAATAGTCTCTTGATCTGTCTCTATGATTTTGTCCTTTAATAGATGGAGAGAACAACAAGGGTATCCCCCCATGCCTTGAATTCTCTCCATCCTCATCTCTGTCTCCTGGTTTCCACCAAATCTCAGCTAAAATTCTTTCTTCTGCAAGAAGTCATCCTATTGAGATTATCTCCGATTTATTTTGTAGATACCTTGTTTATACATAGATTTCTGAATGTTGTGTCCCACATCAGACTGTGAGCTTCCTGAAAGCAGGAATCATGTCCTTCTGGGTATCCTCAGTAATAGATATATCTGGCATAATAAGTGCTTTTTGATTGACTGGTAGAGAAAAATTCTATTCTAGATCTGATTTTCATCTACAGGTAGGAAGTGGTTGCTTAGAGTGGTAACGTCAGGGGAAAAGTTACCTACCACTCTATCTTAGAGTCTGTGACAGAGGTTAATCAATGTGGGCACAGTCTCATATGCACACTAGTTAGAAGAGGGGCTTTTAAATTCAGGTACCATGGAATCAACCGTGACAAGGCAAATAACTCTGAGGAGGACGCAAAACTCTGAAAAATGAAAGCAAAGCCACAAATTCAATAAGGAGAGAAAGGGGCAGTTGTCAAAAGAGACTGATACAGGTGTAAAGGGAAATGACTGATCTAAAGTAAAGGGAATGAAAGTAAGGCCAGGTAACAGAATAAAGACAATAAACAAAACAAAAATGTAAGGGACGTAAAGAAAACAAAAAGCCAGTTAGGAAACAAGCTATACTGGGGAAAAGAGGCAGGTCAGCAGCCCTGCTTGCAGGAAATGTGATGATAACACACGATGAAGGGAAGGCAGAATTGCTCAGCTCTGTGCCAAAGAGAAAGACCTTTGAACTGGAAAGAACAGGACAGAAATAACTGCTCAGGAGCTGATAATCAAGATAAACAGGAAAACAGTGAGAGAGCAACTGGCTGCCCTTGATGAATTCAAGTCACAGGTCCAGATAAACCCCAACACAGGGTCACAGTGAAAGAACTGGCAGATGTTATTACAGAACCACTGCCTTCAGAAGAGACTGGAGCATGAAGGGAGGCAGCACAGAATGGGAGGACAGGCACTGTCTATTTATTTTTTAAAGGGGGGCAGCTAGGTGGTGCAGTGAATGAAGGGAACACCCTGGAGTCAGGAGGACCTGAGTTCAAATCCAGCCTCAGGCACTTGACATACTTACTAGCTGTGTGACCTTGGGCAAGTCACTTAACCCCAACTGCCCTACCTACCCCCCCCCACCCAAAAAATGTTTCCTGGGCTTGGGCATATATTATTAAAAGGATGGTTTTATTATTTCATGCTCCAGGAATCTCATTAAGAAAAACTCATCATCCTGGCAAGATTCTATCAGCTTTGATGGGATCACTTCCCTCCACCTCTCCACCTGGTGGGTAGAGCCATAATCTCCAAAACCTCCATTTAAGGAGGGAGCTCAACTCAAAATACCTGGCTGAGAATGACTCATGGGACTTCTCTGACTTCTACACCATCCCTCCTTCCTAGCTTTTCAACTTCCTTTTCTGTGTTGTCTCTGACAATTAGATTGCAAGCTCCTGGAAGGCAGGGACTCTTTTTTTCATATTTATATCCCCAGCACTTAGCACAGTGCTTCACACATAATAATGTGGTAACCTCAGGGGAAAAGTTAATAAATGTTTACTTAATAAATGTTTATTATTGACCATGGCTGGTGAACAGTTGAGAAAGAAGTAAAAAGAAATGGTGATGGAAATTTATTGCCCAAAATGTTAGGGAGAGTGCCTGAAGTTCCACTGTCTATTGGTGCTCATAGCCCACTGCATGATGAAGCAGAGGGATAACTTTATAAAATGGAAATGAGCACTTCTTCTACATACTCATGAATATATGCAGATAATAACAAAGTTATTAAAGTTAAGCAACACTAGCTATTTCATGTTTTGGTGTAATAATGTATATCTAATACAATTAATAGAAAATAACTGAAATATGTTTTCTTAAAAAAAAAAGACAAAGGATTAATAATCCCAATGAGCCAGTTTGGTTTTGTTCTAGACTAATATGTCCATGTCTAACGTCTAAAATCTAAAGACTAATAAGTCTTATTGAACTAATTTCATTTTCTTTTTTGTAATAGGGTTAGTAGACTGGTTAACCATACTACAGCTATTCACTTAGACTTTAGCTGAATATTTGATAAAGTCTCTTGCATTATATGTGTGAACAAGATGGAGAGATGTTTGCTAAGTGATAGCACATTTAAGTGAATTTGGAACTGGCTAAACCAGACCCAAAGAAGGGTCATTAACAGTTTAACGTCAACTCTGGAAGAGGTTTCTAGTGGCATTTCCCAGGGATCTGTATACTAACAACCCTTTACATATTATCTCCTTGGATCTTTCAGAATAACTCTGTGAAGTAGGTGCCAATATCTACATTTTATAGATGAGGAAACTGAAGCAGAGAGAAATTAAGTGACCTGCCCAGGATTGAGGTGGTATCTGAACTCAGGTCATCCTTACTCCAAGTCCAGTATCTACCAAAATAGATGCTTCCTAACTGACAAGGTGGTATTCAATTTTTTTTTTTAATCAACGACTTGAGAATGGCACAAAGCTAGGAGTGATAGATAAATACATTATAAGATTGAATCAGGATCTCAAAAGATATGACCAGTCTAAAATATTAAGCCGAATCCTGTAAGATTAAACAATGAAGACAAAAATAAAGCTTTATATTTTGGTGCACAAAAATTAATTTCATAAGTATAAAATGGAAAGGCATTGACTACCAAGCAGCTAGTCTTAGAAAAATGTAAGCTTTTAGTTGACTGTAAACTAAATGAGTCAACTGCATCATTTGGTAGCTTTAAAGGGCTTTAAGTTGCATTAAGAGAAGCAGAGTGCCCCAGCCTAGGGAGGTGACAGTTTCTCCTACTGTCCTAATCGGAATACATATGGCATATTATATTCAATTCTGGGCATTATTTACAGGATACCTACTGATTAAGTTAGAGAGGATCTAGAGAATGATGGTTAGTTAGAATGATGAGGGGATTCTAGACCATGCCACATCTCAGTTGAAGGAACTAGGGATTTTTCATCTTGGAGAGCAGAAGACTTAGGAGGAATATTATAATCATCTTTAAGTATTTGAAGGGCTACCACATGGAAAAAAGGGATTCAATGTTTTTGCTTGGTCCAAGAAGGCAGAATGAGGATTTTTTTTTTAATGAGAAAAAATGTTTTTTTAAAAGAAAATAAAAGATCAAGGTGGGATGGATTTAAAAAAATTTGTTAAACAATTTTGTTATGCAAAATTATAATAGGCTGCCTTGGTAGGGGGTAGCTTCCCCTCCCCAGAGAGCTTCAAACAAAGGTGGGGAGGATCATTTTCAGGCAAGAACTGGAGAATTCTTGTTCAATTACAAATTAAACTAGATGGGCAGCAAGATCCCTTCTGACATTGATATTGTGATTATAATGGAAAATGGACTAATGTTAATTATTCACGTTAAATGGGACCTTTTCTTATTAAAATGTTAAATGTAAGTTATCTATGATAATATAAAGCTTTAAGTTTCCTTTTTTTAAAAAAAAACCTGCCAGCTTCTCTTATTTTGTACTACCAAATCAAGCAAAACACATTACCACACACCCTGTCTTTCAGGGACAAATTATCCAATACCCTTTTTGCTACAAATGACCTAGGTCACAGGGGTAACAAAAGTCTCAACTATTTACACTAGAATGAGAGGGTCAAGAAGAAAGTCTATGTGATAAAAGTGTCACCAGTTTTATAGGTAGGGCCCATCCTATATGGAAAGAGAGGCTGTTTGACTTCCTTGCAGCCTGAGGCCTTAAAGGTTCCATTTATGGGAGTTTAACTTTGTAATGTAGTGAGTTAGGGGTTAAATAATTTATTATCCTTGGTCCCTAATATTTTATTGCCTCATCCTTCTCAAAGCTGAACTGTTGGACTGAGTTAAGCCTGATCCAGAATAGTCTGACCTAGTACTGGATCATTAAGGTTCAAAATTTATCAAAGGAAACAAACCAATCCTTTTATTTGCTGAATCTCTTATCAAAGGTGAGCAGTGGGAGGTATAGTGGCTTTCTCTATGTCTGTGTGGCTTTGGAAAAGTAATTTCATCTCCTGGGCTTCAATTTCATCATCTGTAAAATGGATCTTTTTAGCTCTAACAGAATGTAAAAAGATAATGGTCAATGGAAACATGAGAACAGTTGATGCTTATGCCTCCACTCCATTGGTATAGATACTATTGTGTTGTCCTTATCATCCAATGGCTATTATGATTCTTAAAATATTGCCACAAATACAACCAATTAAAATCACAACCAGAGGCATAAGCAAGAACTGTTCAGCCAAAATGTTAACATATGTGTATGTATATATGTAGATTACTTTCTAAAACAAAGCAGTAAATATAGGTGCCTTCTCTAAATGCATAGGAAACATCACAGGTCATTCTACAACACCTGAAACTACTCTTTGGAAGAAGAGGAGCGTCTTCTTTTTCTGACTAGGCCAATGTTGATTACTTAAATTCAATCTGCTACCAAAAAAATAGTTTACCTTTAATTTCTTATTTATCTTGCAACAATATCTGTAAACCATTGCCAGATTGAGTGGTCCAAAATCTGCGAAGAAGCTTTAAAAATGAAAACAAACAAAATTGTATAGGTATGGCTTGGATTTTCTGATTAAATGCCTGTTTTTGTTGTGCAGATCAAATTACAAGGATACGACACAACATAATATACTATTACTGGACAAACAATTTAAAGATATTGGCATTGTTATGGAGGAAACAAGTTGGCAAATGCAAAGCTTCCAAAAATAAATGACCACAATGAATATAATTAATAAATATTTTCTATTCTCACACTAAAAACTGGAAAACACCTTTGGGAAAAAACTGTTACATCTGACAAATTTTTGTCCTCCCCTGATAAGAAATGTAAAGCATCCTATTATATCAAACTCAGTTTAATGTAATATTAGCATAAGTTTTAAAATAGATATGCTTTCAACTAGAACAGATGAATTCTAAGCTCCCTTCTAGTTCTTAACATTCTCTGATTCTGTACAAATTGTTTCTGAAACTTGAGGGAAAAAAGCATTATCTCCCCACACACCCCCATCCAAGATCTATTTTACCATGAAGGAAGGATGAAATGTATTCGTAGAATCTCTATATCCAATTATCCAATCCTATAATCCCCCCGGAACTAGGTCCTGAAGGCTGTTGCGCACTAAGGTGCTCTTCCAGCTTGGAGAAAAAAGGAACAGATTCCCTGTAGTTTTAGAAGAGCACAAGATAATACTTACTTCTCATATTCAAATTCGTCATCTATGGAGAAATAGTGTATGTTTGCAGCACTCTTTGGTTTCTGGTAAAGAATGGCAAAACAAAGGCGATCTGAAATGCAAAAAAAGTCAAAACTAATACTACTCTTAAAATGACAAGCTCCATTTCTTCAGAGGAAAAAGTACGTCATCCAAATCCTCTCTAAAGCTTTTGTTTATGACAAACTTTTTTTTTTCATGCATGTTGTCACATACTAGGAAACTAAGCGGTGAATAAAAATATGCAAACTGTTTTAATCAATCACAAGGATATTTTTTTTAAAAAAGGATTATTTTCTTTGCAATAGAAAAGGTCTAGACATAGGGTAAGAATCACAAGGATATTTTTTTAAAAAAGGATTATTTTCTTTGCAATAGAAAAGGTCTAGACATAGGGTAAGAAATCCTATGTTCAAATTCCACCTCTGCCACGATGTGACACGGGCAAGTCATTTAACCTGTTTGGGCCTCAGTTTCCTCATCTGTAGAAAGAGGGGGTGGACCAGCTGACCCTTAGGATTCCTTCCAGTTTGTAATCTATGATTCTATGACCTTTCCCCCATTGAATTTAAGCTGAAGTGACTCCCCACAGAGTTGCATTGCTTGATTTTGGGATGAACTCACAAATGTCTACCACTTGTTTTAAAATACTGAGGTTTCAGCAAAGGATAGCGTTTGTAAACAGGCAGCATACAATGTAACCCTTCTCTATCATATCCTATTTGTCAGTGTTCAGAACATCCTGAAAAAAAACAAACCTGCTAATGCAGTCTTAAGCCATAAACCAAAAGTTTCGACCATAAAACCATTCTGGGGGGTTCTTTCTAAGTAAGGAGATTCTTTTTGCTTCTAAATGAAGCAAAGAAGCAAACAAAAGCTATCCAAGCCTTTAATGGCACTTTTTTTTTTTGGAGGGTTACATTCCCAAGCACCTAGTTTTTTGGTTTTTAAAGCTAAGGTACTATTCAAAAAACAAACGCCAGAGGGGTTGGCTTTTCCAGCAGCTTGGAGTCAAACCTTCCTAACTGCAGTAAATACACCAAGATCCCCCCCAGGATAGTTGAATTGCAACCAAGCAGCAGACCACGAAGTAGGGTTACTAGGCTCCACCCCTCTCCTCTCGGAAATCTTTGTCTTTAAGCCTCCCCCCAGAATCCACCAATATCTAAAAAGTCCACAAAAAAAAGCAATGGTGACCCGCTCATTTTTGCTTTAAAATGTCGCAAAATGCAGCCTTTTTTTTAAAGTTCTATTTTCAGTGTAACTAGTGGTAAGAAAGGAATGACGCCAGGCTGCATTGATCCTTGAAACTGTAACTTCTAAATGTCTTGACCTACACCGAATTCCCTAGATTTTTGCAACCACACCTAACAAATTACTTGAAAAAATGCATCATTTAAATATCTACAATTATAAACCCCAAATGCAATAAGTTAATGAACAAAATTACTTTTATAATACCCCACATAAAAACATTTATATGCTTCTCCCAATTAACTTAGTGGGTTTTTCTTTTAAAAGGATTCAGAGTTCTGCTGGAGGGCATGCACATCTCCCAGTGTTTTGGACCTGACCTCTAGGTCCAGTTCTTCTATATTTCGGGGAAGTATCCGGCTTCATTCTAGCTCTCCCATTCTCTACATTGTAGTGACTCTTAAAACTATACAAGACAAAAACTAAAGGAGCCAATTTTTGGATTCCTCCCTCTCCCTTTTAATACCACGCTAGCGTTTTTTTTAGCCTCAGCCTAAGTCGGAGGTTTCCTTAGAGAACATTGTGTGTCCCGAGAGCTGGGGCTGGGGTCTCCACTCTCTCCCTCCTCCCTCCTATTCCCCCCTCCCAGCCCGCTCCCCGGAAGGTCAGAGCTGCTTCTCCAGAAAAGCAAGGCTGGGCGCCCCCTTGGTGTGAGACTCACCTTTTATCACCTCCACTACAAACTTCTCCTTGCCAGTCATGATTTTAAAAGCATCTAAGAAAAGGGGGGCAAAGGAGAGAGGGAGAAGGTGGGACCGCAGGAAGGGGGGAAAGTGTAGAGAAGGAAAGTTAGGGAGACAAGAGGGCGGATCTAACTTCCCAGATCAGCAGCTTGGAAGAAGCGCCGGGGCCACACCCCCCGAAATAAAAGAGAAAAAAAAGTTTAAAGGGCTAAACCGGAGTCCAAAGGAGGAGGAACCATAATCTCCCCTGGACACCATGGCTTGCAGTGGGGAGGGCCAACTTTCCTGAGAACCTCCAGATGCAACATGAGCAAACAGAAATGAACACCTCTAAAGCAATATTTTCAAATTGTGTAATAAAAAAAAAAAAACCACCTCAAGGTAACAAGCGCGTCAGGGTATTCTTCTGAGCATTTTTATTATCGCAAACAATTCTTTGAGATGAGAAAATACTTCAGCGGACAAGACGAAATGAGATTAGACAGATATTGATTCGAGTAAGCAAAGGGAAACACACAAATACAGAATTAGCTCCCTAAGTGAAACTTTGTATCTGGGCCAGTTTCCCCCGGATTCAAGGCTCCGCCCCCTGTTATTTCCAACAGGCTGGAATGCGGAACCAGCCCAGCCAGGAGAGTTATTGCAGCTGGGGCGCTGAGGCCCCACCTCCACAGGCGTCTCCAGCTGCGCCAGCTTCTGCCTAAGGGGGCTGGCTGATTGCTACAGTCCAGGGAAAGCGCCTTGAAACTGCAATCCAGGCCTTGCACCTTAATGAGCCAGCCAGAAACTGGGAGATTCTTATCTTTGGAAAAGGAAAGTGATCCTTAGACTGCAGTCTCATCCCCTTTCCTCTCTACCTCCTCCTCCCCCAAACGCAGCAAATGTTTGGTGGGTCTGTGCTGGAGGCAGCACGCCCTCTGTTGGGTCAGCTTCGACTAGCTGCTTCAGGCTCAGCTCCCTAGGTAGGTACCTCAGGGCATTGCTGAACAAAACATCTGGCTGGAGATACAATAAAATTACCAATCTGGATTGAGGAGCCATCAACATGAAAATACCAGGAGCTATCCTTCCTGATCCTGTACAAAAAAGTAAGCTTCCTAAGAAGGGACTGGAAGATGGAGTGAGGGAGGCAGAGGCTAAATATTTTTCCTCTTTTTAGTGTTGATTTGGGGGGTGGGGAGGGATGTAAAAGGTATCCTGACATCTGGAGCTGCTGTGGCAAGGCTCAGTCTGCTTAGAAGGGCAGGCAGGCATAGACAGATCGATAGATTGATAACAGAGATAGATACTATGACTGCTACTTATGTATTATTGCCATGGTTACTGTTCAGGCACCTGCCAGAACAGACAGACATAATGAGAGAAAAGAGAGAAAGAACACAAATAATATGTTTTATACATATTATATTTTTTTCCAGAAACAGAAAACTAAAGTCTAATTTTCCCTTAAAAACATTGTCACCCTATGCTGAAAACTCTGATGCTGAAGGCAGAAGCAAACATTTACACTCCCAGGAAACTCTTCAAAATACAATCTTGACTGCTTTAAAAAAAATTGCAGACGAGCAAATGACTTAAAATTTACTCCAGCAAGAGAGGCAAAAAATACATTCTATCAGACAACCTGGTATATAATCTCTGTGCAAAACAAGAAGGAATAAAATGCTCACGTGTCCCATGGAATGAAATTCCACTCCTTGACAAAATCTTCCCAGATATAACAAAAAGAGTGGCGAGTGCCTCACTCTAACTATTCAGACCTCTGTATTTTTTGTCAGTATATAATACTGAAAATCATTTTTTTTCTTTCCCCAACTTCACATGCATAGTATTCTTAAGTCTTCTTTATGTGGGAAAAAGCCATGGGATCATATATTTTCAAATTGTAAGGGACCTTAGAGGCATCCTCCTTCTTTATATATGAGGAAACTGAGGCCTAGAGTAGTTAAGTAATTTATCTAAGACAATTACAAGCAGTTACAAAGACTGGATTTGAGCCCAGATCCTCTAAGTCTAATAGTCTTTCCACTGTACCACATTAGTTAGTGCTAGGTTTAATTGTCAGTTCTGTCACTGTTTGTGACTTTGGGGCAAATTATGATCTGTGAACCTCAGTTTCCTCATTTGTAAATTTTTTTACAAATTAAAATTAAAAATAAATTAAACTTTAATTTGTAAAAAAAAAATAATACAGGCTATTATTACAGTCTACCTCCCTGGCTTGTTCAGAAGATGAGGAAAAAATTCTATGTAAAGTACTATAACCATGAGGTGCTATGCTTATGTGAACTAAATCTACCATTATTATTACTACATCACCACCGCTGCTACTTATGTGCCGTTACTATGGTTACTGTCCAAGTACCTGCCAGAGCAAACAGAAATCCTGGAAGTACAAGGGAATAGGGGCAGGGTGTTTTGAAAAGGGCAGTGAGGGAGACAGGGTCCCCTTTAGCAAGTTTAAAATGAGAATCCAAAATTTAAGGCTTCGATGCTTTTGAGAGTCATTAGTAGCTGTCAGTGTTAGTACTTCTTGTCCTAGATAATAAGCAGAAGGAAAATAGCTGCTGTTCAACTCCTCTTAGAGTACAGAGCTCAGAATCACCATATTTATATACTTTTATTCCATATGAAATTCTTCCCTACCTTCCCCCTCCCCATTTTCAGAACTAATGTGGTACACAACATTGGCCAGGAAAATGGGGGCCTGGTTGGGGGTGTGATGATAAATGTTTAAGAACTGGCTCTCTAGGAAAAAAAAACAAAAACAACCCAACAACAATGTATGAAGGACACATTTTTAAGTTTAATCACTATTTTCCCATCACTTTCTCAAGTCTAGTAATCAACAAAACAATAAATCACTCATAATTTGTAAAGTCTACTTACTTCCTGAGATATAAATGCTTACACTGAAATTTGAACAATCAGAGCTGGTTGGATCTGCTTCCAAGTTCACTCCTAGGATCTCCTAACTTTGCCACTAACTGGCTGTGTGACCTTTGGCAAATCATCTAACTTCTCTGGGCCTAGTTTTCCTTAGGTATGAAATGGGGAAGTTGGAAAGAATTAGGGGCTTCAATCTGTTTTAATATGAGGGCACCCTTTTTTATAAAAAAATGCATGCCTATATAGTGCATTATGTTATTAATATTGGTTGATTGAGAAAATACATGGTGAAGGGCTACTATGAATTTAGTAATGCTATTAAATGTACATTATTAGTCACACCAAAAGCTATGGTATTTGGAAAAATAGTAATACATATACATGTCTATATGTACGAGACATATTTATTTAACCTTCATAAAGATGTATTTGTATGTATCTCTATATTCACAGACCTCTAGTATTATGTCTCTGTCCCTGACTCACTGGACTAAAAGGTGTCCAAAGTCCCTTTCAGCACTGGATCCTGTGATCTAAAGAGAAAAAGAAATATTTTCCTTGCATAATTCTTCCCCCTATATCTTTTTAGGGGGGATACAAAGGGAGACAACAATGGCGCAGACTTCCTTAGTCAGAAAAGGGTTGGTTCTTACTAGGCTAAGAAAGGGGAAAACTTAAAATAATAGTAAGAACAGCACACTGGACTCAAGAAAGAAGAGCCAGCCAGCATTCCTTTATACACACTGAATTACTACGTTCTTCTTTCATCTTGGCTTTCCTCCCATCTAGCCTTGGTTAGAATCCCTACCTTAGTAATTAGGTCCTTATCTTTGGGCAAAAAAATCACATTTCAAAAGAAAAACTTTCTGAATAGAAACATTACTTTGAATACCATATGTAAAGCATATAGACTAAAGTTGCCTTGCTTGAAGAGACTACATTAGATCAATTTAAGATTCAGAATTATTTTAGTCAATATGATATACAAGATAAATTATAAATGTTTGACTGTAATCAGGCTGGTGGTGGTAGTGGGGGTACTACTCAGCTGATTTTCAGATATAAGAAAGTGAGATCTCTCAGAAATGTGGGTAAGCTTAAAACAGTCCTCTATAATCCCAGCTATAAAAGCTATTTTTCCTACAACTGAAAGCACAGAAATGTAGTTTAAAATTTTAAAGTTCTACTTCAGTGAAAATACCAAAGAAAAATAGGCAAGAAAAATGAAATTTTAACTTGACTCATTTAAAGACAATTTTTCAAAATGTTAATTAAATATAGGTATTTGGTATTTTTGCTTTATAAAAAGAAAATTTTTATTTATAATATTAATTGTTGATGCTTTTTTGTATTTTTCAAGAATGTTCTGATGTTTTCCCCCCCAAAATTATCACAGTTGCTTCCTTGAGATGCTTTTAAAGGGCACTCATTGCCAAAGGATGAGAATATTTTTTAACATTCATCAACAAGAAAATATTTTTCTGTTTATAAAGAATTTTTGGAGAGATTAAAAACCTGACTTTGGTTAGAAAAGTCCAGTTGCGCATAAGATGATCAAGAATTCCAAATTTATCAGCAGAGGAAAAAGAAGGAATTCATCAATAGACTTCCTGATAGTAGGAGCTTTGAAAATGCCAAAAGACATATTTAGACACCTGTCACCAAATATACTTAAAAATTCCCTTGATATGATTGCCTTCACATACTGGCCCTACTTTCTTGAGAATCTAACACAGGTCATAAATAACATAGCTCTGTACATAATATTGTCCTACCAAACAATCTATGAGCAGCAGAAAAATACTTACAAAGTCCTAAGTCATTAAGTACGTTTACCAAGTAAGTTCAATTTCTAATTCTGTGTACCATCTTAAAACCAAAAACAGTGGACAGAAGTTTCCAAATGGAATTTTTAAAAGAACACATAAGTTTTGATGAAATTTGATAAAGAGACGTATTTCATGGTACTGGAGAAGGAGCCTATAATTCACAGAGTAGAATTTCACCTGATTAGAAAGATACAGAATAGAAGCCATGAGAGTGATTAGTTTTATTTTATAGAGCACATAGGCTCACAGTTGGCCTACAGAAAATGTATGTTTAACTTAGAATCCTGTGATATAACAACTCTTCTCAAAATGTCAAACTTGAGACTTCCATAGCTTTTTAAACAGCTCTTCGCAATTAGCTTCCTGGTTATTAGTGACTATAGCAACCCAAGGTTTGGTATACATCTTAATATCTCAAAGTGTCTCAGTCTTTGGGAGTATGCCCCCCCAAGATCCTATGATGCTAACAGTAACGGCTCCTGGTCACTACTGTAACTAAAATTACGTCAAGGAAGCCCCACAGGAAAAATAACCCAAGGGCTCAGCTGAGTAACTTTAAAAAACACATATTTTATATGATATGGCTTTCAAGATTTAAGATTTTAACAAAAAGAGCAAAAGGAAAGAAAAGGGAAAGAAAAAAAAGGAAAAAGAGCAAAGGAAGCAAACTGAAACCCACACCATATAAAGAAACACTTTACCTGAGCCTTTTTGGGCTCACTTCACTTTCCGGCAGGGCTTCCTTGTGGTAGCTGTGACATCATGGAAGAAAACATCCTGGGGCACCACAAAGGGAGCTGGAGCCAGCAGAACTTTGGGGAAACCTAAGAAAGAAAGAAAGTGGGATATTTGCTGAACACCCTTTATTAACCTAGTTAAATGGGGTTATTCAGCAAATGGAGCATACTCTTTTTATTCACAGGTCATCATCATCAGAATGGATTCTCAGATCTGGGCCATTTATTTCACTGTGGGAGCTGAAGTATATGGAGCCAACCTGTCAATAATCTTGCACGAAACATTCAGTACTTATGATTAAAACGTGTTTTCCCTTTCTCCAAAGGAAGAACCCTTAAAAAAATGACTGATTTTCATCCAAACCATGTTAAGAACTGGGAAGATGGGGGAGTTCTTATGTTCATAATCCTTAAAGAGCTGAACACAGAATCTCTACTACATGTTTGTGATAGCTTTATAAGCATTCATTACATAATTAGAATAATTTTATATATCAACACTAACCTTTTCTTATGTAAATAATGGTCTGACAAATAGAATTCCTACTTGTTTATATTTCAGACCACTTTTATGGCAATCAAAGGGATATTTCAGACTTTGTTATTATAGGGTGAGGGCACATTATATTACTTTATGCTACAAAAATATTTCTTCAAACCTAGAAAAGGTTTTCCTAAGTTCGAAAAGATCATAAATATAAAATGTTCTTATATACTAATAAGCATGTTGTTATTATGTTTGTTAATTGTGTTGAAGCCCAATTTAAATTCATCTAATAATTTACCTAGAATTATTAAGATTATCCATGTTAGAAATTTTAGTCTTGGCCCAGACCTGTGATTTCACTAGTGTAAAGAGCTCCCCCTGATAAAAACTTCCCATACAAATGCAGACTGCTAACTATTCTGCAATTCAGAATCTTATAAAGTTGCTTAGGTATACTGAAAGGTTAAGAGACTTGCCCAGAGTCACACAGCAAGGATATGTCAGCAGTGGGACTGGAATGTAAATTAACCTGATTCCTAGGGTTGCTAACTGTCAACTATGCTACATGAAAAAAAATTACATATATACACATATCTGTAACTTTTGCATGTGTGTATACACACACATATAGTGTATATATACGCATATTTATATATACTAACATGTATATAAAACTGTCTCATTATTTTGCTCCCTAAACAAATTCTGATTTATTCACTTAAGTAACCTGACACTTTCAACATACATTAAAATCTGGCCATCATTAGATGTACTAAATAATTACACTATATAGCACTTAAAGGGATATTTTAATTTAAACAGATGTCAAAAGAAAGAAGATATTAATGACAAATTCCAGGATTAGCGAGTGTGACAAGGCAGAGACTATCTTTCTTTTTGCTCAAGTTTATATTTGTAACACTTAGCATCGTGTCTGGAACATAGCAGGCATTTAATAAATCATCTGTCTTTCTGTTTGTCTTCTAGCTAACATCTTATCAATATTCAGTTAAGCACTACTAGTACCAGACAGGGATCTCCTGAATCTACTGAAAATATTTCTAACTACTTTTAAATCAAAATTTTTATTGCAGAATTTCTATAAGAATACAAGAAAAAAAACAAGCTTTATTTTCCTTGTTCACATGTGAAACCTTGGGCACAATTATTTAGATCTATGAGAGGAAGTCTGATATATTAGAAAGAAGGCTGGCCTTGAGAGTGAGGAAGTCACTGGGGTCAAATCCCACCTCAGGCACCTGTGTAACCACAGACAATTCTCCTTGTCTGAGCCTTAGTCTCCTCACCTGTAAGATCTCAGTAATACCTGTCTGTCTTACCTCAAAGGCTTACACAAACATAGTGGCTATTTCTACCTCTCACAAAATTGTCAGGGGTTTTGACTAATTTTTTCTTTTCTCCAGTGAAAGTGATTAATAATCAATAAGCACTATGTATGTACCAGACACTGGGCTAAGTACTAGGGATACAAATAAAAACTAAAAATACCTTTGCCTTCATGGGGCTTATATTTTAATGGGGGATGGATGACTATGAACATAAATCAGGACAGAGAAAAATAAAGAAAAGATGAAAGATAGAAGGGAAGGCATGAGATGCTGAGGGGCCCAGGAAAGTAAAAACATTTAACCACTAGAGTTTTGTACCCTGTGCAAAACAGACAGAGGCATGGAATAGAAATTAAAAAGCATGATGCAGTGATAACTGGAAATAAAAAATAGCCACCAAATGGGTATTTATAGTAAACCACATGAATTTTTAGATGTGTTCTCACATCTGTAGCTACCCTCCTCCAAGCTCATACATTTGGCAGGAGTGGTGCAAACAATTATTGCACACTGCTTTGTAGTAACTGATTTTATTTGCATGTATTTGTGTATTTGCATATATAGATACCTATACACACATATTTCACATATGCCCACTCATATATCTATGTATATATATACATATATGCATATGTGTACATGATTATGTGTGTGTATATACATACACACATATACACAAATATATAGAAAAGATTACAAACTCTTTAAGGCCAGGGATACATTTTTGTATCCCCTACTACAAGGTAACTAACAAATATAAGACAGTTCCTTCAGCATTGTAGTCATTCAATAAAATATTTATTGAATTCATTAAATAGATTTTGGTGTATAAAAATCCAAGGTTTGATATATTCACTTAATGCTATTCCTGTCAAAACCCAAGCCATTGTATTAGAAGTCCCTGAATGGTACTTATTCACTGATATGGTTTCACTCGGTTAGAGTCAGTAACTTCTCCCAAGCTTCCTGACTGGGTAGTCTTGGCTCAAGTCCCATCTATGTCCCTATTTAGTTGAACCTGGACAAGTTATTAACTTCTCCCTCTATCAGATGAGAGGACTGAGTTAGATTATCTGTTGTGAAATGTCTTCTAAAACGCTGTGATTCTATTTTGTGAAAATCCAAATAAGAAAACACACACACGTCAACAATTTACAGTATCATGTTTATTTGTTTGTTTTTTGTTTTGTTTTTGTTTTAGCAAGACAGGTCTTTAGAGTATTGTCTCAAAATCTGGACATCATCTTATTTCAAAAATAAAACCCAGACAAAACATCCTGAAAACACAATAAGCAAGTATAATGATGCTTTGAAGCATCTTTCTCCTTTAATATTCCTAGCCACACATTCAGTGGGGAGACAAAGAAACCTATTTTGGAATAAAATGTACATACACTCTAGATTTGCCCTATGCCTTATCATGGGGTGGAGGGGACTAGATTCTCAAATTGAGGCCAGTAACACCAGCTCTGGCAGGCCCCACACCAAGCTGGAAAGGTTTGAGGTATGGATCTGGCAATAGACTACCATTCAAACACTAGTCTTGCCAAGTTCAGACAAGTTCATCACCAGAAATGTTGGCCAACAAATGGTGATTTTTTTTTCTCTTTGTCTGTGACATCCCTTGAAGATATCGATTGAGTCACAGAGGGTTATAGTACATGTACGTACACACACACACACCACATCAAATGTCACTTAAGTCATCTTACTACATAAATCTGTTAAGACAAAGCTAGGGAACGCATCCATCAATTAAGTCATAAGGTACATAATGTTTATCATTCCAGATGTCACTTTTGCTTAGGAAGCTTTGCTAAGTTGAGTCCTCCTTTTTTCTAAACTCTTCCTTAGTGCTTATAACATATTCTCCATTAGTTTAGTATTTAATTACACAGTCCTTTATTTGCTAATTGTTTCATGTGTCAGACTGAAGGCCTCTCCCAGTCACTAGGATGTAACTTTTTTGAGAAAAGGTGCCCATTTCTTAAATATCTTCTAATATCTCTAAGAAGGTACACACAGCAAGTAGCTCTGAGCTGGGCACGTAGCCCTCAATAAAGATTCATTGATCTTATGCTTTATTAAGATCTTTCACACACATGGTTTAAAATAAATAATACCTTAATAGGAGTAAAAACCTGATTTAATTGTGTTTACTAAGAAATATTAAAGTGTGAATCTTACATCATGCTAGGAGTTAATATTAACATAGCACTTTGAGGCCTGCAAAGCCCTCTTCATATATTATCTCACTTGATCCTCACCTTGTAGGTGCTACTATTACATCCATTTTATAGATGAAGAAACAAGATACTGAGAGAAGTTAAATAACTTGCCTACTAGCATTACCCAGCTAATAAAAATCTGAAGCAGGATTAGAATTTAGGTCCTCTTTATTCCGACTCCATCACTTTATTCCTCAATTCCTCATAAATTCCGTAATTTATGTATTATGTGAGTCATTCCTTATTTTCATCACCACTGGATTTGTCATGATGGCAAAAGGCTCTTGCTTAAAAGAAATAATTATCCTTTTTAGTTGCTGTTGTTCAGTCATTTTTCAACCATGTCCCCATGATCACGTATTTCAACCATGTCCTCCTCTTCATGACCCCATTTGGGGTTTTCTTAGCAAAGATACTGGAGTGGTTTGCCATAGTTCGTTTTACAGACGAGGAAACTGAGGCAAACTGGGTTAAGCGACTAGCCCAGAGTCTAGTAAAGTGTCTGAGACCACATTTGAACTTGGGAAGATGAGTCTTCCTGACACCAGGCCCAGCACTTTCCTGCACCACTGAGATGCCTAAACCTTTATTTAAAAAGTCCAAATAGAGCCTTGGTTAATAAATTTGTTATTCCTATAGTTATTCCCCAGTGATGACCACATCCAGCCACTAACATTTGTATTTACTACTAATAATTTATATTTTTATAGAAACCATGTGTTAGCCTATTACAAATGAGAAAAGTGAGCTTTAGAGAGCCTGTTCATGGTCATAAAGGTTGTGTCTGAGCCAGAACTGGGCATTATAGAATGAACTGGAAAGGATTTTTAGAGCTCATCCAAGTCAGCCCTTTCATTGTACAGAAGAGGGCAGGAAATCTATGACTTTTGTCTCAGTATGCTGGTAACTAGTATAGGTGACTACCCCATAAAAAGAGGTTAATAAATGCTATTTTGAATTGAAGTGACAATTTATTTTCAAAATGAAAGGAATGAACAGCCTTAATCTGCAGCTTCATCTCTCAGCAGTTTCAAAGAAGCAATCTAATAACAGCATTATAGTAACATTTTTTAATGTAAACTGAGAAATGAACAGAAATAAAAAACCACAGTCTGAATTATATGCCACATTATGTCAAAGCTGTCTCCCAGTGATAGTTGTGAAAATACATGTAAAAATCAGGGTGCATTTTCATCTTGATTCAGAGGAAATTTAGCCTCCAAAATAGAAAATTTCAGTGTTCTCCAGTACTTTCTGTTCATGAGACTTATATGTGCTCAATAATTACTTTAACAAAAATGAATAAGGTCCCTTTATTTTAACATTTTTACCTCCTGGGATACTTTGAGAGTCAGACTGAGGTGTGTAATTAATTGAACTATAGACCCAATCTCCTTTGTTAACAGCTTTCATTATATTTTCTGTTATAGAACTATTTATATACTCCTATGAAATGTTCCTTTCAGGCTTTTTATTTTAAGGTAGAAAAATACTCTGTGTAAAGATGTAAGGATGTGTAGAACAATTATTGTAGGGCTTAAAAACTTTGATTCTCTCATTATTTGCATTAGGAATAAAGTGTTTAATCACAAAATTCTCCCAAATTCACATTATTGAAAATTTTTTTTAAAGAGGGCACACATCAGAGAGGTAGAATGATATAACTGGAAATATATATGGAATATAAGGAAAAAGGCAATGAACTCAGGGGTTCAGCTCCCCACTTAGTTACTGAGCAGCTCTGTGACTGGAGAGCAAGGTCTAGTAGACAGACTTCGGGAAGACATCTTCCTGAGTGCAAAGTTGGCCTCTGTACTTACTGGCTGTGTGACCCTGAGCAAGTCACTTAACTCATTCTGCCTCAGTTCCTCTTCTGGAAAATGAGCCGGACAAGGATATGACAAACTATTTCAGTACATTTGGCTAGAAAACCCCAAATGTAGTCACGAAGATTTAGACATGACTGAAGGGAGTAAACAACAACCACAAACTGTGTGACTCTGGAGAAGCCCCCTTAACTATCCTGGGCCTCAGTTTCCTAATCTGAAAATTGAAAATGGCAAAACTTGCCTACTTCATATGGTTGTTGTGAGTAAAGCATTCTGTATACCTTAAAGTAATATGTAAATGTAAACTATGAACATTAGTAATATTACCTCGTTTAATAGATGAGTAGAAGAGCCAGCTGCATAATACAAGCTGGGAGAGAAGGAAAATGTTGAGCTGGTCATTTGCATCCCCTGAATTCCCATTCCGCAGGTCTTAAAATATCTGTATCCCACCATGTTTTGAGTGAATACCGGCATCTTTGAATGGTCCACTAAACATGAACCCTTCGAAGTTTTTGTAAGTTCAAATTAATATAATAAACTATAGAGGGTGGCAAGTCACTGACAAATTCCTAGAAGCTGGAGCTTTAGAGAATTCACAATATCCATTCTCAAATTGTAAGGTTAAGAATATTATAATATCCTGCAAACCCCTAAGATACTTCCAAATAGCTGGAACAAGCTATATGGACCTGAAGGCAGAAAGACTTTAATGAACTTAGATCCTACTTCTAGCTCTGTGATCTTGGGTAAGTCCCTTAACTTCTGTTTGCTTCAATTTCTTCATCTCTAAAACGTAATAGTAATAGTAAAAGCACCTACCTCACAAGGTTGTTGCGAGGATTTATAAAGCACTTAGCACACTGCTTGGCAGATAGTCAGTATTATATGAATGTTAGCAATTTCTATTATTGATATTATCCAAGAGGCAGAATGTCACCAAAATTTTAGTGACATAAAACAGATTCATTAAATATAAAGTTGTGATGCTCTATAGTCAAAATGAATTTACACAACCTAGCTTTTCTCAACCCTACACATGTGACAAAGACAGGGAAGCCACAGTCTTGAAGGGAACATGGAACAAAGCATGCTAGAAAGTCACTGAAAATGGCCCTATAAGACATATATGATCCAAAGAATTTAAAGCATCATAGAAAAAGAATAGAGAAATAAAATAATAAAGAAATGTAAATAAAGCATACACCTGACATTTCAGACCTGTTCTTTTGGTATTTGTCCTTAAATAAAATGCAACAAATATTAGAGGATATCAAAATATTTAGATGTGGGTATGTATATATACACACTCATATACCATACACACCCCCCCCCACACACAAGCACACACACATGCAAATACAGACGTACATTTGGACTTGTGATTTCCTTGGTGTGGAGATCTTAAGATATTAAACTCCCTCCATTGATCCAGAACAAGTCCCAATTTGTATATTCATGAAGTTTTTTGGGTGTGCTGAGACCTTAAGGGACTTCCCTATGGTCACTTAGTATGTGTTAAAAGATACGATTTGAATTCAGGTCTTCCAGACTTTAAGGCCAAACTTCTATCTATACTACCTCTCATATAAAGAAACATCCATTCTATAACTCTCATGCAAATATATAGATGTGGATTAAATATGTTTGTATATATCTGCATATAAATATATATGTATCTACGCATTGCTATATTAGAGACAGACAGGTGATCTCAGAGTCAGAATAACCTGGGTTCAAGTCTAGCTTCTAACACATATGGGTTTTGTGTGACCATGGGCAAGTCACTTAAGTTCCCTAGGCAACTCTCTTAGGAAGAAAAGTTGCAGAGCACAACTGATCCAGAAGAGGTTTGCACAGCAGAAGTTCCCAGCACTGAGAATATCACAGGTTCAGACCACGATGTAGATAAACCTATAGATATACCTATAGATATGAATAAACTGTCACTCTTAATTTGGGACTTGTACCATTACATTTCATATATTTTCCTACTTATTAATACACAGTAAACTAAAAAGTAAGCCTAGTCATTAAACTAATAATTACTTGCGAAATTAAGACACCTAAAAGCCATTAAGACCAGCTACTGTAACTACATACCAAGATGTGTGTAGGAATTCTCTACAAGCTTACTTTCAGGAAGACCTTTCAAAGGTGAATTTCAAATTTAAAAAAAAAAATCCAACAATTTAACATTACAGAATATGCCCTTTGGGGGAGGCTAGGTGGCGCAGTGAATAGAGCACCAGCCCTGGAGTCAGGAGGACCTGAGTTCAAAGCCGGCCTCAGACACTTGACACAATTACTAGCCATGTGACTTTGGGCAAGTCACTTAACCCCAATTGCCCTCCAAAAAGAAAAAAAAAAGACTATGCCCTTTGCCCTAATTTCGACTTCCAGAATTACTTCAGTAAGTTTATACTATAGCACCCATCCTCACCAGTATCCATGCACTTAAGAAACCAAGATAAGTTTTCATATCAAAAGAAAAAAATCAAGACTAAATCATAAACATGAAAAGAATATGTTTCTATAAAACTGAATTAACTCAGACTGAAGTTTAGACAAACAAACAGGAAAGGGAAGAGACCCGTGAATCACAACTGACAGCATGAACTTAAATTCTACAGTTTATAATCATCAGAAAGAACTACAGCGAGAGTCAATGTCTGAATACCTGGTTGGAGCAGTATCCATGAAAAGCTATAGAAAAAAAGAGAGAGAAGAGGACTTCAGACATTCATATAGACTAGAGAATTTAGATGTGATGATGATGCCACATAATCTTAAAATATGCTGAAATTAAAAAGATGAAATCAAATGTTAAAAGATTTTTTTTCTCTTCTGAAAAGAGTAACCACAAGTGCTTATAAAGTTTAAAATTTGGAAGGTGAACAAATGGTAGCAAATAGAAACCCATGAATACTGGATGGGAATTCAGAATAAAAAAAAATCGGAATAAAATTCAGTGATTCATACCAATTAACCTCACTTTGCTGACTCATCCATCTAGAAAATGTCAGTATTAACTAGTGCCTCTACTTACCCCATAAAGATTTAATAAAGACATAGAAATGGCAACCTTTAAGATGGTAAGAGGAAATACATATTTTTCAATGCTAGTTACAAGCATAAGTCTTTACTTCTGGCCTGATGCCAATTCCCTACAAGTAATTATGTACCTCTAAGTGTTATATGACTAAATTTGGAAAAGCCCTTTGATTACCAGTTTTCTTTCAAGTGGACTGTAATACACAAGTTATTGATGTATATGATTGGTCTCAATTTTGCTACCTAAAAATAACAGGCATCATGGTGTAGTGGATAGAGAACCAGCCTTGGAACCAGTAACATCTGGGTTTAAGTTTTGCTTTTGACACATACTGGCTGTGTGGCCCTAGGTAAATCACTTAACCTCTCAGTGCTTTTAGCAAATATCTAAGACTATAAGTTGAAGAGGAGCTGATTTCCATTGGTTGTGAATTTCTTCATTTGGGAGTTCCCTATGCCAATGAGATTACAGGTCCATTCCCTATTCCTAAACTATAACTTATTAAAATTGAGGATATTTTAAGAGCATAGCACAAGCCTTAATTTTAAACCAATATTTAAAAGCTATATCATATCAGGAAAAATAATTGAATATATGTGTTATTTTAAGGACTTGTTCCCTAAGGCACTCTATTTTATTTAACAAAGACCCATAGGCTTATTAGCAATTTGATGTTATCCAAAACATAATCTTCAGCATTATGCAAACACAGCATACTGACATTAGAAATGGAATAGCATTTCTATCATCAAGAGCTTCTATTTTTCTCTTGTGAGATAACTTTAGAGAAAACCATATTGTATTTTTATAGCTCCTAAATTTTACCAATAGATTATCAAACCAACCTCAAGCACAAGATGGAAGAGAAAATAGAGCTTTCTCAGAAACGGGAAAGTAGTGATGGAATCTTCAGCTATTCAGACAGTTGCTGGCATGCTTTCTTCCAAAGGCAGGGCAGGTGAGGAATTCTTGACTTTACTGTTTATTTCATTCTTCAAAAGGTAGAAGAAGCACTGTCGGAAAGTGGCAGTCTAGACTTATTAAAGCACTAAGGAAAAACTGCTTGCTGAAGTAAAAATGATGAGAAACCCAAGAGAAAGTGGCAAGTCCATGATAAATAAGAAAAACCCAACAAAATGGTAATATGCCCCCTTGATTTTAGGAGAGCAGATATCAAGAAGTTTAGCAAAATGACAGGTAGGACCCTCTTGGTCTAAAATTCTTCAGAGAAAGTCCAATTAAGAAGACAGAACAAACCGAAACAATTTTGATAAAAAAGGGAGCTATCTGAAGAGAATAATGTGGATGGATAGACAAGGAACTGTATGCTAGTCCACTAAAGGACCAAAAAAATCGCAAGTGGAGACTGATGACCCAGCAACATAGGCCACTCTCTCAGATGATAAATTGCAGGATGGTCGCAGATTTGCAAAGGAATGTCTTCTGCTTTTAGCAGAACCTCTGAATCTAAATCAAAAATCACTGCTTTTAGAGTAGTGATTATTAAGACAGTTTAGTTTCATCACAAAGAATTTGTGAAGATTCATCTCATTTTTTTTTTGACAGGGAAGGTGACTGATAAATCAGAGAATGTTGTAAACCTAGCATAATTGGATTTTAGCAAAGCATTTAACAGTCTCTCATTCAGTCCCATACAAGATGGAAGGATAGGGGTTATATAATCAATAGAATAGTTGGGCAATAATAAATATTATAAATCAACAAACATTAAGTGCTGGGCAGTGTTGGGCACTGTGTTAGCTACTGGGGATACTAATGCAACAATGAAATACTCAATATTCGTGAGGTATGGTAAAGACAAAAAGTACATACAAAACCATATATAGCACAAATATAAAATAGGTAAATATAAGTTGGTTGGGAAGAAAGGTACACCAGAAGAGCTTCTTTAAGCAGAAAATGATGCTTGAACTATGTCTTCAAGAAGAGATGGATTCCATTACAAGTACATGGGATGAGCAGGACAACAGCACAGAGGTAGGACATGAAATGTCATGTATGAAGAACAGAAAGGTCGGTCTAGCAGGATCAGCACGGGAAGGAGAATAGCATCTGATGAGGCTAAACATGGGGTGGTGCCAGGTTGTGAAAGGCTTTACCAACCAACAAGAGGAGTTTCTATTTGATTTTAGAGACAACAGGAAACCACTGGAGATTATTGTGGAAGAATCACATTCTCAGATCTGTTTCAGGAAAATTACTTTTGGAGCATTGTGTATGATGCACTCTAGTGGGGGCAGATTTGGGACATGGAGACCAAATAGGAGATTGTTACAAGAGGGGACTGGGGCCTGAACTGGGATAGTAACCACGTGAGTGAAGAAGGAATCAGATGTGAAAGATGTTGTGACAGCAGAAATGGCAAGATTTGGCAACCAACTGGATATATGGAGTGAAGGATAACAAGGAGTCCAGGATAAAGCAGAGGTTAGGAATCTGGAAGACTGTAAGGATGGGTGGTAACTTTCACAGAAATAATAAAGTTTAGAAGAAAGAACAAGGTTCTTGTTGTTTTAAGGGGAGAAAGACAAGGAATTCGGTAATAGACATATTCAGTTTAAAATGTGTAACTAAAATGAGGACTGATTGAATGACCAGAGCCAATGAGTACTCACTGATAAGTCAAATGAATCTGGAAAAGAGTTGTGCTTTTAAAAGAAAAACATTTGTAAGCAAAGAAATTTCTAAAGGAGTAGGTAACACACATATCTGCACAAAGCTGAGAGAAATACTGACATTTTAAATGAGAGTTGGAACTAAAAGATAAAAACACAAATATATCACCAGGCTAGAACAATGGACTAAATTTCGTAAGAAAAAATTTAAGAAGGATAAATGTAAAGTCACGGGATTGTAAGATGGAGGGCTAGAAAGGATCTGAAAGACTACCTAGTACAGCCTCCTTAAGTTCTATTCTTGGTCTCCAAAAACTCCACTGTATAAGTATAAAGTGGAAAAGGCAGGGCTAACCAATAACTCATATGAAAAAGATCTTTGGGTTGAAGTGGAAGGAAAGCACGGCATGAGTTAGTGGGAGCCAGCAGAAAAGAAGCTAATGGCTTTTATACAAAGAAAAGGATCATGTCCAGGCCTAGTGGAGGAATGGTTCATCTACACACTGCCTTCACCAGACTACAACTGTGTGTTGTGCCCAATCAACTGGCACAGATCTAGAGAAAGAAGACCAGGATGATGAGGGGCCTGGAGAGTATATCCTATTAAAATCAGTTGTGGAATTAGGGAAATTTTACCTGGGAAAAAAAGTGTATTTAAGGACTAAATGATCCTTAATTTCAAGGGCTATCCTGCATAGACTTGGATCAGGGTTAGGCTTGTTCTGCTCAACCCCAGGAGGAGCCAGGAAACTAACCAAGCATAATGGGCAGAAGATGCAAAGAGGAAAAGTTACAAGGAAAACTTCCTTACAAAAACTTCCTATCAAAAATTGGCATGGAATGATCTAAGACAATTCCAAAGATGGGAAATGAGAGAAAGAACATCCAGAGAACGAACTATGGAGTCTGAATGCAGATCGATGCATGGCCAATGTGGAAATATATTTAATATGGTCATACATATATAGCTCATATCAGATGGCATGCCATCTTGGGGAGAGGGGAGTGGAGAAATTAAGAACTAAAATTTGCTTATAAAAGCGAATGTTGAAAACTAAAAATTAATAAAACTGTTGAAAAAAAAAAGAAAAAAATTGGCCCAGGCTGCCTCAGGACATAATAGGCTCCCTACTAACTGAAGGCTGGATGATGGCTTGTCAGTAATGTTGTAAAACAGATTCTTGTTCAAGAATTGGATTTGTTCAAGATTGGACTAGATTACCTCTGAGGTTTCTTGTAACTCTGTTCAATCTCCTTCATGAAACCTTGGAAAACTAATGGAGAACTCAATACTTGCTCCTGGATTCTATTTTATTTGAAAATGCAATCCTCAACAGTCTTCATTTACATCACAAAAAGGCTTGCACCACTGCACGCATACATACATATTAATGTCGATTCAATGGTTGGTAAGTATATAACCTTTTATACATTTGCTCCGATCACCGCCATAAGTGTGGACTATAAATCCCTTAAATTCTTGGGATTTCTCGATTACATCTTGTCCTCTAGTGTATCCAGCATAACATCATACATAAGGAATAAGTCATGTAATGAGGACTTTTAAAAGAATCACAGTCTTGGCATATACGATTATCAATTCTTGATAAAGCGTGTATTAAGAGAACATGAACATGTCAAAAGATAGAAAATTAGATGAGATATTTAGGAGAAAACTCACCAAGCTGGGTATGATTTTTTTAAAAAATACAATATCCTAAATCTTTCCTTAACCTGCATATATATTGCCAATTTTCTTTAGTAACTGCAGTACGAAATACAAAAATTGAGTCTCTGAATAGTTTCAGTGTATTATAAAAATGTAACAGTTATTTTCTGAGTCATTAAAAAAAGGATTTCCTGGTGGCATTAAAAAGGGAAAGGGGAGGAACCTGGGTCAGACAAGTCATTGCTCAATACTAATGCTTTGCACACAGGTCCAGACCATAACAAAGCATAACTTTCCCTAACAGCCTCTCCTCCACTTCAGTTTACCTTATTCTCAACATAGTGCTTGTTTCCTCTCTTTCTGAAATGGTTTCTTTCCTTACAGTGGAAGAATGATTGCATTTTCTAGCCAGAAGGGGCCTTAGACCCAGATCAAAACCCACTTCTTCCTCAACAACAAAAAGTCTCCCTTGATTAATACACCACCTCAGTCTGCCTAGTCACATGTATTATGTCTACTTAGCATATGTGTATCTATATGTATATATATATATACATACATACACATACACACACACACACACACAAAGTCAATACTAGGTTTCACTACATGGTTTTAAATGTTGCAATTTAGTTACTTCCTAACTGCTTCATATAAATATACTTTTGTCTGTCACCTCCAGGTGATTCTAATCTTTATACCCTTCTCCCTTTGGAATGCAACGCCAAATATCAGTGTTGCTTAGGCCATGGTAATTTTAAAATATGGTTCCAGTAAAGAATGTTTTTATTGTTGTCTCTCCTCTTTATATAATATGAAGGTTTATTTAGGAAAGAGTCCTTGCTAAAGGGACAGTCTTCCCTATTATCTATGGTAGTCTTCTCCTTCTATCCCCCTTTCCAGTCCTGGGAAAAAAAATCAATAAGGACAGTATGAAATAAAACAAACGGCTATATATAGCAGCAGAAATTCCTGAAGATACTACAAAATATATTGTGAAAAGAAGATAAACTATGCGCCTGTGCAGTGGGCACACCATATTAATTGATACTGTAAAGATGATAATAGATGTATAGATGAGTGGGGATTATTTTTTAAAATAATGAGATTCGGTTTTTAAATACTTAATGGAAGAGTACAGGCAGAATTAATATAAATATTGAACACTGTACAAAACAACAACAAACAACCCTCATTTCCCCTCAACTTCTCAAAATATTTTCAGTTGTAACCAAGTATTAGTGCCAACAAGCCCCAACTGTGTGAGTAAATTAACAACAAAAATTTTCCTTGACATAGTTCTCTAAAGGTGGAATATTAGAATAGGTTTCTCAGAAGTTTCAAAAATGTGCAGAAAGGAACTTTGAAATCTTTTGGAAAGAAATGAGAAACAGAACCATGTAGAAAGCATGAGGGGTCAATTCAAGCCATTTCAAACTAAAACCTGCACCTGGAGTCTGTCTTCATTAAGTTGGTCGTGTTAACTTAACTAAAGGTAATTTAAAACTTGCAAACAAATTACTTTAAAATTTTTATTTTTAATTCTGTTAAAACAGAATGATTGTATAATATCCAGTTTTCCCTTTCACCAGCTTCCAAGATAGAGCAGAGAGAAAACTGAAGAAATCTGATGCTTTTCCATCAGAGAAGCCTTCCTTAAAGAGTCTACCCTACTCAGACTAGTTTCATCTCTTTTCATCTTGTCTTGCCAGGTTTTTTAAATCTGAAAAAACTGCATTTGGATTTCAGATGACACAACAGACTTTCTCCCTCAATATCTGATTAAGCAACCAGAAAGGAAAATATTTCCTGGCTATCCTTCTGAAGGCTTTCCACACTTGCCACATCCTCACAAAAGCCCCCCAATGTAATGTAGCAATATCTCTATTAAAGAAGAGGGTGCATTCCAGTAACAAATGTTAAGGTCAGAAATTTCACTTCTAGAGGTTGAAAAAAAAACCAAAGGTGGGGGGCAGGAAGGGATCGCTTTTCAGGTTTAAGGATTCACTTCCTTGTTTTGTGTAGGAACAGAGCTCCTTCCAAGAAAAGGTTTTCCCTCCCTAGCCTAGTAGGGGATAGGAAGAGAAGGAGAGTGATCCTGTCTCAGTCTCTCAGTGTTTCTTCAGTTTCTCCCAGTCTGTGACCTCAGTAGTACCTATCAGGATTGCAAGCCTTATGAATGTAGCTATGTCTACAAGAGGCCTCAGTTTGAGAAACCTCACTGCCTCTCCCTTTCAAAGACACTTTGGCCACATCCCTTCTGTGTCCAGCAAGTGCCTGGAACTCTTCATCTCACTATCTATCTACCCAGAGTGCTGTTAAAAGCATAATTGTTTGCAGGAAATTTGTTAATTAAGATACAGTACAGCATTATTTTCCTGCTAAATTCATTTTCTTAAATCTCCCATTTCTGTATTAGTATTACGAAAAGCTGCCATATGCCTGGTTTTTCTGAGGTTAGGGCAATATATGATGCAAAAAAAAAATGGAATTAAAAACAAGGTAAATGAGATATACAGGCTGTACAAAATGCATTTAACCTTTTCTGTTCTGTCTGGGAAATTTGACCTCTATTTGCAACCTTGGCTTTATTAAACTGTTCAGTAATGGGTACAGATATCAAGGGCTGCTTAACTGTGGTGAGGGCAACTTGACTAGTCCAAATGCCATCAAAATGAGCAGATTTCCTTTTCAAGCACTGGGCCCAGCCATGGCTTTGTTTGTTTGTTTGTTTTGGGGGGAAGCAAGAAAGGGAGGTGAGAGAGACACCAAAACAACCAAAGAAAATGGGTGTTTGGGCCTTGGTGCTATGACTCAGGGAATGCTGTACCATTGGTGACTGCACAACCTCCTCTACCTGATTTCCTACTAAAAAACTGGATAGCCCAGCAAAAAACGGGCTATCTCCTGAAACTGATGCAAAAACCTCTGTCTCCTAAAGGATTCAAGGAAACAATGTAGTTCCTTAAGATGTTCGAAACTGACATGTGCGCCAGGCTCCCCAAACCCTGGCTGGCAGCCCGATTCCAGGGAAGAACTCCGAAAACCCAGAGACGATGGGAAAAAGTGTAAGGCTCCCCACAGACTAAAGCTCCAAGTTTGAAATCCATTTCGATTCTGCTCAATCAACACAACCATTGGTGCCCACTTGCTTATTCCTCATGGTCCTAAAAGAGGGGACTGGGCCAGCTGAGGAGAGCAGGAGAAGAGGTCCTGGCTAGCAGCAACAGGAGAAGGTGGAGGGGGTGGGGGGGAAGGTGAGGCCTGGGGGCTGTGTCTCAGGACCAAGAAAGATCAGGGGGATGTGGGGTGACCCACAGGGGAAGAGGGGGTCCCTGTCCGCCTCCTCCACGCTCCCGCAGTGGTCCCAGAGCACCTGAACCAGTCGCAGAGCAACAAGGGGGTCTGCGTGAGAGATGACCGGGGAGTGGAGTAGTGGTGCACCCGCCACGCCCCTTCATCGCCTCCACTAGCAGCCCCCCAAACGATCCTGGATCTGCGTGGCCCCTAGGAAGGGCGGGACGGGGTGCACGGTCGCCCCTGCAGTGGCGCCTCTTACCGGTGATGTCCAAGTAAACGTCCTCCCGCTCCAGCTCGGCCAGGTCCTGCGAGGTCGAGTTCCTGCTCTTCTTGGCTCCCAGTAAGTCCAGGGAGCTCTTGGTGGTGGAGACCTTGAGCCAGCTCGAGGATCGCCTCTCGTTCTTCCGCTTCATGGGGCCGAGCGCGGGGCGTCCAGGGACCCACGACCATTGCCCTGAGCTCCCTCCCGAGAGGCCGTAGCCGTCGCCAGCCCCACACCAACGCACTCCCGAGGAGGAGGAAGAGCAGGGGGCGGGAGCGAGGGGGTGGGGAATGGGAAGCGATGGTGCTCGGCGGGGCTGGCGTCGGTGCTGGCGTCGGTGCCGGTGGGGGGTTCTGGCGATGCTGGCGGAGCCGGGGTGGGGGAGGACAGGAGCCTCCGCAGCTGGGGGGGGGGAGGAGGAGGAGGAGCAGCCAGGAGCAGAAGGAAGTGGTGGAGGAGGAAGAAGAGGAGGGGCCCAAGTTAGCGCTCTTCTTCGCAGTCAGACTAGCAAGCCCCTACTTCGCCCCCGCCCCCTTTGCCCGCAGCCCCCTCGGCGGCGGCCACAGCAGCAACAGCAGCAGCAGCACCGGCGGCGGCTCCTCCTTCTCCTCCTCCTCCTGCTGCTCCCGTTAACCCGCCCCCACGTTCCCTGCAGCTTCAAGGTGGTGATGATGGCACGGGGCTGCCTGAGGATGATAACAGCATCGGCTCCGGCCGCTGCAGCCCGGGTAGGGGAGACGCTTGAGTGCCCCGGGGCCAGCAGCTCCTGGGGACCCCTGGAGGGGAATTCGGTGGAGTTTCATTCACAAAAAATGCCCACAGCCCTCTTCTGGTCTTGCAAAGCCAGGCTTCTCATTGGCCAGGGGTATGTGACATCATGGAGACGGGGCAATTTACCAGCAAGTGGCTAATGACGCCATAGAGAGAAGTAAGGGCAGCCCCGCCAATCAGGGATAAAGAGGGGCCGCCTCCTGACGTTTCTTCTCTGGCCCCCGCCTGGCTTTCTCAAATTGCGTCACGTTTCCCTGAAATCGTTTCGACGTGCCCTCGACAGTAATACCCATACTTACACCTTCATCTGTATCTCCGTCCGCATCAGACCCATATCTGTCTAGTTATTATCTACCTACTGGAGGGGGTTATTATTCCAAAATAACGTTCTTGGTTTTGCCTCTCTAATTCAGGGAATAGGAATCCTGCAATAATATTTTAAGAGAAGTGGGCAGAAATTCGTTTAAAATTCTATATTGTTTTCTTCAGTTTTATGCTTAGCAGGACTTGAAGTCACGTTTTCCGTATCTTAAAACAATGTGACAACAGTAACTTAACTCATTAATAGGGTTAATTAGTTCATCAAAAACTCTTGACATTGTTCTTACCCCAGGTCTTACTCATCACTTTATAAACTGAAGCTCTGAATCACATTGACCTTGTGACTTAGGTTATTATTGGGGGAAGGCAGCTCCCCAGATGAGAGTTGCATAAGCTTGAGATGAGTTATATTGTCAAAGCCACCCGCCATGGTGTATAGACAGTTGAGGATTGAGTCAAGGAAGGTAAAATCTCTTCCCCTCCCAGAATCATCAACATGAGAAGAAGTCCCAACACCCAAACCTAATTATAAGTTCTTCTCTGTTCCTTTCACTAGCCATTCTTCTCAGTTTTCTCTTAGCAAATTCATTGAATTACCACAACCTTTACTACACATATATGAAAATTGCTTCCAAAACGATAACTCCATCCTATCTTCTGTGTTCCAAACCTATATTTACATTTGCCGACAGGATATATTCTTGGAGACCTCAAGCTTATATCCAAAATTTATCCTTCCCAAAAAACCTACTACTCCTTCTGACTTCATTTTTTCCCAGTGGCATCAACATCCATGCAATCTCATGTTTGAAACATTTCATTTCCTTTCACTTGTTCCTCTCTCTCTCCTCTCCAATCAGTTAACAAGTAAGCCAACAATAAAAGGCAATGATGAGAGCACCGACCTCAGAGGGATGTTGTCAAGATCAAAGGATATAATATTTGTAAAAAAAAAAACACATTTAGCAAGGGCCTGGCACACAAGAGGCATCATATAAATGAGTCTTCCACCTCTCCCCTTTTCAACAAGTCCTATCGATTCTGCCTCTACAATAACTCGCTTCTATCCTTTCCTCCATATTCCATTTCTATTAGTCTATTCTAATACAAGGTAGATTTAACTTGCCTACCCCAGATTGCTTTTAAAAATTGCTAATATTCTTTTCTATCTTCACTGTCATCTTGCCTTGACTTCCAGTCTTTTCACACTATGACAGTCTAATCTTTCTTATATACAGCTCTAGTCATGTCTTGACTCTCCTCAAAACCCCCTGATGTCATAGACTTAGAGCTGAATGGAACCTTGGGGGTGATCTGGTCCAACCCCCTCATTTTATACATAAGGAAACCGAGGCCTACACAAGTGAAGTGACACTCCCATTGTCTGCTTCTTGCCCACTACATTCCTTGGTTCCTCCCTGCCTTGGTGACTTTACTAACATTGCTTCTTATACTTTGAATTTCCCTCCATTCTTTTCTTGACCTGTTGAATAAGTCCACCTTAAATGCCATCCATTCCATAAAGCCTTCCCTGGTCCTCATGGTTAATTCCCTTTCCTTTCTTGGAAATAACACTTTGAACCTCTCTTATGTACTAAGTGTGTATTACTTGTTTTACTTATGTATTACTTACTTGTTGCCCCTTGCTCTTTACAAGACTGTAAGCACTGTAAGAGCAGGGATGGTTTTCTAATTTTAACTTTTTATTTCTTTCAGCACCTAACAGTATTCTGCACAGAAAAGTAATCTTATTAATGTTTCCTGAACCGAAAAGAATGTTTTTTGGATAGGCAGGGACGAAAGGGCAGAGGATAGATCTGAAATTTCTTCAGTGTGGGGACTTGCAAGTGTGGAAGCGAATGATGGGAAAGGTCTAGGAAAGTAAATAGGACTAGCTCGTGAAGCTCTTTAAGTGCCAGAGAGTTTGTATTTTATCCTAAAGGTAACAAGAAACTACTGAAGTTTGTGTGAACAGAAGATGCACCTGTGATTTAGAAATATCAGTTTGGCAGCTATGTGGAGGATAATTGGAGAGGTTTCCCCTTCCAGCTTTTCCAGCTGGACAGAGGGAGAACAATGAGGAAGCTATTGCAGTAAACCAGGTGAGAGGTAATAAAGGCCTGAACTAGTGTGGTCATGTTTGTAGAGAGAAAGAGAAGGGTGTGAGAGATGCTCTGTATATAGAATCCACAAGACTTGGCAACCGAGAGGTTATGGAGGAGTCAAGAAGACTCTTAGGTTGTGACTAGTGATAGAAGAGTCAAAACTATGACATTTCTCAGGGCTTCATCAAAGTTTCAAAATGAAATCCACCCAAGCGTGGCCTTGTACAGGACATCTTTAACAAAGAGATGGGAGTTTGGAGAAGCAGATTCCCAGTCAACTGAAACCTAAGCAGAAAAACAAAACTGGAGTCTTGTGGCATGTACCTCCCTTATCTTGGGGGAGTTACTGTATCCTGGAACAAATGGTATGAGGCTGCCACTCTGTGGGTTTTACAGTAAGTACACAAGGCATACATTTCCTTTTATTTCCTTCTTCTGTTTTCTGAGGTTGTCTGTTGTGATGACAAGAGCACTGATTTTGAAGTCAGAGGACTTGTATTTGAAACTTCACTCCTTGGATAAGTCATCTAAACTCTCTGATTTTTGACGTCTTCTCATAGGGAAATAAGGAAAACAATATGTGCCCAGACTACCTCACAGGATTATTGTGAGAAAAGCTCATTAAGATAAAGCATTTGGGCAAATCCTAAGGGATTTACCCTTTTACATGTATAAATGTGAGTTATTATTAAGGCAGGTTCAAATGAGCACTGGTCATATAGTAGAAAAGAAATGAAGTATCTAGATTTCCCATAAAAATGGTAATCAATTGCTGAATGCTCTAAATTCTCAGAGGATTAAAATTTAACCAAAAAGGAAGAACAGTTATGTTAGTATTTTAAATACTTTATACGTTGGGGGTAGCTAGGTGGTGCAGTGTGTAGAGCGCCGGCCCTGGAGTCAGAAGGACCCAAGTTTGGATCTGGCCTCAGACACTTAACACACACAAACAAAAACCTAGCCGTGTAACCTTGGGCAAGTTACTTAACCCCAGTTGCCCTCCAAAAAGCCAAAAAAAAAAAAATACTTTATATATTGTTCCAGCTTAATGGCATGGAAGAAAAGATGCTATTCAGGAAACATATGACTGCAAAAGAGACAGGTCTGTCATGTAGTGGGAGTGAACCATAAGAGATATAGAGCCAGTGCTGCACTGGTATCTACCTAATGTTAAAAATCAATCGATAAGTATATTGCGTATCTAGAGCATACCAGGCATTATGCTAAGTACTGGGCATAAAAAGGCAAACATAAGAAAGTCTCTACCCTCAAGGAGCATGCATCCACAGAAGGCTGCTTCCAGACATCAGATATATCTTATGCAAAGGCCTTATTAGAGGACAGAGATAAGAATCACACAGGATGAGAAGACATAGATAGTTTGCAATCTGTATTCTTGGAGAGAGCACTTACATTAATGAAAGACCCCCTTCCTTCCTTCCACCCACCCAGAACCACTGAAAGACAACACTACCTTTTGGGAATACTTTACCAGTCTACACTAAGAGCTGGATCTCTAGAAGGATGCCTACTATGTTGGATTGTAGGAGTAAACCTTTGGGTCTGCATACTGAATTTTGAGCCCTTTGGCTCATGGGCCTGAACCAGTGAATGTCCTATTAAGTAGGCCAATGGACCTGCTCTTAACAATCTGCTCTTAGCAAAGGCATTTCCTCAAATGGCATAATTAAGAATCATAGTTAAAAAACATTCCTCCCATAACCCTGAGGTACATTTTCCCACAAACATACACAATATCCATGGAAAGAGCTCTCCAACTCTGAGTATAATAGTAGTGAGGCACACATATCCGGAAAAGGTGACTCATAATTCTGGTGCTATCGTGCTTGCAAATCCTTTCCTTAGAGATTCCAGATGCAGCTTCTTTGGGTAGGACATTTTTACTCAGCTGAATTTCCAGCTCCTTCCATAGCTAGCTTTTTTCTTGGCTGATAAGTGCTCTGTACCTTCAAGCTGCTTTTTTCCTCAAGTGACTGATTTTCTTTTTCCATGTATCTCTAGAATGTGTCTGCTTGCTGAATTGTGGTTTGAACTCTCCTGAATTGACAAATTGGGTAGTATGTCTGCTGCTCTATTCCAAGACAGTATGACTGATTAGCAAAGACAAAAGTAGTATTCCCTCCTTTTTAATGGAATTATATTAAAGTATATTATTCTGACTTAAGGCACACACACTTCAATGATGTGTAATTAAATATCTCTCATATGAAACTAGCTGCCAAAATAACATTAATAAAAATGGAAATCCTTGAGATTCAGACTCTTTTCCCTTAATCTAGTTTAGCATCTTTATCTGGTGGATTTTATTCCTGGAGTTAGGATTTTGATATACACTTTATTGCCTCTTGAGGGAGAAGGCTGCCACCTTTAGGATACTTAAAGCTCTCCTGATGTTGAATTTTGTTTTCTAGTGTTCTCAGTGAATATGGACTTGGTGTTCTTTAAGCTCAGTATAAATTAATAGTGTGATAAATAAATCTGAGCAATCTGTGATTCCATCAGCACTGGAAACTCCTTCCACTAAATTCTATCACAATTAGTCTAATGTCACAAGTTAGTAAATAACTCATAGGGAATAGTCTGTGAAATAAGGAGATGAAATGGCTAACCAGGATCACATAGCTGGGAAGTATCAGAGGCAGGATTTGAATCCAGATTTTCTTTTTTTTTTTTGCCTTTTTTTTAGAGGGCAATTGGGGTTATGTGACTTGCCCAAGGTCACATGGCTAGTTTTTGTGTTAAGTGTCTGAGGCCCGATTTGAACTCAGGTCCTCCTGACTCCAGGGCCGGTGCTCTATTCACTGTGCCACCTAGCCGACCCTAAATCCAGATTTTCTTGATTATAAGTTCAGTACACTATTCATTGGTAAACACATAGGGGAGGGCTTTCCCTGATTTCCATTTTGCCCCCGTAAATGCAAATAAGGTAGGATTTTTGTTGTTTTCTTCTTGGAGTTCAGTTTCCCAGGCTCAGGCTAAATTGTGAACATCTGAAGGACTGATCTCCTTTGAGCCCTGATAATTCACAGCTGTGCTAAGTGTTGTAGGTTTCGTGCCTACTGGCCGGAGCCAATCAGGGGCCAAGTCTTTGTCATATATTCTGGAAGGTTGTCATTTTGTTTTGGGGGATCACTCTTGAGAAGGATTTTTTGATTTCCTGGTTGAAATTCTGAGTAGCCATTTGTTAAGACTGTTCCTTCCCTTCTGCCCTCCCCCCTTACATGTCTGTGTTACTTCTATCCAGCGATGTATGTAAGCAATATTACTATGCTGAGACAGCTGGAGCCCTGTTTGTTTTTGTGCTAATTTCTCTGCTTGTATTTTCTACACTCACTTCTTTCTCCATAATTAAATTAGGATTGTTAACCCCTTTAAAGCTGTCTTTCCTTCATAAAGCAGGTCAAAGGAAACTGCTGAAAGACCATCCCTGGGTGTGCCAGTGTGCCTATGCCTCCCTAAAGACTTCAGGAAATTTTCCTTTGGATGGATAACAGAGACTCACTCTTGGTTAAACTCAGATACATTGTACTCAGTGGGAGAGCTCATTCACTCTATATATTTTCTGCCCCTTTCTACCTTTTCAGTCTTTTTACACCTAACTGACTCATGTATTCTTAGATTTAGTGCTATTTCACACACTACAGACACTCCATCTCTTGACTCCAAGACTTCTTTCAGAATAAACCGGAGATAATCAGTAGAGGAATTGAGTGTTAGCAGGAAACTTCTTATAGGAGGGATTTGAGCTTGGATCTGAAGGAAGCCAGGGAAGTCAGGAGGTGGAGGTGAGGAAGAAGAAAATTTCAGGAATGAAAGACATCTAATCTAGTGAGGCTCAAAGCAAAGAATGAATGACCACTTGTCAGTTGCTGTAGAGGAAGAAAGGAAGGAAACAGGGACTTGTTAAGCACCTGCCTTGTTACAGGCACTGTTAAATGCTTTACAAATATCTTATTTGATTCTCACAACAACCCTAGGAGGTAGGTGCTGCTATTATTCCTGTTTTATAGTTGAGGAAACAGACATCAGTTAAGTGACTTGCCCAGCACCACACAGTAAATGTCTGAGGTTGGTTTTGAACTAGGGTCTCCTGACTCTAAACCTAGCACTCATACACTGTATCTGTCATAGATGAGACTCTTATCCAATATGTGTTGGGACTGCATGGCTTCTGGGGTTCCATTTTAGCTCTCAGATTCTGTGATTCTGAGTTTTGGGGAAGAAATGTGAAAGTATTCTATTTTTAACTAAATGTGGGTTGTAACAAGGGTAGGGAGTGACAAACATTGAACTCCTAGTTGCATACATGTTTCTTAAATGAACCAATCAGCCATCACACAGGGCAACTTTGTTTCGTTAGATAATGAACTAACTATAATAAATAAAAATGTTATAATTATAATAATAATATAAGAAGAAATAACTGACTAAGAGAAGTGAGCTCTCAGTTTCAACTTACCCAGGCAGCATTTCACATTGGTCTGTCTCTGGGTCACTTGAGGAGCTAGCTGATTTTGAAATCTAAAGCAATCAGTCGGCATTCATTTTTTGTACCTAATATATATAGTAATATCCCAGACCTAGGGATGTAGGATTTAGAACCAGAAGGGACTTTAGAGAGTATTTTGTTCACCACTTCCCACCCACTCCCACCAAAAAAGTCCACATTCTTCTACACTTGGAGAGCGATCCTTAGGCAAAGTGACTGGCACAGGTAGTCAGTGGATAAGCTGTAATTTGAACCCAAACCCAAACTACTCTTCTACTATACCATATGCATGACATTTTCAATACTTGTAAGGAGTTTACAGATAAAAGAAAAAACAAGTCTAAGTTATTCTCCTGCTTAGAAATCTTCAGTGGCTCCCTATTGTTTCTAGGATAAAAGGAAAATTCCTCAATAATAATTAGCATTTGTATATCACATTAAGGTTTACAAAGTGCTTTACAATATTATCTCACTTGATCTTTAGATCCTGGGAAATAGGTATTATTGTTATCCCCATTTTATAGAAAAGGAAACTGAAGCAGATGAAGTGAATTTCCCACAGCATCACACAGTTAGTGATTATCTGACACCAGGTGTGTGGAACACAACTCTCCCTGACTCCAGGTCCAGTACTCCTATTTACTGTTCTGGCAATTCACCCTGCAATTTAAAGCCCTCAGTATGGGGGCAGCTGGGTGGTGCAGCAGACAGAGGACCAGCCCTGAAGTCAGGAGGACCTGAATTCAAATCTGGTCTCAGATACTTTACTAGCTCTGTGAACCTGGACAAGTCACCTAACCCTGATTGCTTCCCCAAAGAAACAGAATAAAAAATATTTTAAAGTCCTCTATAATCCGGCTAGGACAGTTGGTATTAAGTGTGAAGTATTGGGAAATGGGTTTTGATAAGAGAAGAAAGACAAGAGGATATGGGAAATGAGAAAAGGAAGGAGATTAGTAATCATCACATGAACCTAGTTGAGGTTGTGTGCCATAAATTTATAAGAATAAAGAGCAGGGATGACCTCAGTATTACAGAAATGAAAGTAGTAGAGGGAGGTAAGCATTAACTGCTCTCTCTAGTGAAATCTATTCACTATAACAAAAATTTAGTTTAAAAAAAAAAGGCTTTTGGGGCAGCTGGGTGGCACTGGCCCTGGAGTCAGGAGGACCCGAGTTCAAATCTGGTATCAGACACTTAACACAAAAAAACTAGTGGGGTGACCTTGGGCAAGTCACTTAACCCCAATTGCCCTGCCTTCCCCCTCCAAAAAACAAAAAAAAAGAAAAAAGGCTTTTCTATCATTGCATCTCATTGGGTTACTAGAATATTAAGAAATCATTATGGTTCTCTTCCTTCCTCCCTTGCTTTTTTTTTTGTTTTGTTTTCCATTTTGGCTTGTTCCTCTTCCTTGTCCTATCCTTTAAATGTGGATAAATGCCAAAGACTGGTCCTTGGCACTCTGGTTTTCTCTCTAAGAAAGCTCATTTACTCTCACAATTTTTATTTATTACCTCCATTTGGGAAGCTTACAAATCTTCCCCTCCAGACCTGACCTATAGATCCACATCTCCAGTGTCTGATGAATATTTTCCCTTGGATGTACTGTCATCACTTTGAAATCAACCTAACACCAACCCCATCATTTCTTTACACCAAAACTGACTGCCCCTCTGAATTGAGTAGCAAACTCATTTTATTTTGCCTTTATGAGATCCCATCTGGAGTATTATGTGATTTTTGGGGTGTTATGTTTAACTAAGGACATTAAGATAATGCATTCGAGGAAAGAGTTGCCAGGATTCAAGAAGAATATAGGCTATGGTAAATGAGAATTATTTGAGGCTATTGGAATGTTTAATCTAGAGAAAACTTTGACATGATAGATGTCTTCAAGTATTTGAAGGGCTTGTTTGGTGAATGAGTGATTAGATTTGTGCTTGGCCTCAAAGGATAGAACTAAGCTGCAGAAGCCTATGTAGGGTGGGTGTAAGGACAAACTTTCTAACTGTTCAAAGTAGACCAAGTGAAATGTGCTGCCTCAGAAGGGGATGTGTTTCCTGTAAGTAAAGAATGGACGGACCATTCTTTGGGGATGTTACAAATAGGGTTCTTATTTTTATTACAGAACAAATCAAATTAGATGGTCTCTGAGATTAACTGCAAACCCTTATTTTCCTAATCAACCAGGTTAGAAACCACGGAGCCATTTTTGACTCGTCCCCCCTTGACTTTTGCATGCACTCACCAAGTCCTGTCAGTTTGCTGTTTGCAGTATTTTATTTTCCCTTTTATTTCTCCTTTTCTGTTCTCATTGTTACCTATCTAGTCTAGACCCCATCATATTACATCTACTCCATTGCAACAATCTTCTAACTTTTCTCTGGGATATATTGGAAGTATGTAAGATCACTGGGCCTGGATCGGTAATTCAAAAGGCCCGAATTCTGGTCCTGGTTTCACCGCTTCCTAGTCATGTGAAATGAAGAAATTTTCTTCATCCTCCTGTGCTATGATTTTATATGTAAATTGGAGAAGATACTATTGTCATTACTTGAATTCAATTAAATTGATCAAATTCTCCCTAAGGGTTATTGTGAGAAAAGGGTTTTATAAACTGTCAAGCATGGCCTGATTCCGTGTCAGATCCAAGCCAATCATGGAACTTCTTGATAATTAATACCCACTTTCGTCTACCTAGATTTAAAAGCACAAGCAAACTCATTCAGTTAACTTGTTACCAAGATATGTAGTTGATTCATCTTCTGGGAAGTCTAGGCTCCCAATGTCATTGAAAAATCATAATGTTTGCTAATAATGGAGCTGAACAGTAAAGTCAAAGAAAGTAATCAGTTTGAATTCCCATTTAGAATTGCCTTTCTACAGAGTAAGTCAGATCTCCATCCCCTCCAAAAACATACACACACAAAAGGGGATGTTTGAATAATTACTCTGCAGCTGGAGTGGGGGTGGGGTCAACTTTAAGAGGGTGGCTAGAAATGTCAGTGGCTTTAGTATTGGCATCAATGCTCAGATCACCAGCTCTTTCATCTGGCAGCTATTAAGCTCTTGTAGATGGAAAAGCTTCCTTATTATCTAGGTATTTCCATTATCCCTAGTAATGGGTCCAAGTACATCAATGCTTTTTTTCACTCCCACTTTCCTCCAGTCTCAGCAGTCTCTTGTTTGGTGCTTCTCAACTATAAGCTTTTAGAATTCTGGGAAATGTTATCTTCTGCTACTGTTGTCGTTTGGTGGTTTTAGCCGTGCCTTACTCTTCATGACCCCATTTGGGGTCTTCTCAGCAGAGATATTGGAGTACTTTGCCATCCCCTTCTCTAACTCATTTTATAGATGAGGAAACTGAGGCAAAACAGGATTAAATGACTTGCCCAGAGTCAGGCAGGTAGTAAATATCTGAGGTTGGATTTGAACTTGGGTCTTCCTGACTCAAGGCCAGGTGTTCTATCCATTGAGCCACCTAGCTGCCCCCTACTACATGGTATATTACTATATTGCCATATTTTAATTTTTAGATGCTTTATTGCCCTCACTTCCTCTGCCCTCTCCAAAGGTATAAGAAAAGGAAAAGAAACAGGTAGGTAAGGTTCCCATGAGTTTATTTAATTTTAAATTAAATTAAATTAATTTTATTTAACTGTTATTGTAATCTATGTAAGGAGGGGTGATTCCCCTAGCACCACTTGTGCTGATACAGCCACAGAAAGCCCAGAATACAATTACCAGGTGTGAAGAAGTGTGAAAGATATATTAAGTTTCCTACAACCCTACAATAATACATAAAGAAGTTCCTTTGTAAACTTGAGATGAGTATAGGGCTTGGGCCACTGCATGAAAGGAACTGACACCACATAGGAAATGGAGCAACTGACTAAATCAGTCATGTTATATAAAAAGCAAGCCATCTAGCAGTCTGAGTTTGAGTGTGGGAGAGAACAGAAACAAGGGTCATGAACCATACATCTTTGAAGGGGAGCTACCCAACCAGCAGGAGATGCTGAATCTAGCAGGGAAAAGAGATGGATATTCCAGCACAGACACAGAGACAGACATCCAGGGAAGGAAAGCAGCTTTGAAGAATGGGACCCCTAGCAGTAGGGAGAAGAGCTGACTATGGAAAAGACCCTGTGAGCATGGATGGGCAACACTCCCAGTAGAGATGCTGAGCTGTGGAGGGCAGGGGGGTGGGGGGGGGTTTGTATGGGGACTCTATTAAGAGGCAAGGGACTTCTAGGTTTTGTAGTACCAGGAGTGGTGAATTGCCTTTGCCATATATGTATACTATACCTGTACCTCATTACCTTTCTATTTTAAATTTGACTTACCACTTTATGAATCCTTATATGGAGTTTTTATTCTCCAATTAGATAACAAGTAATGTAAAAGCAGGGACTGTATTTTACACTTGTTTTTCTTATAGTGGCTGGCCTGGTGCCTAGCAATTTGTAGGCACTCAATAAATGTACACTGATTGAAAGTTTCATCTACGGTGAAGTTCCACTGTGCCAACACAAAGAGAGGGCTGTCCCTTAAAAAAGAGCTATGAGAAGAGTCGTATAAAGATCTTTACACAGAAGGTGTAAATACATTTTTTTGTTTGTTTTTCTGCCTACAAATGTAAATCAATAGTAAGCTATCTACAACGTTCCAGTTCCTATTCAGGTCATTGCAAGTCGAAAAGCAATTATAATACAGCTATTATAAAACTGAGGAGTGAAGAAAAATCTCAGTGTAGTTTGTCCTGCAAGTTGAGAGGGAAAATAATTGCTTTAAACAATGAGATCTGAACTAAATTTCAGATTTTAAACAGTTAGTAAATAAGCTTTATAACTCACAATCCTTTTGCTTTTAGAGAATAAGTAGGTAATTGCTCTATGATATTGCATATTGTGATTGCACCTTACCATATTTGCAAATCTTAGAGAACTAGATTATTGTATACTTGTGACTTCATACATAAGTTCAGCCATCTGTACAAGATATAAGCCAGCATTTTCACGTATAAAATGCACATGGAATTTTGTTACAATGCTGCCCTTAATGAAAACTGTTGTTTATAGATTTTGCCACAATTATAGTGGCATTCTCATTTTTAAGACAGTTCAGAAGCAGTAGCAAGATGAGTGAGTAAGAACTTGTGGTAAGATCAGCTTTCCCTTCATTACCTCAGAGAAGTAAGAAATGTAGCAAATAAAATAAAAGCAACAATGGAAAGAAAGGAAAAAAGATGCAGAAGTGCCCAAGGAAAACCCCCATAGAAAAGTCAACAGGCAAAATGAGTAAGCTAAAAAAGGTCACCTAAAATCAATGAATGCAAGGGAAAATCTTATATATATAGTGAATACTATACATACATACATATATATATATATAGTGAATACTATAGTTATTAGAACTAGAATCCCTGAAAAGACAGTGGAACAGCCACAAGGCCACCAGGGTCACTAAAGAGCTTAATGAGAAAATTAAAGGAAGCAAAATTGGAATTAAAAAAAGCCAAACTGAAAAGTGAACCAATGGTGTAGAACAGACATTGGAAATTTTTAAATGACAGAGTAGACACCCCGAAGCAGAGAATGGAAGAGATAAGACTCAAAATACAGAGATGCAACAAGAAATATTAGAAGGAAGACAAAAAGCAGCAACATTATATGTGACAAAGCAACTGCCCTTGAAGTCACAGTACTTTAACAATCAAATTATCAAAGGGATATTTTATAGAATTATATAAAATAATAATATTCATTTGGAGAAACAAAAGACCAAAACTATCAGTGGAAATAATGAGGGAAAAACAACAACCACCAACAACCATAAAGGGAAGGGGCTTTGTACTACCAGTATTCAAACTACATTGCAAAGGAATTATCAAGTTATCCAAATCATCAAGTATTAGATAAAACTACAAAAGCAGGTTAATAGAAAATAATTAGTATTCAAGACCTAGAAACAAATGTGCATAGCTGCCTAGTATTAAATAAAACTGGGAATATAAACTATTGGGGAAAGCACTATTTGTCAAAAACTACTGAGAAAACTCAAAATAAGTCTGAAAGACAGACTGAGAGATTTATACTAGTACTTTATGTCATTCATCTATAATTTCCATATAGATAAATGTTGCAATTATTAAAAAATCAAACTATAAAAATATACCAGAGAAGGGAAAAGATACATCACAATGGATAGGCAAATAATTTGTAATCAAATAGAGGATAGAAGAGATTAATAAAAACCAAAATAGACAATTTTGTACAAATAACCACTTTTACAAAAAAGCCCAATGATGCTAAAAGAAAAAAGATATAGAGAAATATCTTTGCATGAAATATATCAGAATAGCCTCCTGTTCAAAATCTAGAATTGTCATAAATCTGCATCCTTAAGAACCATTTCCCAATAAAGTGGTCAAAAGAGAAGAAAGTTTTCAAGAGAAGAAACAAACTAATCAACTGAAAAAAATATTTTAAAATCATTAATAATTAAAGAAATGCAGATTAAAACAATTCTGGGATGAATAGAGAAACTAAACGATGGGGAGAACATTCTTGGAAGGGAAGCAAGGCATGATAATTGGTTCAATAATTGTGGAAAATAATTATGCAGAGTTACTGTTATTCATACCCTTGACCCAGAGATCCTACTATAGCCAGGAGATTACAGACAGAAAGAAGTCAACAATGTGTACATAAAATTTTATAGCTGCTTTTTTTTTTGGCTACAGAATGCTGTAAACAAAATGTCTGCTTGACAAAGGATTGTCCTAAGGCACGGGATTTAGAGGATATAGACCGAATTTTACTCTCACAGCATGTATGAATAAGGGAACACCAGGGTAGTTTAATTGGTTAAAATGGGAACCTACTAGAGATCTCCCTTTTCTGCCTTTCCACTTTAACAAGTTAGAAAATACAGTAGATGGAGAGGACTGGGTTGAGGACTTAACTCTCTCCTGCCTTAGATGTTTTCTGGTTATGTGACTCTGGACAAGTTGCTGGTTTAAAGAGAGAGAGAGAGAGAAAGAGAGAGAGATTTCTCTGTGCCTCAGTTTCCTTATTTGTAAAAATGGGGATAATAATAGCACCCAGCTTTCAAGGTTTTAAAGAGCTTTACAAACATTAAAATGCTGCATGGTTGTTACTATAATTATGCCATTGACCCATATATATCTACTCCCTTAATTACTCCCCAGTTTAATTATTACACTATTTTCCTCAGTCCCTGATAGCTGCCACAAACCACCAGTACACTTATGGTCATGTCCCAGAGCAGCAGGAGGTGACAGGTGCTTTGGTCCCCTTGCTCCTAGCCATAGTTGGAGGATCTGAGTCATTGGTGTAGCACTGAAGCATAAAACGGCATCTCCAGAGGACAAACTGTCCCTTCTCTGCATACCTGTAACCAAAGGGGTAGTCCATTCTTGATACAACTCCAGCCTGAGATCAGTGTGATGTAAGTTACTCAACCTGTCATGCCAGGGGAGGCTAGATGGCACAGTGAATAGAGTGCCAGCCCTGGAGTCAGGAGGACCAGCGTTCAAATGTGGCCTCAGACACTTAACACAAAAATACTAGCTTTGTGACCTTGGGCAAGTCATTTACTCCCCATTGCCCTACCTTCCCCCCTCCAGAAAAAAAAGAAAACATAGGCCAAAGAGCCATATGTGTACATGACTCAGAGGCTTGCACTGAAGCTGCAAAGGAAGTGAAAGCCAATATACTGCCAACTCAGGTAAGAATGCCAAGGCTTTACCACAACAAAAGTAAGCTCCGCTCTAGCCTGGCCCTACCAAGCTCCTTTCCCTTAGATGCAGGACACTCCAGAATTCACTTCTTTTGTCCCAGGGTCTGAAGAAAATCAATATAATGCTGTGTCCTATTAAGCTGAAATCCATCCTTTTCTCCATTTGGTCAGACTCCACTTTTTTCCTTGTAAATTCACCAGGGAGTTTCGGAAGGGCATGATCTAGTAATGCCATCACTCCTAGCCCCCAAGGCTTCCCTAGTTAATCAGCTTGGACTGGGCCCCTCCCAAGTGTGACCATTTCCTCTCTACCCCATAAACAGAGAACTAGGGCTAGGCCTTCCTAAGAGACAAGTCACTTGTCCTTACTTTTGCTTTTATCAAAATTAGGGGTGACTTGACCTACATGGGGGAGACCAAACCAGGGGAAACCTGATTGAGATGGCTTTTGTTTTCCTAGCCAAGATTACTAGAGACAGCTAGGTCTCAAAAAGCAACTAGCATTTCTTTAATGTCAAAGACTGGAAAAATCAGCCACCCCACTTTCCCCAGCAGCAGACTAATTCAATCATATGAGGATTAGTCCTGCCCCTGTCCCCTCCACCCCCAACAATGAAGTAATAGGGAGGAGCTGAGAGATCTTAACCCACCTCCACGTTAAAATGGCTATCTACTGGGATTGCCTTGCCTTTAAAGCCCTGGGGAGATCCAAATAATGGACTGTCAGGCCAATGAGAAGGAAGCCACTCCTAGGTTTTTAAAAGACCCTGTTAGCCCTGCTCTTTGTCTTTGGACATCAATGGAAGGCCACTGGTCTAATATCTGTTGCTGCTATCCTAACAGGTTATTTTCTCTATGTATTTATTATATTTTTATTATATATTATTAATTATTTATGCTCAAGGATATATTATTATTAATATATTATATAACCTAACTAATTGGTCATGCTCAGGTCCCTGGTTTTTCTGCTGACGTGTCAGCTTGACCCATTTTAATAGCAGTGTCTGCCTCACTGTCACTAAAATGATAATTTGCCCTGGAGAAAACAGCATCTCGGCATTACTTTTACCCACTACAGGTCTCTGTTCCTGAGGAGAAATGTCCATGAGGCAGGCTGAACTGGGTTTTTGAGGTATCCCAAGGAGCTTTCTCCCCTTCTGTCCAACAGAAGTATCATTTTCTTAAAAAGTTAATTTGAGGACACCTTTTGGGTTTGCCTGGAGGCTCAAGGTTCTTGGTTATAGCTATGAATGAGTTCACCTTTGAAGTGGAAGGCAACCAAAATCTAACCACAGATAACCGCACTATTATTTTTTATCATCATCTTATTCTAATCCTCTTTTTGGTCGAGTTCAGAAATGGTCTGAGGACAAGTTATTATCATTCTTTTATATGTGCAACATATATATGTAGATATATACATGTGTAGCTAGATATAGACATATACATGCGTATGTGTACATATGTGTGTACATAGATTTTTATCATATATAATTTTAAAATAATACCATATATTTTTGTTGTTTAGTAAATTTTTCAGTCACGTCTGACTCTTTGTGACCTATTTAGGATTTTCTTGGCAAAGATACTGGAATGGTTTGCCATTTCCTTCTCCAGCTCATTTTACAGTGGGGAAATTGAGACAAACAGGGTTAAGTGACTTCCCCATTTGGACAGCTAAGATGGCAGTGGAATTGAAGCATTAGAAATCTCATTCCTCTATTGAGATAGGCAGTCCCAGTGCAATGAACCCAAGGAAAAACGATGAGGGAAGGTAAAGGACAGTGAAAGGAAGTCACTGGCCGCAGTAGCTGCTGCCTTGTGATGGTGCCTGGCTAGCTACTGTACTAGACGGATATTTTGCGGACTCAAATTATTGCTTCTAAAAAACAGAATTAGAGCATTGGGATATCGGCACATCTTCTGTTGACTTGCTGGAAAGCACCTTTAGGACAAAGCCAATCATAAATGGAAGGACAGGGATGACCTATAACTTTAAGTTGTTCCCATGTGGTTTTAGTTACCTCTATATTTTGAAAGCTTTTCCATCTCAAGTAGTTGCGATATTATGAGTGTTTGGTATGAGGATGTTTATTTTTAAAATTATTGTGAAATTCTTGCTGATCAATATTATATCTGGGTTTTTGCAGGAAACAATTCTATCTGTAATGCTGTTATTTCAGTGTAGTTTGTCTATTGAATCCTCAAGGATATTTTGGGGGATCTATATTCATTGGGGATTTATTGTCTGTTAGTTTCTAAGGGATGATGAGTTTCTGATTGTGTTCTCTCCAGTAGATAGCTAAATTTTTTCATCCTTCACTGATAAATTGCACATTTTCCATCACTTCTTTGCATAATCTCTGCTGATCAATAAATGTGGCCTCTTTAAGGATAATCTTTCTGTAATCATGATTTTGATTAATTATGTTTATTACATGTTATAAGAAAATTTTCCATTTTTATTTTTTAAAATTTGAAACATTGCTCTTTTAAAAATATAATTGCCTATATCTTAAATACATCATTTAATTTTCAAAATTTATATCTCTGTTGTCATAAGAAGAAACACATGCAAAAAATAAAATAATTCATAGCAAAACTGTCAGTTGAGCATGTTTTTGTTGTGACTATTTATCCATTAATAGGTTGAGCTGAACAATCAACATTTTATTATCCAGTCCCCCTAATATTCAAGCAGCAGATGACTGAACAGGTGGTTTGCCATCTGTGACCACTGGACAGATTTTTCTGTGCATTAAGTGAACTGAATAGAAGTGTGTGAGCTATGAGCTACAAAAAGAATGCCTCATAGTGACATTTAGAATAAATTAAGAACAAATAGTATCTATTTTATTCAACTGATAAGTCATTTCTTAATCATCTCATAATTTTCTTTTAAAGACTTTCTCCCCCTCAGGACAAAGCCTTAAAAAGAAGAAGTGTGTGTCTCTAAATCATATGTCAATAATGAAAGACTTATTTGTAAAGTTAACTTTTTTAACTCCTGCAAGCTGCAAAATAGAGTTTATAGGCTTATGATCTAGCCTATTCTTATCAAGGTGTATAAAATGGATGTTGTTACCTGGAACAGAAGAATAAAAACTGAGTTAGTGACATAATTTGCTAGATTTATTATTAATAGTAGAATGAAGGAAGCTTTTAGATTTTTAATTAATTGCTCTAAAGAGACAAATTAATCACCTGGATTATAGAATATCCCCTATATCTTCCTCTAATAAATTTTAATTATAGCAACAAAGTATGCAAAGGAATACCATTAAATGAGAGTGATATATGACCTTTTAAGAGACCCCAAGGGAGAGATTCTTGAGTTATAACCTTCTGTTAGGTTTTATTCTTCATTATGCAAATCAAATCAAATGCCTGATCAGTTTCAATGGCAGAATATAGGGATGACATACAGATGTTGAGGGGGGTATAAATCATTCTTGCTTCTGAAATAGTTGAGTAAATAATTCATTTTTAAAGTTCTACGCCAAAACACTGATTTAATTGAATATTTATACTGCAAGCATGGCATGAAAGATTTTTGAAGGTTAAGGGGATTAAACCAATCAGGCACAAAACCCCGAGGTCTCTACAAGCCTACTCACAAGCTTAAATGCACTGCTTTTGTTTAGCATTTAAAGCCCTTCACAATCTGACTCCATCCTGCCTTTCAGCGCTGATTACACACATAGTAGTAGTATGAGCTTTAGTCAGCCACAATATATAACTATGGTTCCCCTACAAGCCAGCCCCTATTTCAGTGATTCTTCATGGTTGGTCCTCCATGTTAGGAATGCTCTCCCTCCTTATCTCTCTTTCTGGTAACTCTTATGCTCCATTCAAGGTCCACATTAAGAGTTACCTTCTTCAAGAAGCCTTTCCGAATTCCCGTGGGTTGTTAACTTTTCCTCTCCTATCTTTTAAGACACTGTATCCAATATTACTTATCTGTATAGAATGTAAGCTCCTTGAGGGCAAGTGAATCTCAGTTATTTTTATTTCAACCACCTAACACAGTGCCTCATTAATAAATGCCAGCTAGTTAACTGACAATAAAAATTTATATTCTGTCTTCATTCCCATAAAACTAAATGAGTTACACAGGAGCCCTACAAGGCAGAATTTGAATTTATATCAGATAAATTGTCTTATATAACTTTATCCCATTATAATCATTCCATTGTAACTACTTTTAAAAAAGGAGTGAAAATGCTATATTAGTCATGTTGTAGAAATGTGTGAATAATCACATTCAGTTAGTTGTCTCTCTCAGCCTGGCTTTTGTTGGTTGTTAGGTTCTTTAATAATGTTTCTCCCAGTTAGTACTAAAGCCATAGTGGAAAAAGCACTGTACCTGGAGTCAGGAAGGCCAGAGTTCATATCCTGACTCAGGCACTTACTAGCTCCATAAAATAAGGATAATTACACATTCAGTCATTTTTCAATCGTGACTGACTCTTAACAACCCAGTTTGGTGCTTTCTTGGTAGATACTGGAGTTGTTTGCCATTCCTTTCTCCAGATTATTTTAATGAGGAACTAAAACAAACAGGGTTAAGTGACTTGCCCAGGGTCACACAGCTAATAGGTGTCTGGAGAGGTATTTGAACTCAGGGAGAGGAGGTCTTCCTGACTCCAGTGCTCCATCCACTGGGGCACTTAGCTGTGGGGATAATTATAAATAATCCCTACCACCCAAGGCTGTTGTGAGGATAATGCACACACATATAAGTGCACTCAGGAGACTTGGAAAACCTTAAAGCAGTCTGTAAATGCTATTATTATTTCTGATGATCTCTTGCAGACCGTGAAGAGGAATGATGAAGCAATAAGGTTCAACACAAATAATACTGAAGCTAGCAGACATGGGTTTGAATCTTGTTTACTACTTGTGTCACTTTGGGCAAGTGACTTAACTGCCGTGGGCCTCAGTTTCCTCATCTATAAAATGAGAGGGAGCTTTCACTAGATAACTTTTAAGGTCATTGCCTACTCTAAAATTTGTGATTCTCTTTATCTGCTACCTGAGTTTGTTTATATACAAATGAAGTTTTATTTCTGTTGTCCTGACGGTTTTGTCATTGGGCCACAGGGAGGAAATGTTAATAAAAATAAGCCATTCTAGTTCTGAGGTGGAAGGTTTGATTAAAAAAGAAATCCTTACAAGGCAACTGGTGGGTGATGTAAACCTGTAGTCCCTGCTGCTTGGGGAGCTAAAGTAGCTTGTGTTTGGGAATTTTGAGCTGCATTAAGTCTGGCACCAATATGGTGAGCACCTGGGAGGGGAAGGCCACCAGACTGCCTAAAGGAGAACTGGTCCAGGTTGGAAAACTGCCACTGGTTAAAGCTTCTGTGCCAATCAGTAATGAGATTGGCCACTGTATTTCTAGTCTGGATGAGACAGGAAGACCTGGTCTCAAAAAATGGGGAAAAAGAGGCTGGTGGAATTTATTCTCTGTCTTCTAGTTTCTGTTGTAATAATGAGACCAGGTATCCTTATGTGGCTCAGACCTTGGTTTGAACATAAGAGTGGGGGAACAATGGAGATGAGATAACGTAATAGATTGGGTTTTCAATCTTCCAGTTGTTTGTGCAAACAAGCCAAAAGGCATAAAATATTTTTTGGTCAAAATCCTAAATATGAATTTATGAATTAAATATGAATTCCTTTGAAAGAGAGGCAGCTTGGAAGCAAATAGAAAGCATAATCTCCCGGCCGCAGACAGTTAACACACACTACACACAAAAACTAGCTGTATGACCTTGGGCAAGTCACTTAACCCCAACTGCCCTCCAAAAAAGGCAAAAAACCCCCAAAAAACCACATAATCTCAAAGCCAGGAAAGTCTGAGTTCAAGTTCCACTTCTTACACATGATGACTTTGTGATCGTGGGCAAGCCGCTTAACCTTTGAGTTCTCCAAGTAACTCACTATGACAAGGGCTCTTAACATGAAGCCAATGAATTTGTTTTAAAAAAAAAAGTTCTAATAATTGTATTTCAACATTATTTTTTGCCTTTGTAATGTGATATATTTTAATTTGTGAATTTAAAAACAATACTCTGAGGGGGGGGGGCGGGGTCCATTGGCTTCATCAGTCTGCCAGAGAAGTCCAGGACACAAAAAATGGTAAGTTCCCTTGTTTTATTTTTATTTATTAAATATTTATATTATTTTTATTCTACAACTTCTAATGATCAAAAATCAGCATTGGTCCTCATTACTAACGTGAAGAGAGTGCTGAATGTTAAGTCAGGGGACCTGGGTCCAAATCCCATCTTTGCATGACAAGGTCACTTGGGTGACCTCAGGCAAGTTGCTTAACTAATTGTTCTGGGCCTCAGTTTCTACATCTGTTAAATTAAATTTTTAAAAAAGATGATCTCTAAGGTTCTATCTTTAAATCAGTGGCAACTCTTCCACTTTCCATCAGCATCTCTGCTTGGTTTTGACTCCATGGAACATCCAACCTCACTCTGGATAAGCTGATAACATGAACTCTTATCACCATGCTAACTGACTCAATTCCCTTCTCAGCTCCCTAAGCTGCCTCTGCCTTCTGATTTGAGGACTGAAGGAGAAAGCAAAAATCTTTTCCCAAAGTCTTCCAGTAAAGAGGGTACAGGAGTTTCAGAACTTTCCAGGTTATCAACTCTGCTTGGTTTTGACTCCACAGAACATCATATCCCAACCCAGGTATCCCCTAGTGCCCACTCCCCCCCTTTTCAGCTTCCTTTTGTGTACTGGCTGACCCCCTTAGATTATAAACTCCTAGATAATGGGGACTTTTTCTTATTTGTATCATCAGTGTCTGGTACATAGTAAGTGCATAATAAATGTTTATTCAATTTAATTATAATCCTATGAACTCTGTGGAACTGAAAAATATCTTCAAATCATTAAACTAGAATTACTTTAGTTTTCCTCTTTTGCTCATCCCTATAATCTCAGTGATCTGACATTATTGTTTTTTGAATATTAAGATTATTACATTGAATTAGTCATTAGAAAGAAAAGCCATCTGAAAATGTAAAGTATAGGGGCAGCTAGGTGGCCTAGTGAATAGAGCACTGGTCCTGGAGTCAGGAGGACCTAAGTTCAAATCTGACCTCAGACTCTTAAGACTTACTAGCTGTATGACTTTGGGTAAGTCATTAACCCCAATTGCCCTGCCTTCCGACCTTCAAAAAGACCAAAAAAAAAAAAAAAGTAAAGTCTTGGATAAAAGGATGAAGTCCCTAGATTAATCAGTCAATCAACCATGCATTTATTAAACACTTACTATGTACCAGGCAAAGCAAGAAAGACAGAAGCATTTACTATGTTGAAGGGAAGAAATAGTGCTTATGTTGGGAATGACCTCTGGATTTTAATAACAGTAAAGAAAAGTCACAGAGTGTAGACAGCTAATTAATGAAGTTACTTGGTTTTGAAACTGAGACTTACCAGGACCTAAAATGAGCGTTCCACCTTGTTGAGCCGGATCTCCTTGAAAATCAAAGACAGGGCCAGTCACTGCTCTCCACAGGCTTTGAATGCTTCCTGAGAGTAGGTTGGATTTCACATGTGGACTCCGCACTAAAACGTTTAGTGTTCATCTTTCAGTTATAGTAATTCATATTTTATAAGGTGTGGGTTAGAAAAATCATTAGTCTCTCTGTGGGAAGACAGGCATGCCAATATACTATTGCTGGAACTGTGACCTGGTCTAATCATTCTGAATATTAATTTAGAACTGTGCAAGAAATGTAACTGGGGCAGCTAGGTGGAGCAGTGTGTAGGGTGATGGGCCTGGAGTCAGGAAGATTCATCTTCCTGAGTTGAAATCTGGCCTCTGACATTTAACTAGCTGTGTGACCCTGGGCAAGTCACTTAACCTTGTTTGCCTCAGTTTCCTCATTTGTAAAACATGAGCTGGAGAAGGAAATGGCAAACCACTCCAGTATCTTCACCAGGAAAACCCCAAATGGGGTCACGAAGATTTGAATATGACTGAAATACCAGAACACAAAGAAATGTAATTACTCTGTTAATATTCTTTGACCTAGCATTGCTAAGCAAGTATCTGAAAGAAATCCAAAGCAGATACTAATATCTAACATATGCCCAAATCCAAATAGAACCCCTTTTTGTGATAGTGAAGGAATCGAAACAATGTGGGTGCCCATCAGTTGGGGAACTTATCATGAAAAATGAAATATTATTGTGTAAAAAGAAGCAGTGAAAAGAGGAATTCACAGAACCATGAGAGTTTTCTGAACTGACACAGTGAAATGTGAGCAAGCAGAAGAACAGAACACATAATAGTCACAACAATGTAAACTAATAAATCACTAAAAGCAAATCAGACTTTGAGGAGATGAAAACCAATAATGGTCCCAGAGAACAGATAATGAAACATATTTCCCCCTTATTATACAGATGAAGAGAAGTGAGGCCCAATGGTGAAGTAACTTGTCCAATACAACACAACCACTGTGACAGAGGTGAAATTTTGAACCCCAGTCTCCTGAGTCTAAGTTGGATGACATTCCACTATTCCATACATCTGAGCACTAAGCCTTTTATAGAAATAAGTCTATTTCTAACAAGTCTTTCCCTTGATCACCCCTGCTTTGTTGCCTCCTTTGTCCTTGACTGCCTAGGATTTCAGAGCACAGTCCTGTAAAGGTTATTATATGTAAAAGACTTAATTTTACTTCTTTATTTTGTTAGTCATGAGAAAGAACCCTAAAATATGAAATATTTTTAGAAAGAAGTTCCTTAGGCTGTTTGGCAGGGAGAGAGCCAGAAAGGAGTGGTTCCCTCCTTGGGTCTTTGTAACCGGTATAAAGGACATTTGCCCGACTGGCTTTACATAGGCAGCCTGTAGTTTCCAGAGGAGCAGTTTGAGCTGCATTTGAGCTGGCAGGTTAATCTAATTTGAAGGACCCAAAACACATCTTTTGGATGGATTCCAAACAAACCCTGAATAGGCAGTGGGTGGAATCTAGGTATTCCTTACAACTGTCCAACTTCCCTTAGTGTGAGGGTCAGCCTGACTTCTAAAGTAATCTTTTGGTTACATGATTTTCTAGACACATAAAGCTGGGTTTGAATAATACTGGTAACTGATAAATAATATTTTCTCTACACTTTTTTCACATAATTTTTTCACAGACAGAACTTTTTTCATGGAACAAAATTTACATGTAATTCTCATCCAACCCACCTTCATGCATCCACCCTAAAGATCTGGTATGCCTTGGATTTTCTTTTTTTTTTTGGAGGGCAATTGGGGTTAAGTGACTTGCCTAAGGTCACACAGCTAGCTTTTTGTGTGTGTGTGTGTTAAGTGTCTGAGGCCAGATTTGAACTCAGGTCCTCCTGACTCCAAGGGCTGGTGCTCTATTCACTGTGCCACCTAGCCGCCCCTATGCCTTGGATTTTCAAAGAGGGCCAAAGGAAGGTAATTCTAGAACCTCTTTTGGTTACTGATTCTAATATTCCTGTTTGTCAGTCACTTAAACTTCTAATTAGGCTAGTTTCATTTACTACTTATGTATAAAATTCCTCATTCACCACTTTTCAAACCATTCTCCTTTGGCAGTTAACTGTTTTATCTAATTTCTTTTCACTTGCTTAACTTTATCTACATCAAAGTTTTACTTTTATATTTCCTATCTAACAAGCAGAATGCTTTGTATATTATTCTGAGATGTATATCGTTTTGTTTTTCACCACTTTTTCCTATTAGGAGCTAAGAAGAAACCAGATAATTTAACAGAATCATAGGTGCATAGATTTAGTGTTGGGAAAAAAAACTCTAGTGGTCATCTTGTTTAATGCCCTTATGTTACAGATAATGAAGCTGAGGGGAAGGGAAAATAAGTGACTTGTACTAAGCCACATAAGTACCAAGCATCAGAGCCAGGATTCAGATTAGGGTCCTCTTAATGGAAATTCCTTACACCACACTGCCTTTATAAGTATAGAGTGGGGTGACTGATTTATTCAGTCAAGTCAGCTCACTTAAAGTAAGTGATAAGATGCTCGATCAATCTCAATCATAGAGTAAGTGCTAAAAATACTTGGAAATGGAATTACTTGTACAGGAGGAAAGCTTTGGATAATCAGGTCAGAGAGAACTGGTCATGCTCCTGGAGTTAACTACCTTGATAAACTGTCAAGCTACTTTCAAATTAGAGTCATTAGAGAGTTTGAAACAAGTGCGGCTTTCCAATAAAACCCCTAGAGGAGTGCCCTGAGGATGGAGTGGGGAGGAGAGGTCTCTGGCTTCAGCTTTGGCCAGATCTTCTTGTCTCCCTCTCCCAACATTGGCCAGGAAGAGGCCATTGTGTTTCTTATTAGTGTCCTAGCAGCATCTGTACTGGGAGCCAAGGACAAACTGAAAAGTGATTTACAGCCCTATAAGGAGCCTAGCAAAGAACCTATGTCATGCCTAAGGGAAATTTCTTTTTTTTTTTTGCTTTTTGGAGGGCAATTGGGGTTAAGTGACTTGCCGAAGGACACATGGCTAGTTTTTTGCGTTAAGTGTCTGAGGCTGGGTTCCCCTGACTCCAGGGCTAGTGCTTTATTTACTGTGCCACCTAGCCGCCCCCAAGGGAAATTTCTTGAGGAACCCACAAATGGGATAAGAAAACTTCCAACATCTAGGAGCTGAGAATTACTCCTTTGTTACATGACTTATCTAAGTTTGAGCCTATGTTTTAGGGGAATCTGCGTGTACTTGTGTGAGAGTGTGTCATTGTGGGGATATATTCTACCAACTATTCTTACTATAAAAATACTTTCTAAAAGCTAGTTGTCTAAGATGATTCTCAACTGATAATCCTGGGGTGAAGCACGTTAGTTGAAGCCTGAGACAACAACACTAGATAATCACCCTCAACTTAGGGGGTACCCCTAGGATCCTGAGGGGCAGATACAGCCTTGAACCAGGATCTAAGACTCATCTGTGAGAGTGTCAATTGGGATAAGGGTCTTCAAAGCTTCCATGGGCTGTGTACACAATTAGCAGAAACAAATTTAGAAAATCTCTGGGTAGTGGGGGGGGGTGTGTGTGATAAAGGGTACCCCGGTCAATTGAGTTCCCCTCCCCTTCTAATTCACCTGATAAAATTATAGTGCGTGGCCCTTTATCAGAAAGGGACACATCCCACAGAACTTGATATGTGTTCTGTCTCTTTGCTGAGTGACATGCACTTTGCTGGAATGACATAAAAAATCCCGATTGGTCCCCAGAGACTGGAGACTGCCCTGAGAGTGAGGAAGAACTGCCCATGGTAGTCTATAAGATGAATGAGGAATAAAGTCTTTGTTTCTCTTTTGGATCCTTCTCTTTTAAGAGTCTTCCAACACTGTCTCACTTGGACTGGGAGTAGGGGAGGGGAGGGAGAAGTTTTCTTTCTCTTGATTCCCCCCACCATTCCCCAGTGGCAATGGAACCTACAAACAAATAACAGAAAGAATGTGTACAAGTCCATGAAACTAGACTCCAAGTTCCTTCTCTTTTCTCGCCTGAACAAAGGAAATCAGAATTCTGAAAAGTGGACCATTTTTCAACCTTGCCAGTTATCTACCTCACAGTTTAAGAATGACAATTTGAAATTAGGCCATCTGAGGATGAGGAATGAGGAACTTCTCAGAGGAGAATCCATGGGCATGACCAGGATCATCCCAGGGTCAAAGATCTAAAGAAAACCATGTCCTGCCTGGCCAGGAGAGCTCGACCTTGTGAGTGACTCAGATAGTGAAGTTCTGAGGTGCAAGTGAAATATCTCTCAGAAGTCCTATAAAGTTGCCATTAAAACTTCCAAGGGAAATAGAATGAATAGCATTTGAAATGTGTTACGTTGGTATTTTTTCATGTGTGCTGTTCAATCCTTTGCATATTATTTATGTGACAAAGGATATAAACAGCTGCCCTAAGCTACATCTCCATATTGTGCATTAACTGATTTTTCTAGAAGATAATCCATTACCCAAATCTTGGGTAGACCCTGGACATGGGCTATACTTAAGCATTGTTTTAGAAATTTTCTTGAAGTTCCAGTCCAGGATGAGTGTAGAGTCAGACACAGAAAAATCTGACTCTCTGCCAAGTGGAACTGGTCTGTGTGAGCACAGAGCTAGAACCTCTTATGAAAAGGGGTACCTTGGACCATGGAGTATATCTGTTATCTTTCAACCTTTACATATTTACTGTAGGAATCATTCTTAGTTTAAGCATAAACTAAGCCAAACTAAACAGTTCACCTGTAATTTATTCATCTGTTAAATGAAGGAGATGGATTAGAGAGCCTCCGAAGTCCCTTTCATTTCTCTATATGATCCTGTTGTCCTAATTACAGAGAGTTCTATGAAGGTAGAGTCTGTTCAGATTTTCAAAGAGCACAGGAATGATGCTCTCCTCCACTCACACCTACCTCTCTCCTCTGTCTCCCAACCCCCCTACATAATAACTACTTTTGGGGGGGACGAAGATCTATCCTAAAATAAGAAATTGTTATCCCTCATAAAATGATAATTCTAAGAGCCTCTGAATAGAGGAAATAATAGAAAGAGAAGTTTCATGAAAAATAACTGCACAATACGTTATCTGGGCATCAATCTAGGGTACACTCAAGAAAGACTTATTTAAATATAATTATAAAACACTGAAGAAATAAGGAATGACTTAAATAGTTGGAAGGATTGTTTCAAATTATTTGGAATTGTTCATTATCAGATCACACCAATATAATAAAAATAACTACACTAAATTTAAATTAATTTATCGATTTAGTGCCTGATTAATTAAACTAACAAAGGGATTCTTTATGATGCTAGATGAAATAACAAAATTAATCTGGGATCAGCAAAAGTTCTAGTTTCTCAAGGCAAATAATGAAAAAATATATAATTTTATGTGATACAGAAGCAATCATTAAAACTAGTTTATATTGATTGAAAACAGAAAATTAGATCAGTGAAAGAGACTAGATAAAGAAGAAATCAGAAACCAGTAAATGAACCAAACTAGTCAGTTTTCAATAAATCTGAGAACATACATTACTTGGGGAAGGACTCCCTATTTGATAAGAACTGTTGAGGGGAAAAACTAGCAGAAATGAGGTTTAGACTAAAAACTTTTACTGTATACCAGCATAGGCTAAAAGTAGAGAGATGGTCTGAATATAAAAAAATCACACCATTAGAAAAATTAGAAGATAACAAAAATTTCAGGGTGCTCGCAACTACGGCTAATGGGAAAATTCTAATCTAAACGGAATAAAAGCACTCACAAAAAATTATATTTGACCAAAAAAATCTAAATTTAGCAATTTAGATTATATGAAATTTTTGGATGAACACAATTCAAATAAGACAAGATGGGATGTGGTCGACTGGGAAAAATCCTGAATCATAGTTCTCTAATAAGAATCATAAGATTGGGGCAGCTAGTTGGTGCAGTGAATAGAGCACCAGCCCTGGAGTCAGGAGGACCTGAGTTCAAATCTGGCCTCAGACACTTGACACAATTACTAGCTGTGTGACTTTGGGCAAGTCACTTAATCCAATTGCCCTCCAAAAAGGCCAAAAAAAAGAAAGAAAGAAAGAAACTGAATTGAATTGAACAAATAAAAAATTACAAACTATTAGAAACATTAAAGATTCTTTAAATTACTAATAGTAATAGGAATGAAAATCAAAATAACTAAGGTTTCACCTGGCACCCAGCAAATTAGCAATGACAAAAGATGGGGTGGTTCATATTGAAGATGTGGGGCAGTTAGGTGCTTAGACAAATCCAACCTCAGACACTCACTACATATGTGACCCTAGGCAAATAATTTAACCTCAGTTCCCTCATCTGTAAAACAAGGATAATAAAAACACATATTTCTTAGGATTGTTAGGTGCTAATGAAATAATAATTGTAAAGTGCTTGGCACATTTATTGTTGTTGTTCAGTCACGTCCAACTCCTCATTACTTTATTTAGGGTTTTCTTGGCAAAGATACTGGAAGAACTGGCCATTTCCTTCACTAGCTCATTTCACAGTTGAGGAACTAAGGCAAACAGGATTAAGTGACTTGCCTAGGGTCACACAGTAAGTGAGTGTCTTAAAGATGAGCCTTTTAGTCTCCAGTTCCAACACTCTATCCACTTTTAATGGAAATGCAAATTTAAAGATCTTCCCTGCCCCTAGGTTAAGTGCACCTGGAGCCTGTGGTGGGAGGCTTGTTTTTCAGGAAAGCCCACATACTTTGATACTTTGTGATTGGGCAGTGGGTCAAGAAGGTTGTTACATTCTCTGAGCCAGGAGAAGGCTGTATAAACCCTGATGGGAGGCTTTGTTTTGGGGCTCACTTTGAGAAGTGTTGTGTGATTTGACCAGATGAGACTCTGGGCAGCCGTTGAGAGCCCCCGGCTTTGAAAACCTAGATGTTGATGCTTCCCTCTCTGGTTACTGTGATTTTGGTATTGATAATGGTTGGACAGTTTGGAAGCCTGTCTGTTTGATCTGTCTGTATATTATGAAGTTTGGGGTGCTGACCTTTTCCCCCTGAAAACAAATTTGCACAATAACCACAAAAATGCAAATGAAATAAAGACAACAAAACTGAACATTGTATAATTGTAATGACCAAGTTTGACCCAGGAGGTGAGGCAAGAAAAAGCCCATCCTTAGTTGCTTCACAGAGGTGGTGGACTACGGATATGGAACACTGCACACAATTCACGCTCAACTGATGTTGGTCAGTTTTGCTAAATTACCTTTTTACGGGGCGGCTAGGTGGCGCAGTGAGTAGAGTGCCAGCCCTGGAGTCAGAAGGACCTGAGTTCGGATGTGACCTCAGACACTTAACGCACACACAAACAAAAACCTAGCCGTGTGACCCTGGGCAAGTTACTTAACCCCAACTGCCCTCCAAAAAGCTAAAAAAAAAAAAAAATTAAATTACCTTTTTACCCTCTTTCTTTTCTATTATTTGCAAAACATGGCTCTCTATGTAGGAGAGTAGGGAAGGATAAATTTGGAAATTAAGGTGACGTAAAATCAAAATATCAATAAATTTTCAAAGGCCCCTGACTCTTAGTAACTATTTTTCTCCACTATAATATGTTTGTAGATTCATAAATAAATATATTCAGAAAAGAAAAATATTAATTTTTCTTACAGTAAAATGAATGACCCGGCAGTATTCTTACCCGAAGTAGCAATTCCTTCACCCTTCTTCATTCCAAGTTTTCTATAAATTTTTCTCTCAGTATCAACATAGATTTCATGAGAATACCCTGTCAGCTTGCAGAAAGGCTAGGAAAGAAGGAGAAAAATTGAGTCATTCAAAAGAAAGTATATAGAAAAGGTAACACTGGTTTAATTTTATTTGTAGCCAAAAAATTTACATAATGCAGAATCTAATGTCTGAAAGTAAACTGGTTTAATCTCACTTTTTTCTAAATGGAGAGGAAGTATGGCACAGTGGATACAGTTAGGAATACCTGGATTCAAGTCCTGTCTTTGACACACAGTCCTTACTTCTAAATTATAGATAATTGCAGCTCAGCACCAGTGGAAAGAATCTGCACACTGGGAACTCCCTATGTCAAGAGAATCATAAGTTTGGATCAAGAATACAAGTTTTCTTATTCACCAACTACATACCTCAATATGTTGGAAAGATGACTGTCCAATAACTATTAGTGTGACATTAGCATCCTTTGAAAGAGAAAAAAAGACATAACTATGTAAGATTATAGCTTGTCATTAATGTTGTCTTATAAAGCACTTTAACAAACATCTTATACATTAGGAACTATTTATTTTACATCTGTGTCCTCATCCTTCAATTTTTATTCTATTTTAATAACAGTATTCCACAGCATTAGGATGAAAGACTCCAAAAATGTATAAGCAATAACAAAAAAAGTTATGCTAATTCTAAATTGTTAGTTCTGGCAAGATGGCTGAGAGGTCATGACTAAGCCCAGCTCTCCCTCATTACTTCAAAATAGCAGAACAAAACAGGGTAAATAAAAAAAACAAAAAAGGAAAAGGAAATATTTTTCTTACAAGGAAAATCCTGAAGAAATAAGTAAGTAAAAAATGTCTCCTGAATGAAGAAATAATATGACACAAAGGAAGAAGAGGAGAAATCCTCATGGTGGTGGAACAAAATGCCAGAAAACAGAATGGGAAATCCTCACTTGCTTGTTTTTTTAAAGCTTGATAAAAGCATTAAAAGAAGAGAGAGTAAAAATCAGGATTTTTAAAAAAAGCTTAATATTTATTGAGATTATTGATTAATAACTAGATTAAAAATAATTAGCAATAACTAATTTAATATAACTTAGTAGTTAATAATATAGTACTTTAAGGTTTGTAAAGCACTTCACATTTCTGTTGATTAGTATTTATCCTGTCTCTATCATGTTTATACACAGTTGCTTACATATTATTTCCTCCATTAGACTGTCTTTTGCCTTATTTTAATTTTTTATAAAATCAGAGTTTTAAAGAAAAAATCGAAAGATGAAAACGGCTGAGGAGAGATTTAAAAAAATAAATAAAGGAGTGGACCTCCTGAAAAAGACAATGGAAGAGATGGAATGCCAAAATTCAAAGATTCAATAAAAATACTAAAAAGCAAAAGGCACAAAATTGGAAGAACATGTAGGGTCCCTACAAATTAAAGCCACTTACTCTAATGACACAGATTGGGTAAGACAATTGTGGCAAGTCCTACAAAACTTAAAGTGTTGTAATGCTTTCCATATTTTTGATCTCTGTAGCCCTTTTGTAGTGTGTGTATGAGGATACAGTGTTGCTTTCTAGAACTCTCTGCCAAGTGCTACCTTTCCTCATCCCAGGGACAGTACATGAATTAAAACCACTTGCTATATAGAATAAACCTGTGCACACATTTATACCTAGCTATATTAATAAGTAAGGCCTTTATCACCTTGTTAGGATCTTTGTGTATGGGACATTTATTTATCCTCTCCTAAGTGGGAATTTCACATGTCATATCCGAAGGAAAATAAAAACCATAGGAGAGTTTTGATTCCTCACTTCAGAGAACAGCTTAAGGCCATTTTTTTCTGACACCTGCCTGGTAACTGGCATGTATCCCATAAGTGTTTATTACCCATGAATAATTACTTCACAGGTAAAGTGCCCATCTTGGCCCAGATGGCACCCTAGCAGCAGGCACTCTGAATACTCTCCATGTGTCTCCTTTTATCTAACTTTGAATACATCAGGGATCATTCCACTTTTATCCCTCACAACTAATTACTGTGCTCCGAGGTGGAAAAATTTAGATCTTGAAGTGGTGGTAACAGATAGCATCTTGTTCCAGCCATCACTATCCTGGAACGCCAGAAAAGAAAGGGCCATCTCTAACACATGAGAGATGGGACTTTTACTGCACAAAAAAAGGAAAGCTAACACTCATGAGAGATGGGACTTTGACTACATATAAAAGGGAAGCTGGGAGGCCATACTATCAGAACTGGGCAACTGCCATACCATTACCCCAAGCCAGATGAAGATATGGAGGCCTTAAGTATCCTACTTAAGTCTGTAGCCAGATGTCAAGATGATGCTTTAATAAATCTTCTTTGACATTTAAATATGGCATGTGGACTTCTTTCCCCTCCTTGATTAGGACACTTGGGTCACTTAATCACCATTTTGGAGAGGTATTTGCCACCAAATAAAAGAACCAAAATTAGCAGAAGAAAATAATCAAGTGTCCTCATTATAAATTTTCTCAAATTCAAGGTCCCACATTTCAACTGCTTCAGTGAATGGCCCTAGTTTAATAATCTAATAACTGGCTTCCAAAAAAAAAAGAAAGAAACTCATGATGAAACAGAGTGCATATATATATATATATATATATTACATTGTAAGAAATCATGAAGAAAATTCCTCTTAGTACTGAAGCTAGAAGGCATAGCACTGGTTCACTGGCTACTAACAGAGAGGAAGCCTAAATTTAACTCTCCCTTAAAAGCATTTTGACAAATTCCAGAGCTTCAGTAAACATCTCACAAACAGTCAAAAAGGCACAGATTCCATCATCAATTTGGAGCTACAAGAGACCCCCAAGGTCATGTACTCCAATTTACTTATCCACAGTCACACAGGTAGATAAGTCCCAGAGGACGTAAACCCTGGACCTTTGACTCCAGATCCAGCATTCCTACATCAGTATCATACTGCATCAAGTACAAATTGATAAATTAAAGATTAGGCTGGAATATAAGATACCAAAAAGCAAAGGAAAATGACTTGTACTCAAAGATAACTTATCCTAAAAAAAAGTTAAGTATAACCCTCTACGGGGAAATATTATTTTTAACATAATTGATGGTTTCAAACATACCTTTTAAGAAAATCAAAGGTGAGCAAAGTTTTTATTGTTTGCAAATGTAGCAAACAAGAGGATCTTGGATTTAGAGTGAGGAAGACCTAGGTTTGACTCCCTCTGGCACTTATTAGCTGTGTGACCTAAGAGAATCCCTTAACCTCTCTGTTCCTCAGGTTCCTTATTTGGAAAATGCAGTGCATTGGCCTTAATGGCCACTAGGGTCACTTCCAGAACTAAATGACTGATCCTGTCCTCCCAGATTCAAAGAGTTTGAATAAACTAGATGATGCAAGTGCTAAGAAGCTGCAAAGTAGAGACAAGCCTACTGTCCCAGGTAGTAAGAATCCTACTCTGTGAACAGGTCATGGAAGGAGGGGGAAGGGAAGACAATACTTATGTAGCCCCTATTAAGTGCCAGGCACCATATTATCTCATTTGATCCTCACAACCAACCTGTGGAGCAGGTGCTATTATTATCTTCATATAAAAGTTGAGGGAACTATGGGTTAAGTGACTTTCCCAGGGGTCACACAGCTAGTAAGTCCTTGAGGTGGGAGGCAAGTTCAGGTCATCCTATCTCCAGACCCAGCTACCTCTGAGGGACTGAAGAGTGCACAATGAATTTAGGCCATAGGATTTTATAGGGGATGCACAGAATGTCAGAGAAGAATGGAATTACTATTTCTTGAAATGAGGGTGCCATAGTGAAGGTCATTCAAATAAAGAGGTCACATGTGATTTAACAGAGAATAATGGTACCAAATTAACTGAGTTAAATCACACATCCTTTATGTTAAAAGTCAATTAACTAGAATAGTGCAAGGTGTCAAGTTATATCAGTTGTTTAAAGAAAAAACAACACTCAACTATTAGAAAGTTTAACTATGTAGGGGCATATAATTTACGTGTCTATGTGGGGAGGAAGGTGTTTGTTGCTGTGTCAAAAGAAAGCTATCCGTACATTTTTTTTTCCTTTTTGGAGGGCAATTGGGGTTAAGTAACTTGCCTAAGGTCACACGGCTAGGTTTTTGTTTGTGTGTGTTAACGTGTCTGAGGCTGGATCCGAACTCAGGTCCTTCTGACTCCAGGGCCGGCGCTCTACTCACTGCACCACCTAGCCGCCCCTATCAATACATTTTAAAAGCATTTTAGAGACACAAATAGCATTTAGACAGGTCCTTCAACCAGGAAGATTTCCCTAAATTATATAATTAATGAGTTTTATTACCATAAAAAGTCTATGAGGGAAGAATAAAAGCAACTGATAGACGAGTTACTTAATCAGATATTCTCACACATCCAATCAGTGAAGAAGTATCCAACGTACTTTTGCTGAACATAGAGTACTGAGGTCTAAATTCAGAAAATAAAATTCGCATCTCTATCTTTGAAGCAAAAAGTCTCCTGCAAGTGGCCACTGTGGGTGTGTAGCGGCAAGCACCCCAGCATCCCCAGGGTGGCTGCCAATATAGGTTCTTAGATCTGCTTTTCAAAAGGAAAGCAACTCAAAATGGGTTAACAAGCTTACTTTAATCAAACAAACATATATTACCTAGTTCAGGGGGAAAAGGTCAGCACCCCGAACTTCAGAGTTACAGAACTTACAGATCAGACAGGCTTCCAAACTGTCCACCCATTATATCAATACCAAATCACAGTTACCAGAGAGGGAAGCATCAACATCTGGGTTTTCAAAGCCGGGGGGCTCTCAACAACGGCTTCCCAGAGTCTCATCTGGTCAAGTCACACAACACTTCTCAAAGTGAGCCCCAAAGCAAAGCCTCTCCTCAGGGTTTATATAGCCTTCTCCTGGCTCAGAGAATGTAACAACCTTCTGGACCCACTGCCCAATCACAAAGTATCAAGCTGTGGGCTTTCCTGAAAAACAAGCCTCCCACCACAGGCTCCAGGTGCACTTAAGCTAGGGGCAGGGAAGATCTTTAAATGTGCATTTCCATTACAGGATGAGAAACATAGGGAAGGTGAAAATGAATGCACATGTAAGCCTAAGAGAAGGATTGTTATTACTGCAACAAAGCAGTAGAACGTATAGAGGTTAGGGCCTGGTGTCTCTCAGTCCTTACTTCTGGCATCTGTTACTGAGTTTCTGTCAACTTCTCTAGATCTGACTGCTGTCTATCTGCATGGACTGTGGAGACATCATCTGGTTCACTCCTATGGGATTTATTTACTTAACTGCTGTTGTTTACTGGGCCTGTGATTTATTACTGTCCTTGGGTTCTGAATGGTGCTAAGGCGGCACAGTCCATGTTGTCTGCCCTCCAGTGTCACATGATACTGAAACCATGTACCCCAGGTCCTGACTAGGAAGCATTAGAAGTCCTGCAGACCCCAGCCTTCTAGAATCTAGGACAAGCTCCTTAGCCTGTGAAAAGGGGGCCTGAAATTCCCTTCATACTGGGAAGGGTAGGACAGAAATGGTGAAGTGAAGTCTAAGATAAGTGAGATGGTGCTAGAAAAGAAGCTTGGATAATTGAAGGCAAGTTAGTTATGCCAGAGTGAGGTGACAGTGGATAGAATGCTGGACCTGGAATCAAGAAGAACTGAGACTGAATTCTGCCTTTCAGACACACACTAGCTACGTGACCATGGGAGTCACTTAACCTTTCTCAGCCTCAGTTTCTTCATCTGTAAAACTGGGAATAATACCTACCTCACAGGGTTTGTTGGGAGGATCAAATCAAACGATTTATGTACAGTGCTTTCCAAACCTTAAGTGCTATATAAATGTTAGATGTTATATCCCAGGATATTGAAATAAACTCTGCATGTTTAGTCTGGAGACGACTTAACAAGGAAATGATATCTGTCTCTCAACATTATTTGAAGGGCTGGCATGTGGAAGATGTTATTTTGTTTGGCCCCAGAGGACAAAACTAATAGTTATGGGCAGACCTTGCAGAAAGGTCGATAAAGGCTTAATCTAAAGAAAAACTTCCTAGAAATTAGAATAAATGGAATAGGCTGCCTTTTGAGGTAGTGCGTTTTCCCTCACTTGAGATATTAAAGCAAAGGCTACATGACCCCTTTTGGGGCATATTGTAGAAAGCATCTTTGTTCAAGTGTGGACCGGACTTCATGACCTCTGAGCTCCCTTTCAGCTCTGAGATTCTATGACTTACTGCTATCATTCCTAAGCTGTTGTTAGCGACTCTTGTATTTATTCTTTCTGTGTATATATAATACATATATATAGATATATAGATACATATAAATATATACACACATATATTGTGTATTTACTTACATGCACACATTTTTTTTCTCTTGACAGAATATAAAGTATTTGAAGTCAGAGGATATAATTTGTAACTCCAGCACCTAGCTTGCTGCTTTCCACCCTTAACAAAAGCTCATTAATGAGGGGCGGCTAGGTGGCGCAGTGAGTAAGAGTGCCGGCCTCGGAGTTTGGATGACACGAGATCAGATCCGGCCTCAGAAAATGAGCCCCCACGCATAAATAATGACTAGCCGTGTAACCTTGAGCAAGTTACTTAACCCCAATTGCTTTAAAAAAAAAAAAAGCTCATTAATGGACTAATCAACACACTGATTATTCCCACTTAGGAACTTACTTGTAAGAAATTCTTGGGGATTTTGGCCAGGTCTTCCACATATTCTTTACAGACGTAACACAAGAAATGCTGAAACATCAATGCAGCAAGATAGGCAAGTTAGGAACTCACCCCAACATGAGCATCCTGAAGGGAACCGGTTTTTATAAACTCAATACACTCAGAAGTTTAACTGTGGGGAAACCACTCATTCTAAAACTGAAAAGAATCCACCACCTCTGTTGTGTTTGGGAACAGAAGAAAGGAGAGAAAAGCATCTTCCAAACCAGGGGCTGAGGAGCCTGATGACTATTTTGCATTTTCCCCTTTCAAAAAGCAAAAGAAACATGACTGTCATGGAGGGGAGTGAGAGAAGCTTACACACCTAGGTTTTCATTCCCTTGGCTTCTCTCTCTAGGATGGGTGGGACCATGAACTTATTGTTTTAAAATATATATTTTGATAACTATTTCAATACACTTGGTTTCCTTTGTAATCAATGTTTCTAAGTATTAAAAACACTGAACACATGAGAAAGGGTCATTAGACCACACTGCCAAAAGGGAGAGCCAAGGTTAAGAGCCCTTGCCACAGGAAAGGTCTTTTAATACTCAGGGGGGAAAAAAAGGCCTTAAGGCTCCGCCCGTCCGGGATTCCCAGAAACCTACAGCCCCTCCTTGAAGGAGGTTAGAAGCAACTTTAAGACTAGGCCAGCGGAGGAAGCTGTTCCAGGCAGGGAAGGGGAGGCGAAACGTCCCCGCTCCGATGCGGGACTCTGCAACCAGGGCTCACCCGCACGAACACGACGATGGCCCGGCGCTCCCTGAAGAGCGCCCCGAATGGGATCTCTTTGCCGGAGGCATCCTGCACGGGCAGCTCGGCCACGTCCTCGGCCAAGGGCACGCCGCGCTCCGTCTCCGGCGGCTGCAACGGGCCCAGGCTGCAAATTTGCTGCGTGACCGCTTCGAGTGCGGCGCTGGCCATCGGGGCGCCTTGCTGGGCCCCGCCACTCCTTCGTCCTGGGGAAAGCTACGCGTGCGGACTCACAAGAGAGCTGGAGTGAACGAGGCAGCCCCTCGGGAGGCAGGGCCCCGGGGTGCGCTTGGCCCCGGGGTGGGCTCTCCAGCTCGAGGACGATCGGGGAGGTGGCTGAGTGCCTCTTCCCCCGGAGCCTGCGGAGGTGGAGCCAGAAGGGCTCTGAGGGGTGGGCTGGCCTTGGCCGCTTCTGGCTTCCTTTCCTGGACGGTCTAGGTCTAGACCTGCGCTTCTCGTCTAGGCGTGTACACACACACACACACACACACACACAGACACACACACACACACACACACACACACACGCCCTTGGCCTTCCGAAAATGGGAAAAAAGAAGATAACTAAGTGTTAGATACTCCTAGCTTTGGGCACCCTGGGAGTGCTGCCCTTCTGCTGGGCTGGAGGGAATTTCTGAAGACTAGGCTGTAAATTTTAGCAAAAGGAAATAAAAACTTGGGCGTGTATGAACCGCAGAACTATTTAAAGAACACGATAAACACGCTCTATAAAGTTATCACCTTTTTTCCCCTTCAGCATGATGAGCAGTGTGGGTAGAGGCTTGGCCTTGGCGGCCAGAATAAGATTCCTTGTCAATTTCAAAGTCAATTCAGTTCAAGACTTGGACACAAAGTAGCAAAGAAAGCTCTTAACGTCTCAGGGCTTCAGGCAGCTCTCTAAGACCGTAAATGATCATTCAGTTGCCATTCTGCATCAGTGAGGGATTTCCCACCTCAATTAATCATTGGTCCAGCCCTTAGCCTCCTGGGCCCCACAACAAAACTTTGTTCAGTTGTTTCAGACTCTTTGTGACCCCGTTTGTGACTTTCTTGGCAAAGATACTCAAGTAGTTTGTCATTTCCTTCTCTAACTCGTTTTACAGATGAGAACATTAAGGCAAACAGGGTTAAGTGACTTGCCCAGGGTCGCACAGCTAGTAAATATCAGTGGTCAGATTTGAACTCAGGAAGATGAGGCTTCCTGACTCCAGACCAGGCACTCAATCTATTGTGCTACCTAGCTGATCCTAAGATAACTTTAGTTGATAACAAATTAAAGCCAACGGTTTAAGAAATTATGGTACTTGGCAAGTTGAACAGGAGTAAACAATATTGGACTGGTACTTTTCCAGTATAAAAGATTTATCTTGGGGTGGCTAGGTGGTGCAGTGAATAGAGGACCCACCCTGGAGTCAGAAGGACCTGAGTTCAAATTCAGCCACAGACACTTAACACTTACTAGCTGTGTGACCTTGGGCAAGTTAGTTAACCCCAACTGCCCTCCAAAAAGCAAAAAAAAAAAAAAAAAAGATATATCTTAAAATTCTTCTGCCCCTTTCTTTTCAGTAGAAATGAGAAGAAAGATTTGGAAAAACTGACTAATTTTGTTGTCTCCATCTCATAGTGATCCAGGTTTCTACCAAGACAAGGTGGAACTACCTCACAAAGCTAATGAGGGCACTTAATCCTGGGATAACCACATTCTACACTTTTGGGGAGTATGTGAACATTGATTAGTGGCAGCTTTCCACCCAGAAAAATTGTTGTTTAATTGTCATGTGGGAATTGACCTTGCTCAGTCTCAAATAGATCTATCTATAAAACTTTCTCCTTTCCCCCCACTTTCTGATATTCCTTTAAAAAAATCATTTATGCCTTTTGTTTTTACATCAAAGTATACTTCCACATCTCTGCAGAATGAATCCTCCCAATAAAGAAAAAAAGATGAAAAACACAGGATTCAGTGGTCCTAGTTGCTGATGTATGTATACAACATTTTGCTGACAGGCACGAGTATGTTTAATTATAAGTTATCTTGGACAATCACTGGCCTTTCAGTTGCCCAGAGTTCAGATTCCTTGTAGTGACCTGTTAATTTATGTTGTTCCAGTCTGTACTCATTTTGTCCTGTTATCTCTTTTTTGTTTGTTTGTTTGTTTTTGTTTGTATGTGTTAAGTGTCTGAGGCCGGATCCCAACTCAGGTCCTTCCTGGGCCAGCACCCTACTCACTGCGCCACCTAGCTGCCCCCTGTCCTGTTACCTCTTATGTCCTTCAAATAATCTTGAAAAAAAAATTTTTTTTTTTGGCACATACCTTATTGGTAGAGAACTACAGCAGAGTGATCTCTTCTACTGAATTGAAAGCTGTTTTAAAAAATAGTCAATAATGACAGATAATAGAAGGATCTTGTGTTGCCTACCTTTTCAGCAATTTGTAAACATGGGCTTGGCTTATTATGGAAAATTGTCTATTCCCAACTAATATCTTCTTGAAGAATCCTTCCATTCCTGTCTACAATAGTCTTATTAAAAGGTTACCTAAGTAGGCATATCTGTTGGTCATTAATGTTGATATTCTCAGCCTTTGGGGAAATAACCAAAGTTCTTTAGTAACTGTAGACTTCTTTCTGAACAAAGGTCCATCTTTTTTAGCAAAAGTATGCTATCAGGGTGTAGCAGCAAGCACCCCAATATCCCCAGGGTGACTGCCAACACAGGTTCTTAGATCTGCTTTTCAAAAGGAAAGCAACTCAAAATCAGTTAACAAGCTTATTTTAATCAAACAAACACATATTACTTAGTTCAGGGGGAAAAGGTCAGCACCCCGAACCTCAGAGTTACAGAACTTACAGATCAAACAGACAGGCTTCCAAACTGTCCAACCATTATCAATACCAAATCACAGTTACCAGAGAGGGAAGCATCAACATCTGGGTTTTCAAAGCCGGGGGGCTCTCAAGGGCTGCCCAGAGTCTCATCTGGTCAAATCACACAACACTTCTCAAAATGAGCCCCAAAGCAAAGCCTCTCACCAGAGTTTATATAGCCTTCTCCTGGCTCAAAGATTGTAACAACCTCCTTGACCCACTGCCCAATCACAAAGTATCAAGGTGTGGGCATTCCTGAAAAACAAGCTTCTCCCCACAAGCTCCAGGTGCACTTAAGCTAGGGGCAGGGAAGATCTTTAAATTTGCATTTCCATTACACAGGGTTTTATGACAACTTGCATAATGTCCATAATCATGTAAAGGAAAACAAAACTGATTCTGTTCAATATAGTGATCAGCTATAGTCCACTTGTCATGGAGCACTATAATCTCTGAAGAATTAAAAATATCTTACTCAGAAGGCAATTAAAGAGAGGATCACGATGGGTATGAGCAGGTTGAAACAGATAACACATAAGGAATTACAAAGAAAAATCAGAGTAAAACATGTATGACCAAAAGCAACATGCCTGCCAATTGGTGAAAGGGATAAAGAACCAAACTAGGCATGGGGGCCTTGAGATCACATGTGGCCCTCTAGGTCCTCAAGTACAGCCCTTTGAATAAACCCAAAATTCATAGAACAAATTCCCCACCCCTGCTGAATAGCCTATGTGCTATGCTGGCATTCTTCCAAAATCAAGAAAAAGTGATGGAGTCCCTAGCACTTCTTGGATATTCCTCCTGTGGTTAACTTTTTGGGACAAAATACATGAGGCAGACAAGATAGACAGGCATCATTGGGGTTACAATCTGCATCACTGCAGGAGACATTCATGTTGATTAGGTCACAGGTAGGTATTTGAATGAGTAGTTGTGTTTATTGTTTTCCAGTCCTGCTTAGATTGTTCATACAAATCTTCCTATGTTTCTCTGAATTTTTCATAGCATATAACTAGATTCCATTCTTTATGTTCATTTGCTGGTGTCACTTCTGTTCCAGTTCATTACTACTACAAAAAAGTGCTCCATTAAATATTTTTTTTTTTTTAAAGCAATTGGGGTTAAGTAACTTGCTCAAGGTTACACGGCTAGTCATTTGATTTATGCGTGGGTGCTCATTTTCTGAGGCGGGATCTGATCTCGGGTCATCCAAACTCCGAGGCCGGCGCTCTTACTCACTGCGCCACCTAGCCGCCCCTTTAGGGTAATTGGGGTTAAGTAACTTGCCCAAGGTTACACGGCTAGGTTTTTGTTTGTATGGATTAAGTGTCGGAGGCCGGCTCTGAACTCAGGTCCTTCTGATTCCAGGGCTGGCGCTCTATTCACTGCGCCACCTAGCCGCCCCTCCATTAAATGTTTTGATACAGTATATAAAAGGGCTTTATCTCATCTGTAACCCTTGTCCCAAAACCCATTGGTTTAGAACTATCTCCTTGTTGGTGAAGAAGAATTTAAATTTAGATGAATATCTTAAATTGTATAGCACAAGAAACTTCAGACTTCAAACACAAATCAACATATAACTTACATATAAAAGATCACATCATTTAAATAATTAGTGAATTGAAGTAAATAACTTTCACAACTGTGACTGGTAGAGAATACTTAATTAAAACAAGGCATATAAGTGATGGTAAGAGATAAAATGGGCAATATTGATTTTATAATGTTGAAAAGTTTTTGCATAAAGAAAATGATTGTGACTAGAATTAAAAGAAAAACAGTTAATTGGGAAAAATCTCTGCAACAAATATTTGAAAAAGATATGACATCCAAGCTACATAAGGAATTGATATAAATACACAACAAGAGTCATTTCCCAGGCATATGTGGTCAGAGGATATGAATAGGTTGTTTTCAAAAGAGGAAATGGAAATTATAAACAATCATATGAAAGAATGCTCCAAATAACTAATGATAAAGCAAAGTGTGTGTTAAAATAACTTTGAAATTTCACCTCATATTCATCAAATTGATAAAGATGACAAAAGACAAAACTGCTGTACTGAGGCCTGTCTCAGTAGCTTGAGGGTGTCATTATATGACTTGAAGGGCGGTAGAATAAACATTTCTAGCCTATTCTCCCCCTACCCTTCTCCAAATGAGACTTTAATTCCTGCCAGGAGAGGAAGCAGGAGTTTAGGGCCATCAGAAGTTTGGCCACTCTGCTGTCCATAGAAATAGGGGTACCAGGCTAGAATTATATCTACCTTCTCCCTTAAATATTATTAGTGCAGGGGATATGGTTTTCCAGTTTAAACTAACTTCACTGTTTGATTGTTGGGGACCCCAAGTACTATATCCAAGATGATTCCTTTCCCATCAAACACTATTTCTACAATAAACATACACATAACACTTAGCCAAGAAACCGATTCCTCCAAATCAGAAGCAAGAGAAGGAATACATAGGAAGGTATATACTAGACAATACAGAGTGAAGGGGCTGTCCCATTACGAGCAAGGTAATTCAGGTAAACCAAGAGAGTGTTCTAGATCTCACCCAAGGAGAAGTTCCCTGAAGTGTCTAATAGAGCAAACTGGGGATAGGGACATGATGGAGACTGCCAGATCCTTCATATTGGCTTCTTCCCAGAGTCTTTCCCTTCAGTAACCTGAAGTGGGGTTGGCATTCTTCATTTTTTCTCTTGAAACTGGAAAACAGAAGTGCCAGAAACAAATGCAGAGCCTAAAGGGAATCGATGACTCAAAGCAACCAAATCTCACAGAAGGTTGAGGAGCTCTCCTCTCTGTGGGTCCCACCAACTCCACACACTCCTCATGTAGGCGCAGGACAGAGAAGAAAGTTCCATACTAATGGGATTTGGGATGGAGGTCATACTGATGAATACTGAGAAGACTGTGGGAAGATTGGAACACTATGGCTGGGGCTATGAATTGATCCAACTTCTGGAAAGCATTGTGAAATAGATTTAAAAAGTCAATAAACTCTACATGCTCTTTGACAAAGCAATGCCCCTATTAGGCATATACTTTAAGCAGGTAAGACACAGAGAAAAATTACCCTCCTAGAAAAAATTAAAGCCTTCCTTAGTGAAGAGTTGGGGGAGAAGAGGGTAGAAATGTCTTTTATGCCTCTCTTCAAGCCACACAATGACACCCCATGCTACGAGTGAGGGACAGCCCTCACAACATGGGAGGCCTCAATACATGACTTTTGTCTTTCATCATCTTTATCATCATCCTGATGAGGATCAGGTTGTGATACACTCTATAGGGGGTGCAAAGGACTAATGGAGAGAAACAAGGGAAAATACTGGAGATCTGCATTTCATGTCCTATTCACCCTTATGAAGCAACACACAAATACAGTGTTTGTAGGACTGTGAATGTACAAAGGACAGCTATGTGTATCTATGTGATGTTCAAAAAATGAGAAAAAGGCTTTTGAATCTGTATCAAGTTTGTAAGTAAAGCATTACTCTTAGACATATGTTTCTTTTACACGTATTCCAAGAGTCTTGAAATGAAGTAAACTTGACATCTCTTAGCTTTGGTGGTAGTGCAGTTTGACAGATGGTACTTGACAACTCACTTTCATAGATATTTCTTTGAAAAAAAACAAACAAATGTAAATGTATTAAGTGGAAAGAACTAAAATATATGTTGACCATATTGGAGAAATTTTAATTCAAAGCAAATATGCAAATTATTTTCTTCAAAATTATAAACATTTCATTCAAGTAACTCTTTTTCTTTAGGAACTTAGCTTTCACAGCTTCTAACATAACATCACACACACCACAATCAGGCAGAGAAGACATATGCAGAAGGAAGCTGAAAAGGGTTAGAATTCATAAGAGAGGAGAGATACATGCTCACAAAATACTGGAGGTGGATAAAGTTGTTGCAATTTTCAGTGAAAATACCTGTAGAAAGGTAGGCTTGAGCAATAAAGATACATTTTCCAGAGTCCTGAGGGACTATTTTTGCTGGGGGCGGTATTTTAGAGCTCCTTGGTTATTTGAAAAGATAATAGAGTTTCTGAACTTCTCTGTCTGGAAAAAAAAAAAGAGTAAGACCGCTCTAAGGAAAAGGTAAAGGAGAAAGCAAATTTCTTCTGAACTCTTCCCAAATCCCAGAAGAGAGAAAAGGGAGAAAAATGCTCAAATTTGACCTTACCAAAACAAGAAGCAGCAGCCAGAGAGAAAATACAATAAAAATATTAACATCTTTCTCAATACAAGAAAAGAATGAGAGGAGTTTGCTTTAATTTTTCCTAAAAGCCTCTACTCTTAAGACTATATATATATATATATATATATATATATATATATGTTTTTATATATATGTATACATATATACATATATATGCGTGTAGTTTTCAAATAGTAGGGTATATAGATTTTTATGAATCTTACTATGCTCCAGGGGTGTTCAAGTTTCTGAAGAAGCAAAGATGAAAGTAAGACTGTCCCTCTAGGAGCATCCCTTCTATTAGAGGGCTACAGCATGTTCACATATAAATAAATATAAGATATATACAAAATTGTAAACAATGGATTGCAGTTTCATATGCAATCATCTTTTTATTATACTGTTATAGAAATGATTGTTTTATTTCATTAATTAAAATAAAATAAATAAATGTGGGAAAAGGATATATGCAAAATTGGCCAGTAAGTTAACAAAAAGTTATTAAACACTTGGTATGTGTTGTTGTTGTTTGTCTTTCATTCTTGAAGAGGACCAATGACATTAGGAAGGATATGTCATGACTTGCAAGTGAATTGGATTTAAGTGAGGGAGGGGTGTACAAAGTCACCAGCTTCACTCTTTTTTTTTTTTTTTTTTTTAAAGCAATTGGGGTTAAGTAACTTGCTCAAGGTTACACGGCTAGTCATTATTTATTCGTGGGTGCTCATTTTCTGAGGCCGGATCTGATCTCGGGTCATCCCAACTCCGAGGCCGGCGCTCTTACTCACTGCGCCACCTAGCCGCCCCTTTAGGGCAATTGGGGTTAAGTGACTTGCCCAAGGTTACACGGCTAGGTTTTTGTTTGTGCGGCTTAGGTGTCGGAGGCCGGCTCCGAACTCAGGTCCTTCTGATTCCAGGGCCGGCGCTCTATTCACTGCGCCACCTAGCCGCCCCAAAGCATTTTCTTTTTTTTTTTTTTTTTTGCTTTTGGAGGGCAATTGGGGTTAAGTGACTTGCCCAAGGTCACAAGGCTAGGTTTTTGTTTGTGTGTGCGTTAAGTGTCTGAGGCCGGATCCGAACTCAGGTCCTTCTGACTCCAGGGCCGACACTCTACTCACTGCGCCACCTAGCCGCCCCAAAGCATTTTTTTTTTTTTTGTTTTTTTTTTTTTTGTTTTTTTTTTTCAGCTTCACTCTTTCCGAGCAAGATACAGATCAGGAAAATTGGAAATGGCCCTGGATGCAATAGGAAACCTTGGCCTTTTTAAACTGTCTTTCCCAGGTCTTGAGAGAGCTGAGAATGCAATAAGGGGACCTTGACCTTTTGAAGCTAGGGTCTTTAACAGGCTTCAGTTTGTCTGGGGCAACATCCATTCAGTGATTAAGGCTAGGGAAGAAATGAGGTAAAAAAAAATGACATCTTTTACCTAATTAAAAAAAATCAATCTAGGAAGGGAAGACCTTCAGGGGCCATCAAAACCCCAACAATGACCAAGTGAAGCTTGGGTTGGGAGCTAATGTTGGTCAATCAGTTAATGATTTGAGTTTAAGGCCCGGTCCTAAAAAAAAAAAAAAGAAAACTGGCCTATTAATCCCCAGACATCTTGCAAGATTTCAGTGATCAAAATTTACATTCCTTTGGCAGAACACCTGCAATTAAGGGTATGATTCCCTATGTAGATAGAGGGAGAGGAGGAAGAAGGATGGAAAGAAGGGAGGGAGGAAGGAAGGAAGCAAGAACAGAAGGAAGAAATAGTATTGCCCAGCTGGAACTGGCCACTTGGGCCCCCAGTGGGGTAGCTACTACTACTACTCAAATGTAATGTAGAGAATGCTAGACTTGTAGACAGGAAAACCCAAGTTCTAATACTGCCTCCAACACTTATTTAGCAGCTATGTGACCCTGGTCAAGTGATTTATCCTCTCTCAGCCTATAAAATGAGGAAAATAATGGAACCTACCTCACAAGTAGGTTGGAATCAAATGAGACAGCATATATAAAGTGCTTTGTGAACTTTAAAGCATTATATAAATGCTAGATACTACTATTATTATAGGCAAGAATACTAATACACAATGGGAGGGTATGGGTCAAAACTCTGTAAAATGTTTATTGATATACTTTTCCTTTTTAAAAGATCATTGTCACATTCCAATGATTTCCATGCTCCCAGTGTTAACAACTAAATACAATCAAGCAAAACAAACCAGTATATTGATGGTGTCTAGAGATATATGTCTCATCCCACACTTATTATCTCACCCCACACCTCTTTGTCAAAGGTGGAAGGCATGGTTTACCAAACAAGTGCTGTGATATAACTAGTCATTGCATTAATGGTAATCAATGATATTTTCCTTTTACTATTGTGGACATTGTGTAAATTTTCTTCTGGGTCTGTTAATTTAATTTTCCCTCAGTTCACACGATCTTCCCAAGTTTCTTTGAATTTTTCATATTTGTCATTTTAATGACACATATTCCATCATATTCATTCACTAAAAATTGTTCAGTCATTCTTCAAATTAATGGGATTCACTTCCCTTCCAGTGCTTTGATATTACAAAAAAAATGCTTCTATAAATATTTTATCAGCCTTATTGATTGAATAGTTCAAGAAGCAATTTCCTCCAAATTCACTATTCCAAAAATGAAGGAAAGCATTAAGTCTTCTGTAGCCAAGAGTGTGGAGGAGAGAGGTAGAGAAAGGAGTACTTTAGCCATACAGTTTATCTGTCTCTTTGCTAAAGATTAACAGATGGACTCCATAGCTTTGCTACAACGAAGACAGCTTTTCTACATACTCTTTGGATCTAGAGCAACATTCAAGGATTCTTGGGTTCCTAGAACTATCATTATTTTCTTGTTCTTATTTATAACTCCTCCAAATTCTATTTGCTGTTCACATGGATTGATGCGTTTACTCACTATTTGGGATATTTTTTGAGTAACCAGAGTTCTACCGGGGAGACCACATGTGTATACATGTAAAAGAAATAAAAGAATCATTTTTATGTGGGGACACTAGGATTCGGGGAATGATGAAAAACTTCACATAAAATGTGATGGTTGAGCAGAGACTTTGAAGGAACCATGGGATTCTAAGAGATAGAGGTGAGGAAGAAATACATTCCAGGTATGGGAGGGACATAGCTAGTGCAGAGGAACATCGAAGAGGGGGAATGAAGAAAGGAAGAAAGCCAGTTGGGCTGGATCATAGGGTATATGAAGGGGAATAATGTATAATAATTGTGGAAAAGTAGTAGGGGGCCATATTGTGAAGGACTTAAAAAACCAAAAAGAGGAGTTTCATCCTAAAAGCAAAATGAGTTTATTGAGGAGAGGAGTGACCTGAACTTATGAAAATCACTTTGGCAGTTGTGTGTGTAAGGGGGACAGATGAAATAAGACAAAGAAGAACCCAGCTTAGAGGTGATAAATATCTGAAGTGGGGTGGTGGCCAATGGATTACAGGATTCAAAAGAACAGGAACTCTTTCTTAGTTGAAATGAGATCTCATTTCACTCCATCTAATGCCGTGGGCTGCTCAGTGTCCAGCACTTAGCATGATTCGGAGACGTGAATAAGTAATGACCAGGCCATGTGGGTAGCTCAAGGAACAACCATGAACTCCATTTTATTGATACTCAGGGAAAGGTTTTTATAGAGCAAAGAGACAAAGGACGGGAAGGAAGAGAAATCATTATCTTAGTCTGTTGTATCCTGGAAGTAGCATGGTAATAAGGCCTATTGTTTCCTAGGTGCCATAGAGTCTTGGGCAGTTATCTCTTATCTCAGTCAGTTACATCAGAAAGGATACTCTGAGAGCTGGCCTCAAAGCCTAATGGCCAAGGCCGCATCATCAAGAACATCTGCATAAGAACTGACTTCCTGCAAATGTTTTGGACAACTAATAGTTTTGGGGAAGAGCCTCTAAGCCTCAGAACTCAAATACCATCCTTGTAAGTGTAACCCATATCAAAAGAACTCCAGAGCTGACTTAATGAAAAGTAGCATCTGGAAGAGGTCTTTGTTGTTCAGGTCCACTGATATCAGGGTAATTATCTGAAGTCCTGGCTCAGGCCTCTTTGGCTCACCACAATCTAAAGAGCTCATTCACTCTTGTTTTATTATTTTCTTGTTTGTTTGGTTTTTTTTGGCTGGTATCATACCTATATCATAGTCTATTTTAAGTATACATAATTTTGCTATTTTTTTAATTTGCTTGTGTCCTAATGTTTCTCCGTATTTTATTATTTTGTATGTCAATAGATGTTATTATCATTTTATTTTTGCTTCCAGTTATGAATGTTTGCTTTTGTTTATGGATGTGCATATACTGTTATGATGTGTATGTGTTATGCCCTATGTGAAATTTAGCCTTGTAACTGCTGAACTATCCTGTCAAGTGATGCTTTCTTTGCACTACCTAATGTAGGTAGCTAGAAGGCTCAGTGAATAGTCCTGGGCCCACAGTCAGGAAGATTGGAGTTCAAATCTGCCCTCAGATACTTATTAGCCGTGTGACCTGGGCAAGTTGCTTAACCTCTCTTTGCCTTAATCCACTGAAGAAGGAAATGGCAAACCATGCCAATATCTTTGCCAGGAAAACTCAGTGGACAATATTGGTATGGCAAGGTCAATGAGGTCATGAAGGGCTGCATACAACTGAACAACAACGTCTCAAGCATAGATTGTTGGTCTGCATCTTTTGTAAGTAACACCTTAAGGTGATTGCCTGAGATGTTGGGTTAATCTTACTTGTTTTTATTAAACATTGATGTTTATTTTTGTGCTATATAATTTCAGACATCAAGAATACTGTAGCTGATTGTCCAAAGGACCACAAAATTCAATCTCCAGAGAGGACTGTAACCTTAAGACAAGGAAATATGTGTGACAGGAATTGATGATTTGTTGGTCAGCATGGGACCTCTTGGAATGAAATGCTGAGACTGGGCCCTGGGACTGCAAAGGGAGGGTACGGAGCTGAGTTGGTAACAGCATGAATGTGGAACGTTTGGGGGCCCTTGCTTCTGAGAAAAGCAGATGGAGGAGTACTCTGATGGAGAAAGAACAAGTAAGCAAGACAAGCAAATGGAACCTGCATATTTCAAATGGATATTATCCTGGCTTCTGAAGAACCAAGCTCCCTCTGAAGAGGGAAGGGTGATAAGGAGGGGGGGAGGGTAAGTGGTTCTGCCAGGGAAACCTCTCCTGGCATCCAGTCTGGAAGGAATTCACCAGGCTCAAGCAGACTTTGAAGCCGAAATTGTAAAGTTTATTGTTACGTTACGCTGTAGAGAACAGCGGGCTAGATTCTTATGGAACCTGCAAACTGGCAGAGGCCGCAGGCATAGTTTTAAGGGGTCAGTTATGCTAACTAGGTGAGTAAGGGTGGGATCAGGGAGGAGTTAAGGAGTGGTCAGTGCTCAAAGGACCATACACTTTTAATATCAACTGCGCAGGTGTATTGCCCATGATTCACTGGGAAATAGCTCAAGGGGGGGCTAGCTGGAGGTGTGGTTTTAGGGCTGATACGTCACTAAAGAGTGCCCAGTCTGCCACCCACCAAGGTCATCAGAGACAGTGTGGGTCTATAATTGACTAAGGAGTTACCCTATAGATAAGGTATTGAAGAATTCATGGTGGGGCTGGCCACTCTAACTAAGGGAGATAGCATTTACATAACTTATTGTTTCAAACAGAGATAAACAGGTCATGAGATGTTGCTGGGCAGAGCGCTGGAAGGGGGAAGGGGCAAAGTCAATGCTCTGAGGCTGGGGGGGTGGAAATGTGATCTTACAGACTGCTTTTACAAATTGATTTTACAGACATAGATCCCAAAGCACCCCATTTACAAACTGATGTTACAGATTGATACTACAGACATATACATCACAAGGACCCCATCACCTCCACCTGTTCAACCTTCTGCTACAAGGTGGGGCTGGCCTGATTCTCTCTGAAATGCTGCAGTTGGCCCACCCTCTTTGCTTCCACCCTTGCCTGTGTTTGGCAGGCATTTACGCCAAAGTTACATTGTTCCTTAAATCTTATGAAAATAATTTAATTCATACCTTTGAAAGTATTTTATGTGTGATGTAAAACTAAGACCAGTCAAAATGCTTTGTGATTTATTATGTATTTAATTGAAAGCACAGGAGCTGTGACAGAAGAACCAGGGAAAAGCTTCTTGAACAGAAAGGATGAACTTTCTTTGCCTGAGGAGGCTGACAGGGAAAGGAATTCATTTCTTCTCCTGCTCCCTACCTTTTCTTCCCTTTCCCCTCCGCCCTTCACCCCCCAACTGAGAAAGAACTGTATGGCTTTGTTTTTATTACTAACCATTATGAGCTCCCCAATAGCAGAGAAGATTAAACTGTGAAGGTCCTTAATTTTTGTTTTATCCAATTGTAATGGGAATGGGAATTTGAAGATCTCCCCTGCCTCTTAATAAGCCTAAATTGAATTTGAGGACCTTCCCTCATTTGAAAAGATACTCTGTTCCTAATAGGCTGAATGTGGTTACATGGAGTCTATGGTGGGAAGCCTTTGCTGAAGGGTGGAGCAGAGACCACAGGAGATGCAGGCTTGAGGGAGGCTTGTTTTTCAGGAGGCACAAATTTTGTTACTTTGTTGTCAAGTGGGTCAGGAAGGTTGTGATGTTCTCTGACCCTGGAAAAGGCTCTATATACCTCTGAGGTGAGGTTTTGCTTTGGGGCTCACTTTGGGAAGAGGTGTGTGATTTGGCCAGATGAGACTCTGGGCAGCCGTTGAGAGCCCCTGGCTTTGGGCTTTGAAAACCCAGATGTTGGTATTTCTCTCTCTGGTGACTAACTGTATGTGTGTGATAGTCAGACAGCTAGAAGCTCTGTCTGTTGGTCTGCTGAATAATGTTTTCTCTGTATTTTTGTCTGCTTCTAACTTCTGTTTGTATTCTCTAAAGTTCAGGGTGCTGACTTTTCCCCCTGAACTAGGTAAATGATATATGTTTGATTGATTAAAGTAAGATTGTTAACCCTTTTTGAGTTTCTTTCCTTTAGAAAAGCAGATCAAAGAACCTGTGCTAGCAGCCATACTGAGTATGCTAGGGTGCTTGCTGCCACACCTATGCAGAAACAGCAGGATAGGGAAAGATAGCAGTAGTTGAGGAGAGGAGAGAGTGAGTACCTCTTAATTTTGTTTTCCCTTAAAATTCCAAACATTGCTAGACATCTCCACCTAGTGGCTACAAAGTAAGAAACTCATTTTCAGTATTTTTGTTTTTTGAATTTTCTTTTCTCTGCTTTGGTAACTTAAAATCTATTTTTTTCCCTCCTGGTATTTTTAGAACAGAATTTCCTTCAAGATCACTCCATGTAGTAAATATAATTGTACTAAAAATATACATTTAGAATGTTTTTCAAATGTACAATTTTATATTAATTGCAATTTTTTTTCTTTCACAGCTTGAACATAAATTTGAATTTAGCTCAACATTGATACTTTTGAGGAAAAATATTGAATATTGTGTTTTTAATCTGAATTATTTAGATGAAAAATTATGTAATTAATTTTTTTCTGTTATGCCATTGTATTTTCTTCTTTCTGAAGTGTTTAGTTGTAGCAGCAAGCACCCCAACATCCCCAGGGTGGCTGCCAACACAGGTTCTTAGATCTGCTTTTGTAAAGGAAAGCAACTCAAAATCGGTTAACAAGCTCACTTTAATCAATCAAACATATATTACCTAGTTTAGGGGGAAAAAGTCAGCACCCCAAACTTCAGAGTATACAGACAGATCAAACAGTCAGGCTTCCAAACTGTCCGACCATTAATACCAAAATCACAGTTACCAGAGAGGGAAGCATCAACATCTGGGTTTTCAAAGCCGGGGGCCCTCAACGGCTGCCCAGAGTCTCATCTGGTCAAATCACACAACACTTCTCAAAGTGAGCCCCAAAGCAAAGCCTCATATCAGGGTTTGTATAGCCTTCTCCTGGCTCAGAGAATGTAACCACCCTCTTGACCCACTGCCCAATCACAAAGCACCAAGGTGTGGGCTTTCCTGAAAAACAAGCCTCCCACCACAAGCTCCAGGTGCACTCAACCTAGGGGTGAGGAAGATCTTTAAATCTGCATTTCCATTACATTAGTTTGGACTGTTTTGAAGTCTGTTTTATTTTTGGATCTATTTTATTTTGAATTATTTTGTTTTCTTTCCTCTGTGTATTAATCTTTTGCTGAGCTTGGATTACTGTATCCTTATATTGCTTCTCTATATTAAATGCTTGTTAATCAATAGTGCTAATATGACAACAGTGTAAACCTCTGGTTAATGTACAAGTGGAATGCTATTGCTGCTTATTGCTGTTAATTTGCTTATATATTTTTTTTGGAGGGGGAAAGATAAGGGTTAAGTGACTTGCCCAAGGTCACACAGCTAGTAAGTTTGTCAAGTGTCTGAGGCTGGATTTGAACTCAGATCTTTCTGACTCTAAGCCGGTGCTCTATTCACTGCACCACCTAGCTGCCCCTTGCTTACACTTTTGCCTGTCACTTTCCTTGGAGAATTGCTTTCTTGTTTCATCAGTTAGTGAATTGCCTTTTGGTGACTGGTTAAATAGTGATGTGATGGAGCAATATTGTGAAAATGTAAATGGGGCACTTGAAAAAAATCCTGCCTCTTTGTGGATGTTAATGATGGGGTCCTTGGGATGTATATATGTTTGTAACATCAGTTTGTAAATGGGGTGCTTTGGGATCTCTGTCTGTAAAATCAATTTGTAAAAGCAGTCTGTAAAGTCACACTCCACCCCCCCAGTCTCAAAGCATTAACTCTGCCCCTTCCCCCTGCCAGCACTCTGCCCAGCAACAACTCATGAACTGTTTATCTCTGCTTGAAACAATAACAAGCTACCTAGGAATCCTTCACAAAACTATCTATAAACATTTTTAGCTTGGGCAAATGTTATCTCCCCTAGTAGAGTGGCCAGCTGCACCATGAGTCCTTCAGTGCCCTATCTATAGGGTAACCCCTTAGCCAATTATACCCACACTGTGTCTCTGATGGCCTTGGTCCCAACATCTCTCTTGTCAAGCTTGACATTGATGGGTGGCAGACTGGGCACTCCTTAGTGGCCATGACCTAGGATTGACTTTAGTGATGTGTCAGGCCTAAAACCACACCTCCAGGTAGCCCCCTACCCTTGGGCCATTTCCCAGTGAATCATGGGCAATACACCTGCGCAGTTGATATTAAAAGTGCATGGTCCTTGAAGCACTGACCACGCCTTAACTCCTCCCTGATCCCACCCTTACTCACCTAGTTAGCATAATTGGCACCTGATCTACTGTCTTGACTCCTTAAAACTATGCCTGTGACCCCTGGAAGTTTGCAGGTTCCATAAGAATCTAGCCTGCGGTCCTTGCACAGCGTAACAATAAACTTTACAATCTCGACTCCAAGTTTGCTTGAGCCTGGTGAATTCCTTCCAGACTGGATGCCAGGGTGGGTCCCTGGCAGAACCTCTTACCCTTCCCTACCCTTATCACCCTTTTCCTCTTCATTAACATCCATAAGGGAATGCTGAGATTTTGAATAGACTCTGGATGTGGTACTGAAGCTATTATAGAATACCTTAGCACTCAGTAAAACAATTAGACAGCTGTAGAATAGTAGAAATCATATTGGTATGGATCAGAAGAATCCTCTAAGGATGTACATCATGAGCTGTCAGAACCAGCTGACCACTCAAACACCTGACAAGGTGCTTCTACCATGGTAATGTTGACCCATGTACTTAGGAATATTTCTTGATTGCTCCAGCCTTCCTCATGAGTCTTAGAGTAGCAATTGCTATAACATATACAGCTATATAACATATAGGTCCTGGGGTAATTTTGTACGTTCTGTCAAATGCTGTGGAAGAATGAATTCATTCATTATGATTATAGAAGACAAGATAAATTATACCAGAACAGCATTTTTTGTATCTGCTAGCTGGATTCATCCATAAAACTCAAAGGAGGAGATTTTGAAATTCCAGGTTGTTTGTCCACCTCCTTTTTAAAATTATTTAAGCTACTGGTGCTATTTTGGTCATTCATTTCACTAATAGCTATGATATCCTGAGGATAAATCTGCCTGATAGACATTTGTTTGATTTTTGGCGGGGAGGGTATATTTTTGGCCAAATTCATTCAGATGTCATCCATGGAGTGCCTGATTATTCCATTCTTATATCTTAGTAATTTCTTAGGCTCCATCTGGAAATAAGTCACTCAGTTATATTCAACAAATTCAATGTTGACTTCCTCTTATAAAACTATAATGATGCTCTGGGAAGTGGTTTGTGTATTCCATGGAAGATAAAGACACACACACACACACACACACACACACACACACACACAGAGCCTGAATTTTTCAAGGCCACAGATTTCCAGCATTTTTTTTTTCTAAAATCCCAAAATGAAAGACCATAGGCTTTGGCACTTACGTCACTTTCTCCTGTAGCTAAGGAGTATTGGAAAGTATAGGAAAGTATTTCCATAGTTTTTGACCTGTCATACTCTGAGGTTTATCACCCTTATTCCTCCATTTTGGCAAGTGACCATTAATCTTTCTACAGCCTCTTTAAAGTGATGTTTTTGTTAATATTTCATAGTTGTGTGTGTGTGTGTGTGTGTGTGTGTGTGTGTGTGTGTGTGTTAGGACATTTTCTTTTTTTTTCCCAAATGCTTTATTAACTTCTGGTTTATATCATTCATTTCTGTCAAATTTTGAGTTACAATTTTTTCCCCATTTTTCCCCTACCCACCACCCCAGAATAACAGTTATACAGGATATCCCCTCATCCAATCTGCTCTCTCCCATCTCTTCTCCCATGCCCCCTTTGACTTTTGCATTAGGACACTTTCAAGATTTGTTATGGTCCAATTAATTATTCTGGAAGTATATACTGAGATTGGTATTAGGTTGGTGTTGATTGCTTTAAAGTTTTCTTCTTCCCATTCAGCTTTAATATCAAAATGCCAGCTAAAGTCTTAATATTTTCAGCCACGGCCTTCTCCCTGAAATTTTTATGCTTAATCCATCTTGCCTGGAGGAGACCAAGGTATTTATAGTTATCACTTTCATCCATTGAATCAATGTGACTTCCAAATTCCAGCTTATAGGGGTCAATCTCTATCTTTCCTTTGCATATGTTAAAAATTTTACACTTATTTTACCCACGTTATATTTTGAAACATTTTGGGAAAAGTTCCACCAGGTGAAAGAGTTGTTTAATTTGTTTTTTGGTAGAGTAATTTAACTTGATATGAATGCTTTTTGTGATGTACATAAACAAGTAATTGGCCCTTCCTTGGAGGGATGACTGGTGTCCTCCACATAATGAGGTGATCTCAGACCTTCTATGTCCCCACCACTTTCTGATTTTGCATAGAGGCTAGAGTTTCAGTCATTTTCCTTGGTGTCACCATTCTGTTGTTAATACTACTAAAGGAGTGCAGACTTTTTATTTCTTATTTGATTCAGCTTGTTTTTATTTGTAAGACTTCTTGTCACTAAACAGATTATACTTTTTCAGGAGTTCTGTCCTGCTTATGATTTCTTTCCTCAAGACTATAATAAAGTTCAACTCGATGAACTTTAAGCAGCATAGGCAAGTCTAGTAAACAAACACGTGTTAAATGGCTACTATGTACCAGGAACCATGCTAAGGACTGGAGAATATAAAGTACATTGAAGGGTTGGAGCCAAGATGGTGGTGTGGAAGCAGGAAAACTCAAATACCTTTGAAAAATGACTTTAAACAAATTTTAGGGCTATAGAACCCACAAAGTGACAGAGAGAAACAAACCTCCCACTAGAGAGAGCCCGGGAGGCTGGCAGAAGGGGTCCATTGCAGCGTACTGGGAGCAGTGCCCAGCCCTGTGTGAGTCTGTGGTTTTAGTCTCAGGGCAGCCACGACCAGGGAGAGTGGATCACCAGCAGCTATTGCGGTTTCTAGAATTATCAACCTATAAATGCCAAAGACAAAGTGAGAGGTCAGTGGGCTTTGGAAACAGGAGGTCTGGGAGTGCGGTCTGGCCTCTGCCCCTGGGGGGAGAAGCAGCTGAGGCACTGCGGCTGCTACCATGTGGCTGCTTCAGAGCTCCTGGCCTGCAGATTGTAGGGGGACCAAGAAACCAGTCTGAGGCATAATTGCTCTTGCTTTAACCTGCTTAGATCTGGATTTCTGTCTAGGGTGGAGGTCCTGGGGTGTGTGACCAGTGTGCCAGAGCTAGTGGAGGCTTCTAAGAGGGTATCCAACTAATAGCTCTGGCAGCTGAGAAAACCCCAGTGATTTGGAAGCAGAGTTCTGCTGTGGCAAAAAGCTCAAAAGTCAAGTAATTGAGTGGCAACATGACCAAGCAAAGGAAAAACAGCAATCTGACTTTGGATTCCTTTTTTGGGGACAAAAAGGATCAAAGCATGGAACAGGAGGAAGACAATGAAGAACATTGAAGAAGCAGTCCCTGTCCTCAAGAAATTCAGTCTAATGGGGGAGAAAATGTACAAATAACTATGTACTAACAATATATATATATATATATATATATATATGATGAATTGGAGATAATCTCAGAGGGAAAACCTTATGATTAAGGAGGACCAGGAAAAGCTTCTTGAAAAAGTAGGATTTTATCTGGGATTTGAAGGAAGCCAGGGAGGTCAGGAGGCAGAGATAAGCAAGGAGAGATTTCCAGGCATGGAGGAAAGTGAGAGAAAATACCTCAAGTCACAAGAGAGAATGTTAAATGTTGTGGTGAATTAGAGGCTCCTAAAGTTATCTGTCCTACTGCTCCCTTTAAAAAAATATTCAGCGCCCCCCCAATCTACTTTCTTTAACCTTTAATGATTTTTTGGAAATTTTCATCATTTCAAAAAATATGAAATTAAAAAAAGGTTCATCTTAAAATTAATAATTTTTGTTGTAAATTTGTGGTTTTTTCCTGCATTGAAATTTTGAGGGCATAATATTGCATCATGTAACTGTATATTATCATATTGTAAACAAGTCATTACATGTACATATTCCTGCCACTCTGTACTGGACTTCTTGACAATGTGCAACATGCTCTCCTGCCAACCCTTGCCTGTTAAGACCTGTCAGCACACTTGACCACTGTATAACTTGCATTTTGTGTGTTTATTTGAAAACTAATATGATCACTATGACTTTAACTCTATTACACAACAGATGAAACATGTATCAATAGTTTTTCAAAATTTTCTTCTACCATCCATTTATTTTTATTCAATGTCACCCAATTGCACAGAGGTTTCTATTGCACCCTCCCATCATTCCATTGCCCCCCAGGGGGTGGTATTGTCCATTTTGGGAGCTTATGGATCATGAACCATCACTTAATAACACATACTTGATGAATAAATGAAATAAAGTTGACTGAGTGGATGTGACAAGAAAAAAATAAGAAAAAAAAGAAATAAGAAAAAAAGAAACATCTTCCTGCAACAAATACATTCCTACTTCTACCACATGTTCTTGTATTCATTCCCACCCACACCAAATAACAAAGAAACTGGAAGAAGCTAAAAGATTGTACATGAGGTCTATTTCACATCAGGCCCATTCTTCCCAACCATATGCAAATGGTTAATCACCTGAGATAATTGAAAACCAGTGAAATTATCAGTGCAAAAAAAGACTTTTTCCCTAACCTACTGTCAATTAGATATCATTTTAATTTTTTAAATATATATGCTTTTGAAAACAATGTTTCTTTATAGATTTGTGTGTGTGTGGGGGGGGGGCCTGAAAATAGTTCTTTGGAAATCATTTAAATAATACAAAAATTCATTTGAAAGATTATGATTTTAAACAAGATTCATAATACCTTCTCCCACCTCACTTGCCACCATAATAACCATATAGTATATCTTAAGAGAAGGATACCTTCTTTTGTGAGCAACCTTTGTCAAAAATATTTGAATCAGCTGTATTCTTTTTCTCCCTTCTATGCTGGGAGGTGAGGAGTGAGGATGGAGGATTGATGGGGGGTGAGGTAAGAGATGATAAAAGAGGAAGAGAAATGAGTATTAATGTGCATATAAGACAAATTGTCATGATAATTAAGAATCAGAGTTGAAAAAGCAACATTCTGAATTTTAAAAGGAAAACCTGGATTCCACTAGATAAAATATACAGCTTGACACAAGAATCTTAGCATGCAAGCATGGTTATCAAGTACTGTGTTGTCCTGACATCCAGTGGTTTAATTGAAAAGCTGCAGCTTAGGGATGATTCAACCAGCCTTCTAGGCTTGGAAAGGAGTTGGCATAGCAATGGAGATCTCCATTAAAGAGGCATTTTGCATCAAAGGCTGGTCTCTGACAGTGGGTTCACAAATATCTTGGTAGAAGGGACCTGAGAAGTCATGGTATCTGACCCCCCGCTGCCCTCTCCGCTTCCCTGCCCTTATTTCCTAGATGAGGAAAATAAGGCCTCAGATGGTACAAGGTCACACAGGTAGCAGGTGGCAGAACTCAGATTCAGACCTAGGCCTTCTGACACCAAATTCAGAATCCTTTCCAGTACACCATGCTATACTTGTAGAATCCTATTTCTTTATAATCTATATATTCTAAATAATATTTAGATAGAATTCAGTATAATTCTATATTATATAGTATTATTCTATATATTATGTATGTCATTCTCTGTATTTAGCTTCAACCATTTAACCCATAAGACTATGAGCTTCTTGAGAGCTGGAATGTTGGTTTTTTGCCTTTCTTTGTATCTTTAGCCCTTAATATAGGATCTGGCACATAATAGGCACTTGGTAAACGCTTGTTGACTGTCTTATCCCCTCTTTCTTACTTCCCAAATATTACATCATATGTAATATTCTGATGGCATATATAATATTCCACTCCCATAGACCACCTTTGCAATGAAGGGAGAGAGGTGCATTTTTTTCCAATTCTTCTCTTGAGAAAACCTTGATGATTGCAATTACATAGTGTTCAGTTTTATTTTATTCACATTGCTGTAGACATTGTGCATATGGTTTTCCTCCTTTAAACCTATTTTCTACCAAACTGCTATCTAATTTTTTCAGCAATTTCTTGTCAAATAGGAAATTCTTCCCCAAATCATTAGTCAAAAAGTATTTATTAAGTATTTACTATGTGCCAGGCACTGTTGGGAATCCTAAGGATACAGTACTTTTTTTCTCAAGGAGCTCATATGCTAAGTAGTTTGCATTCTTGCTCTTTTTTTTTCTTTTTTGGAGGGAAGAAAGTAGGGCAATTGGGGTTAAGTGACTTACTCAAGGTCACACAGCTAGTTTTTGTGTCGGAGGTTGTATTTGAGCACAGGTCCTCCTGACTCCAGGGCCAGTGCTCTATTCACTGCTCCACCTAGCCACCCCTGCATTCTTGCTCTTATCCAACATTGGACTATTTAGTTTATTTTGGGGGGAAGAGGTTTCTTGTGGATCTCTTTTGTTTCACGGATCTACTCTCCCATTTTAAAACCAGTATCAAATAATTTTAATGGTTCCTGCTTTTTGTGATAATGTGAACCTTGTGACAATTCCTCTTTAGTTCCTTTTTTCATTATGTGCCTGAAAGTTCTAGAACTTTTATGCCTCAAATGAATTTTGTTATTATTTTATTTAGCTTTATAAAGTCTCTCTTAGTAGTTTGATTACTAGAACACTAAGTTGTTCAGTTGTTTTCCAGTCATTTCTGGGTTTTCTTGGCTAAGGTCCAGAGTGGTTTGCCATTTCCTTCTCCAGTTCATTTTACAGATGAAGAAACTGAGGCAAACAAGGTGAAGTGATTTGTCCATGGTCACACAGCTAGTAAATAACCGAGGCCAGATTTGAACTCAGGAAGATAAGTCTTCCTGACTCTAGACCTCTCACTCTATCCATTATGCTACCTAGCTGTCTCTATAGCTGTGCTTTTTAAAAAAAGTATTTATTTAAAAAAAATTTCTCTCAGTCACACATAAAAACAATTTTAACATTCATTTTTTTTAAAGCAATTGGGGTTAAGTAACTTGCTCAAGGTTACACGGCTAGTCATTATTTGTGTGTGGGTGCTCATTTTCTGAGGCCGGATTTGATCTCGGGTCATCCCAACTCCGAGGCCGGCGCTCTTACTCACTGCACCACCTAGCCACCCCTTAACATTCATTTTTAAAACTTTGAGTTCCAAATTCTCTCCCTTCCTCCCTCCCTACTACCACATTATTGAGAAGGCAATTTGATATAAGTTATACATGTGTAGTTATGCAAAACATATCCATAGTAGTCATGTTGTGAAAGAAAACATAGACAAAAAAAAAATCAACCCAACAACCTTAAGAAAAATAAAGAAGGTTAAAAAAAGTGTGCTTCAATCTGTATTTAGACACCATTAGTTCTTTCTCTGGGGATGGATAGCATTTTTCTCCTTCAGAATTACCTTGGATTGTTGCATTGCTGAGAAGAGCTAAGTCATTCACAGCTGATCATCTTAAAATAATAATGCTGTTTTGTACACAGTGCATTTTACTTTGCATTTGTCCATGCAAATCTTTCCAGGTCTTTCTGAGAGCAATCTGCTCATCATTTCTTATAGTACAATAGTATTCCATCACAATCACATTCCATAACTTATTTAGGCATTCTCCAATTGATGGTCATCCTCTCAATTTCTAATTCTTTGCCTCCAGAAATGAGCTGCTATTAAATAATTTTGTACCTTTTGTAAAAGGTCCTTTTACTTTTTTGTTTTTCTTTTATCTCTTTTGGGATATAGACCTAGAAGTGGTATTGCTAAGTCAAAGAGGTATGTGTGATTTTATTACCCTTTGGGTATAGTTTAAAATTGTAGAGCAGGGATTCTTAAGCTGTGGGTGGCAACCCTATATGGCGTCGTGAAAAATTTGGGTACAGTAAAAGATTTTTTTTTTCTTTTTGGACAGCAATTGGGATTAAGTAACTTGCCCAAGGTCACACGGGTAGGTTTTCGTTTGTGTGTGCGTTAGGTGTCCAAGGCCGGATCTGAACTCAGGTCCTTCTGACTCCAGGGCCAGTGCTCTACTCACTGCACCACTTAGCCACCCCTACAGTAAAAGATTTTAAATGTGAAACAACCAAAAATTAAACCAAAAACCAAACAATCAAACTCATAATGAATCCAAGGTGTTTTTGATAGCACATCGGAAAGTTGCAGTGGGCAAATTCATGGCAGCCTTGGCTCCCAACATAAAGCATGTACATGCTTTGCACTGCATATGCCCTCAGCCCACAGCACCAAGGAAGGCTGTCAAAACACAAAAAGGGGTCGTGAGTGGAAAAAGTTTAAGAAGCCCTGCTCTAGAGCACTAGAACTATTTATCAATTCAAGAAGTTTCAATTTTATCTTACTGACATTGAAAAGGGAAGGGTGATAAGGAGGGGGGGAGGGTAAGAGGTTCTCCCAGGGACCCACCCTGGCATCCAGTCTGGAAGGAATTCACCAGGCTCAAGCAAACTTGGAGTCGAGATTGTAAAGTTTATTGTTATGCTGTGCAAGGACAGCGGGGTAGATTCTTATGGAACCTGCAAACTTCCAGGGGTCACAGGCATAGTTTTATGGAGTCAAGTCAGTAGATCAGGTGCCAATTATGCTAACTAGGTGAGTAAGGGTGGGATCAGGGAGGAGTTAAGGCGTGGTCAGTGCTTAAAGGACCATGCACTTTTGTATCAACTGCGCAGGCGTATTGCCCATGATTCACTGGGGAATAGCCCAAGGTGGGGGGGGGGCTACCTGGAGGTGTGGTTTTAGGCCTGACACGTCACTAAAGCCAATCCTAGGTCACAGCCACTAAGGAGTGCCCAGTCTGCCACCCCTCAATGTCAGGCTTGACAAGATAGATGTTGGGACCAAGGCCATCAGAGACACAGGGTGGGTATAATTGGCTAAGGAGTTACCCTATAGATAGGGCACTGAAGGACTCATGGTGCAGCTGGCCACTCTACTAGGGGAGATAACATTTGCCCAAGCTAAAAATATTTATAGATAGTTTTGTGAAGGATTCCTAGGTAGCTTATTGTTTCAAGCAGAGATAAACAGTTCATGAGTTGTTGCTGGGCAGAGTGCTGGCAGGGGGGAGGGGCAGAGTTAATGCTTTGAGACTGGGGGGGGGCAGTGTGACTTTACAGACTGCTTTTACAAATTGATTTTACAGACAGAGATCCCAAAGCACCCCATTTACAAACTGATGCTACAGATTGATATTACAAACTGATGTTACAAACATATATACATCCCAAGGACCCCATCTACATCATCCAACCATGAGCAATGAATATTCCTTAAATTATCTGATGATTCTTCCTTTCTTTAAAGGGTGTTTGTAATTAATTGTATTTATAACCCTGCTTTTGCACTTCCTCTGTTGTTACCATTATTGTTCCTTTGGTCTCACAACCCTCCAATAAAATTCTTGGGGGAAAGGTCTGATATTTAAGATATGAAAGGATGGGCACTGAGAAGACTTGCCTCCACTGAGGACACATTTTCCCTCTTTATTTGCCCCAGGTCATCCAGAACCTATCTAGTAGTTCTAGGAAGTGTAAGGATCAGCAGTGGGTGGGAGTGGTCTTCTTTCCCTGCCTAAATGAACTGTATTTCTGATATAAATAGAATTTGTTCATAGTGTATGGTCTTCAAAATATGTTACTATATACTATTTTGTAAAATTTTACTCAATATTTTTGTATGCTATGTGCGTTAGAGATATTGAGCTATAGTTTTGTTTTTCCTTTGCTTTATTTATCCCTGATTTAGGTATCAGGGACATATTTGTCTCATAGAAGGAATTCTTTTCCCCCTTATTTTTGCAACAAGTTTATGGTATTCTTTGAATGTTTATTATAATTCATTTGAAATTCATTTGATCAATCATTTGTGGCTTGTTCAAAATCTTTTTCTGAGATTGGGCTTTAAACATTATCCATATCTTGTTCTACATATATGAGTATTTTAAAAATATTCATATATTGAACTTAATTATTTTTGTTGGCACATAGTTGGGCAAAAAAGTTTCTAATAATTTCCTTTAGTTTCTGGTCATTTATGGTGAATTGTCCCTTTTCATTTTGTCAGTTTAGTTTTGCTTTTGTCAACTAATGGTTTGTTGACCTTATTAAGACTTTAAAAATCATCTCTTTACTTACTAATTTAGTGATTTTTTTGTCATTTTCAATTTGGCTAATTTATTTTCAATTTTTGTTGTGAATTTCTATTTTTGTATTTAGTTGGAATTTGATGTTACTTTTTTAGTTTTATTTTAGTTGCAGTTCCAATTCATTGATCTATCCTTTGTCTCTCTCTTTTGGAAAATGTTTGGAGATAAATTTCCCCTATGGATTGCTTTGGCTTCATCCCACAGGTTTTGGTATATGTTCTCACTTTTGTAATTTTATTTTATTTTATTTTTTGCTTTTTGGAGGGCAATTGGGGTTAAGTAACTTGCCCAAGGTCACATAGCTAGGTTTTTGTTTGTGTGCATTAAGTGTCTGAGGTCGGATCCGAACTCAGGTACTTCTGACTCCAGGGCAGACGCTCTACTCACTGCGCCACCTAGCCACCCCTTTTGTAATTTTATTTGATGAAATAGCTGTTGTATATCTGATCTTATTTTTTAACCTACAAATTCTTTAGAATTAAATTATTGAGGCTCGATTAGACTGACTACTTTTTTACAAATGTGTTTATTGATTATATTTTATTAGTATACTTATTAACATCACAATAATAATGTTATAGGTATTGATATATTTTATTATATTTATTAAACTTTTCATTGATTTGTGGTCAGTAAAGAATGTGTTTTATATATCTGTTTTTATGTATTAGTGTGTAGAATTTTAATGTTCTAGCATATTGTCAGTTTTTGTATAGATGTTATTTACAGCTGACAAACATTTTACTTTTGATTCAAATTCAATAATGGCCAGAGATTTATCATATCTATTCTTTCTAAGATTCTACTTAAGTCTTTGATTTCTTTCTTTTTTTTGTGGGGGGGGGAGGGCAATTGGGGTTAAGTAACTTGCCCAAGGTCACACGGCTAGGTTTTTTTATTTGTGTGTGCGTTAAGTGTCTGAGGCCGGAACCGAACTCAGGTCCTTCTGACTCCAGGGCTGGCACTCTACTCACCGTGCCACCTAGCTGCCCCTTTGATTTCTTTCTTATTAATCATTTTGTTCGATTTTTTTTAGGGATGAAAGGAGACACTTTGAGTACTTTGACTCATAGTTTTGCTGTTTTTTCTTTACCTTAATTTTTCCTTTAAGTATATAATTATTCCATTTTCTATATGTGCATATATATGTATATTTATAATTGATATTGCCTCATTCTCTATATACCTTTAAGCATTTAGGTATTTGTTTCTCATAAGCAGTTAATGGAGTTTGCTTTCTACTCCATTCTGCTACCTTCTGATTTATGAGGGAGCTCATTATATTCACAGTTTTGAATGTTAATTGTGTTTTTCCCTCCATCACATCCTTTTCTACTTTTCTTTCCTTTCTTTCCTCCCCCTTTTAATAAAGAAGAAAAAGGTGATGAACATGGAAGAATATGATTAAAACTAATAATCAATGATTGAAATACTCCAAGCCTATTCCTCTTCCCTTCCTCTTTTTACTAAGCCCAAGCCCTATTACTGCTTTTCACATATCCTTATCTATCCTTTTAATTCCCCCTTTATGATCCATCTCCCATCATTGGAGCTTGTGACTTTTCCTTTCTTCCCTCTATCCTCCCTCTTATGTAGCACTCTGCTTTCCCTGTTCTTGCCTGTTCCCATGTTTTATTACATATTTCTATAATAAAATTTGCGTGTGTGTGTGTGTGTGTGTGTGTGTGTGTTTAGTGCTTGTGCGCACTGTGTTTTTAGCCTTCCTTTGCCTGGTTCAGATTAAGAGTAAGGTTCCTGAGATTCCTATTCTATCACCCCTTCCACATGCTTGTATATATTTCTGGTGCATTCCAGTTATGAGAACTAGTGAGAATGCCTCTTCCCTGCCCCCTCTCCCGCTTCTTCCCAGGTTATTTTCTTTTCACTTCCTTTGTCTTTCCTTTCTTAAAGCCAACAAATTAAAATAAACCCACCCCCAAGCCCTGTGACCCTAGAAGACAGTGGAATTTTGAAGGAATGCATCTTCTCTCTCAATTACAATTTAAGTACTTTGTCATAATTTAACCCCTTCCAAATAGTCAAATGTATTTTTTTTTTGCTTTTTTTTTTTTTTTTGGAGGGCAACAGGGGTTAAGTAACTTGCCCAAGGTCACACGGCTAGGTTTTTGTTTGTGTGTGCCTTAAGTGTCTGAGGCCATATCTGAACTCAGGTCCTTCTGACTCCAGGGCCAACGCTCTACTCACTGCACCACCTAGTCGCCCCCTAGTCAAATGTATTTTTACCTTTATTTCTTGTCTCTTGTGTTTGCATTTCAAAGATTCTATCCAGGTTTGTCTTTTCAAAATCAGGAATACTTGAAATTTCTATATTCTATTAAAGATCCATTTCCCCCTTATATAATTTTACTTAGTTTTTCAAGGTAAGATATGCCCGATCATGAACATTTCTTGTTTTGCTTTTAGGGGAGTCATATTCCAAGATTTTCTCTTCTTAATAGGTATTGTATAGTCTTATGTAAACATTACTTTGATTCCTTGGTACTCGAACACCTTTTTTAGTGGATACTTGCAATATTTTTTTCCTTTGACCTGCAAGCTCTGGATTTTGGCTATGGGTATTTCCAATTTGGGATTTATCTCAAGAGGTGACCAGTTGAGTTTTCATTTTTTTCACTTTGCCCCCTGGTTCTAATGGATCTGAGATTTTTCTTTTCCGCCTAGGATTTCTTGAAATATAATCCCCAGTTTTTTTGTTTGATAACGGACTTAATTTTGGTCTGACTTGGAGTTGTGTTCTTTTTGTTGTCAAAGGCTTGACATAGTATACTGAAAGGATTTGGAATTGGAGTCAGAAAACGGATGTCACATTTCTATTTGCCTTAGCTTCTTCATATAAAAAATGAGTAGGATGAACTATTACAAACTTGCATATTTGGAGAGTATCTTGGAGACCATCTGTCTATTCTGTGTCTGAACAAGAATTTCTTCTACAACATATTTACCAAATGGTCATTCAACCTTTGCTTGAAAATCTCTTTTGAGAGGGCAACCCATTAACTCTCAAAATCACATGTTCCACTTCTGAATTGTTTTAGTTGTTAAGTAAATTTTCCTTACTTGGAACCTAAATTTGCATCTTCCATCCATTATTTACAGGCCTGTTCTATGAGGAAAAACAGAATAAATTTTATCTCTTTTCCCCATGATTACTATTCAAATATGTGAAATAGCTGATATTTCTCCCTTCATTATGTTCTCGTTGCTAAATATCCCGAGTTCTCTTGATCACTTTTCACAGGGGAACAAAGTCTTTCACTATCCTGATCACTCTTTTTTATTTTTTTGCTTTTTTTTTTTTTTTTTTGGAGGGGGGAAGGTAGGGCAATTGGGATTAAGTGACTTGCCCAAAGTCACACAGCTAGTTTTGTGTTAAGTGTCTGAGGCTGCATTTGAACTCAGGTTATCCTGACTGCAGGGCTGGTGCTTTATTCACTGTGCCACCTAGCTGACCCAGATCACTCTTTACATGAAAAAGGGAATTGTTTGTGAAAATCATTCTCCATTTCATCCCTGTCTCTCTTCTCTATCTCTCCTCTCCTCTCCATCTCTCCTTTCCTCTCCTTCTCCTTCTCCCTCCCTCTCTCTTTCTTCTTTTTTCTTATCAAATGCTTTATTAACTTCTTATTTACATCATTCATTTCCACAAGATTTTGAGTTAGAAAATTTCTTCCCATTTTCCCCTACCCACGACCCCAAAATACTGATCCCACTGGATATTGCCTCCTCCAATCTGCTCTCTCCCATATCTTCTCCCATACCCCCTCCAACTTTCTAGTAGGGCATGGTGGATATCTATGCCCCAGTGCCTGTATATCATTTCCCAGTTACATGTAAAATTATATATCTATCTATCTATCTATCTATCTATCTATATATCTATATATACATGAATATACATGAATTGGAGGAGGTGGGAGCTGGAGCCCTGTGAAAGTCCTGTTTCTACTCCACCATCTTGACCTTCCTCTCTCTTTCTGTCTCTGGCAAATCCCACATGAATTAATATCTTCTCTGAATATGTGGCAGTACTGAATCCAATAGTCTACATCTGGTCTGACTGAGGCAAAGTGTATCAGGGCCATCACCCAGTTCATGGCACACAGTTCATCCCAAGAGTGTTATTTTTTTTTGACTGATACGTTACTCTGTTGACACATTCTGAAATTGTCGTTTACTAAAATCTCTAAATTTTTTTTCCCTGACAACCTATTATCTAGCCATACCTTCCCCATTTTGTTCTTGGGAAGCAGACTTTTGGAACTCAAGCATAAAACTTCATTTATTACTATTAACTTTTAGTTTATTCTATTTAGTCTAATGTCATGCTCAGTTGAGATTGGGGGAGGAGCTGGGATCCTGTCATTTACTATGTTAGCTTTAAGTCATGATCATGCTTAACATATTTGTAATCTGTGTCCTAAGGTCCTCCACTGGACACTGGTGCTGACCCATTACCTCTTTGGGTCTAACCAATTCACTCAGCTCAGATACTACTGTGGGAAAACATTTTATTATTTATCAATATTGCTTGAACCTAATTTTATGTGGCTAGAAAATTGTCTGACCCAAAACTTATGGTAGAGGTCAGATTGACTTCAGGAATGCTCCAGGGCTGCTGGATGGCTACAGAGAATGCTTAGACTCTACCTAGGTCTTGCTATTGGTCCACCCAAAGCTTGTGTTTTGGATTCTGCAAATTTGAATGTTTATACTTTCCTGCTGATATACATCTCAAAATACCTTCATGAGATCAAAGAGGCAAATATCCTTATGTCCTTTTCTGAACTTTATATAATATAACCTCACAAAGGTTCCTTGAGGAAGGAGCCACACCTTTTTTTTTCCTGGTTTCATCTTTTGCCAAATGACTTAATAAAATTCTTTCTGAAATAATTTCAGATTTTGGGTTTGTTCTTTACCAACAATTATTAATACTACCTAACTGTACTATATTTTCTATCCCACATGGCTACACTGTCTATAGAATAGCATGAAAGGCTTTATCAAAAGTTATGCTAAATTTGGTTAAGCTATGCTTACAACATGTTTCAGATCTACCAGTAATAGTTATCCTTTCAAAAGAAAGGAAAAAAAGAGTAGGGCGAGATGGATGGATAGATGGAGGAAAGGGAGAGAGGGAAAGAGAGAGAGAGAGAGAGAGAGAGAGAGAGAGAGAGAGAGAGAGAAAGAGACAGAGAGAGAGAGACAGAGAGACAGAGACAGAGACAGAGAGAGACACAGAGAGAGACAGACAGACAGACAGACAGAGACAGACAGAGAGAGAGAGACAGAGAGAGAAAATGCAACTGGTTTGAAATGACCTGTCTCTGATGAAGCCATGCTGACTGATTTTTGTGGAGTTGTTTTTCTGTCATATCTGACTCTTCATGACCCCATTTAGGTTTTCTTGGCAAAGATACTTTAGTAGTTTGCCATTTCCTTCTCCAGCTCATTTTACAGATGAGGAAACTGAGGCAAACAGGACAAAGTGACTTGCCCAGGATCACATAGCTAATAAGTGTCTGAGGTCAGTTTTGAACTCAAGTCTTCCTAACTCCAGGCCCAGTGCTCTATCCTTTGGGCCACCTAGCTGCCCTTTTGTGATTATTGCTTCCTTTTCTAGAAATTCACTAATAAAGCATTCACAAACATATTTTAGAAATTTTCCAGTATCAAAGTCAATGACATCCACTGATTCCATGTTTTTCTCTCTTTTCCTCACCACCAGAAACTCTATTCCTGTGGTATATTTCTGTTCTCTACAATTTTTTTTTTTAAAGCAATTGGGGTTAAGTAACTTGCTCAAGGTTACATGGCTAGTCATTATTTATGCGTGGGTGCTCATTTTCTGAGGCCGGATCTGATCTCGGGTCATCCCAACTCCGAGGCCGGCGCTCTTACTCACTGCGCCACTTAGCCACCCCTTTAGGGCAATTGGGGTTAAGTAACTTGCCCAAGGTCACACGGCTAGGTTTTTGTTTGTGTGGATTAAGTGTCTTAATCCGTACTCAGGTCCTTCTGACTCCAGGGCCGGTGCTCTATTCACTGCACCACCTAGCCGCCCCATTCTCTACAATTTTAAAAAACGTAGCCGAGAGTGTCCCATCACAAGGGTGTACTGGAGCCAGCTTGCACTGACTCAATTCAAGTTGAGCATTAAATTTGGGCTCTGTTTATTGTTTTGTTGGCTTCACAGACTTAAGATATGATGACTTAAGTGATGGGGAAAATGTTAATCACAGACTTAAGTGATAGGGAAAATGTTAATAATGCAGATTAAATGTAAAGACCTGTCTTACACCCTCCCTCACCCCATTCTGTTTTTAAGCATTTACCAGAACACTCTTACACAACATTACGTTTTCCCGTTCTTTCAGTACACTAGAATTTAGTTCATCTGGATCATGAGATGATCTTATTGATGCCAACATGTTTTTCTTAGTATTTTTCTGTTTATCTTGGACTTTAATTCCCCTTTATCCATTTTTTCTCTCTTTTTCTGCTCCAAAGATCATTCTTCTTTGACAGATAAAACAAATCAGGTAAGAGACCTGCAGATCTGCTTTCTCTCTTTGTTATTCAATGGATTAGCAAGTCCAGATCTATTTTAACTTACTTGAAAGAGTCTCTTTTTCCATTCTTGGCTCACTTGAGCACATTGTTCCTAGGCCAGTGGTTGGAGCTTTTGAATAAATGAAGTACTCATATAAGTCTCCAGGAAATAAAGAACTTGTCTGAATTGAGTGTATTGTATGATTAGTATTACACTAGTTGCTGTGTGGGATTAAGAGAAAGATATGGTCCCTGCCTTTGAGGAGTTTATAGTTTCATTGAGGAGACAAAGCTACCATAGGGATCAGAGAACAATAAAAGTTGGTATTCTCTCTCTGTCTCTTTCTGTCTGTCTCTGTGATGTGGTTTGGAGTTGTTGAGAATCCTGAAATGACAAGGTACAGGGCACATCTGCCTGGAAAGAATTTACACACTCAAACCTTCTCCAGTCAAGTAGCAAGGTTATTGTAACACTAATAGTGTGGGCTAGAGTCCTAGTAAATCTGTAACAATGGGAGTGAGACTGATACTTATATACAAAAAAGGGACAGTGAAAGGATCTGAATGGGATTAAGGGGTGGCAAATAACCTGGGAGAGACCAGGTGCAATAGTGAAAGGAATTTAGTAGTCTGGGGTGGGCTAGGTATAATAATGAAAGGGGAATTAAGTAGTCTGCAGTAGGTCAAGAGCAACTGTGAAAGGACTGTCAGTTATCTAGGTAGACTGGGGTGGATCAGATGCCTTGGGCAAGATGCCAGTGTTTTGGGCTGCTGAAATATATGGGAAAATTCAGAAAGTGGGTTTCAGACATAGTCTTTTCCTTTTAGGGGTCCAGGTCCCATCACCCCATCATCTCTCTCTCTCTCTCTGTCTCTTTGTCCCTCTCTTTCTCTCCTCTCCCCCCACTCATCTGTGCTTTTGATTCCCAGACATCAATACCATCCCTCTGCTATAGTCTCACTGTAGAACCTCCTTCAGTGCCTGGGGCCTCCTTAGCCTGGAACATCCATCCACCATATCAACTGGCTTCTCATGTTGGTGAGTTCCTCCTACTGCCTCCATTTTGGAGAGGGACCCAAGCTGGCAAAATTTCAATCCTGTTCAAGCTGTACTTCTGACTTTCTGTACTCCAATACTAAACTCTAGTACCTTCATATCTCTCTTTCTCTTCTGCCTCAACCTCTGCCGCTTTGCTTTTTAGCTCTTTCTTGGGGGTTGTATTGCCCCATTAAAATGTAAGTTCTTTGAGGGCAAGACTTGTATTTTTGCTTGTATTTGTATTTCTAGCACTTAGCATTGTGCTTGGTATACAGTAAGCATATAGAAAATGATTGTTGCCTCCTCTATCTATCTATCTATTTATCTATCTGTCTATCTACCTTCAGTTGCTAAGTTATCTGAGATAGACCATAGAGTCACTGGAGCAGTACTAAAATTTATCAAGATGGATTTAGATGATCTACTGTTCCTCTCAGTTCTAGAGATTATGATCTTCAATTTATAATGAATTTGTGATTTAGCCATCTTTAATCAAAATAATAACCAAGGAAAGATTTTAAATAGGTATGTCCACTAATTTTTATTTCTCAGAATTTTGGAAAATAAGAAAGGATGACATACTGACTAACATTTGGCATTAGAGGCTTTTAGAAGGCACAGTGGATAGAGAGCTGGGCTTGGAGTCAGGAAGACCCGAGTTCAAATCTGGCCTTACAACCTGTGTGACCCTGTGCAAGATACTTAACCCTGTTTTCCTCAGTTTACTCATCTGTAAAATGAGTTGGAGAAGGAAATGGCAAGCCACTCTAGTATCTTTGCAAAGAAAACCCCAAATGGAGTTACAAACACTGGGACATGACTGAAAAAATCAACTAAACAACAACAGGTTAAAATGCAATTATTTTGTAAAGCATACCAGTGACTTACATGGTTGATTTTCTCAAATGTTCCAAGCTAAGTTTACCTGTTGGCATCTTGTTTTTTCTGGCTGTTCCTTTTAGCTCTGAGAGTTTCAAGGTTAACTTGAAGTTGAGCTGACGCCCATGGGAACCGAACCGATGACAAATCATCCTAGTGCATGGGATTTTTCCTTATACCATGCTCATTGCCTAAATAAGTGATAATTATCTAACTTCACAAGAGGCCAGTAGATTTCTTTTTGTGTGTGTATGACCTTTACAAGTGTGAAAAACACAAAAGCACAATGCTGAAATTGCTGAATAGTTGTAATATAATTTTTCTTGACAATTTAATCCCTGCTGAATCTGAATGAATTATTTTAACCTGCTGAAGATTTCCTAAAGGAAAGTTCCTAAAGGAAGCCATTGGAAGCAGTAAGAAATGTTCAGGGGCAAAGTCCTGACCCTGTCCCTTTCTGATGGTGGAGCACAGCAGATAACAGGCACAGCAAGGAGCAAAATGTCTAAGTGGGCAGCCCACATCTATCCTTTTACTGAATGAACAGTGAATTATGTAGATTGTAGAGTTCCCAGTGGAAAATAGAATCTACTGGGGGAAAGGTTGCTGGATGTCTTCTGTAAAAGAGAGAAGCAATTTTGGGACTATTGTGTGACTCCTGTAAGATCCTGCTCTGTATTTTTTGGTCAGGTTCAATTTAATTCAACAAATATTTAATTAAATGCCCGTTATGTTGTAGACCCTGGAGAGGAGAAGAACAAAAATGAAGCAGTTCCTAACCTCAAAGGGCTTATACTATACTCTAAGATTTATCCTAGATTAGATCTCTTGTTATACTGATTGTTTCTAGGGGAACTGAATACCCATTGGAGAGGAGCAAAATTATCTAGACATTAACATTCTTAGGGTTTCCCTGGGTTGAGAAATAAGCCAGAAAGATTTTCTTCTTTGGTTTGTATTTTCAGGGCTGAGGACTCAAATCTCTTTCTAGTAGAAAAATTAAAATTGTAGTGTTTTGATGTTATATAATAAAATGAAATAATATAATATTATAATATATAATAAAATGAAATTACCTAAATAATATTACTCCAAAATTAACAAACACATACACACAGACACACAAAGAATACAGTCTTTTTCTAGCCTTCTCTTTCTCTTTTTGGGGTTTTCTTGCCTTCCAAAGGGATCCATTATGTAGTTGCTATCCTGAAAATTCTGGTATTGCTGGCTTAGATTATCAAGTCACAATAATGGCACAGGTCTTCTTCCTTCTCTCCTTTCCTTCCCTCTGTTCTTTCCTTCCTCCTTCCTTCCCTCTCTTCTTTCCTCCCTCCCTCCTTTGCTTGCTTGCTTCCTTCCTCTCTTCATCCCTTCTTTCCTTCCTTTTTTTGGTATGTTTTCTTCCTGTTCCACGAATCATCTGTGTCGTAGTGTGCTTGACTTCTGTGCTCCTCCAGGAGTTTGTTCCAGTATGAATCTCCTGATCTCTAATAGGGCCAATTTCCTAGCTTTTTCTGCCATGGTACATACGTTAGTTAACAAGAATTCATGGAGAGCCTACTATGTATGGAATACCATAGGGAGGAAGCAAGGTGTGGTGGAATGAGTTTTGGCATTAGGGCAAAATTCTAGCTCTGATATTTACTAGCTATGGGCCTTTGAGCAGGTTATTTTTACCTCTCCATGTTTCAGTATAATAATTGTAATATGTACTTGGCTCCTGAGTATGTTGTCAAGAAAGTATTTTGTAAACTTTAAAGGATGATAGAAATGTGAACTATTTTTAGGAAAAGAACAAAACTAAAATTAGGAAAGTTGTTCTTGGGCATTACTTCAGTTCTAACTTGGGAAAAAATGAAGGAGATGAAGTTTGTCTATGAGTTTCCAAACTAGAATGAGACTATGAGGAAGGGGGTGGTGATATGTGTGTATGGGGTGAGTGTTGCTCCAAGGTGCCAAAATTTAGATGATGCAGATAGGTTGTAATGGTAATGGGAATTTGAAGATCTTCCCTGCCCCTTAATAGGTCAAATGTAATCACATGGAGCCTGTGGTGGGAGGAGTTTGCTGAACAGGTGGAGCAGAGCCCAAAAGGAAGCTGGGAGTCAGAGCAGTTAGAGCTGGAGGGAGGAGAGGACACAGGCAAGGAGACAGCTAGGTATGGTGGGCTCCCTGCTGTGTTATGGTATATTAACTTCTTTGTTGCTATGGTGGATTCCGTTTTCTGGTGTTGGGATTCAACCTTCTGGTGTCTGAATAAATGTTTTGCTTCTGTCTTCCATATGGAGTATCTGGTATATTTTGCAATTCAGAATTATGTTGGCCTATTCATAGTTGCCATTGGTGCTGTGAATATTGTGTTGGTGCTACATAAGTGACATCATCCACATTGTTCCAGCAGGGTAGAAACAACTGAGTTTAATACTCTTGCAAACATATAAGAGCAATTATTTAAAATAGAAATCTATGTTTTTTTCTTTTTTAGTGGAGATGCGGAAGTGGAAGGGAAGGGAACAAGCATTTATTAAGTGCTTACTGTGTGCCAGGTGCTGAGCTAAGCACTTTACAAATATGATCTCATTTGATCCTCACAAAAACCCTTTGAGAAAGAGGTTAAATCGCTTGTCCACAGCAGCTAGGTGGTGTATGTGGATTGAATGCTGGGCCTAGAGTCAGGAAGACCTAAGTTCAAATTCAGCCTCAAAAAACCTGTCTTTTAAACTTCACCACTCTCTCTCTCCAAGATATTTTCTCCGTGTTCCTTGTTCTCCACATATGCAAGCAACTGTCTGGGATCTTGTCCTCACCTTCTGCCTCCTGCCCATGGAGATCCCAAGATCTGGAAATAGTTGTCCTAAAGTGATTTGAGGGAACCTTTTACGCTCTTTGATTCAGTTTTGTGATGCTTGCCCCAGATACTAAAATTGTTAGTCATGGTTGTGCTGCCCCAGACTCACCTTTCTGTGTCCTCCCCTTCTCCCAAGCTTCTCTCTTAGATACTCAGTGCCCCTAGGATGCCTATTTTTCTTCCTATTAAAACCTATTCTCAGAGAAAGAAATCTGCTGAAAACACTGACTGAAACAGATTAAGCTTTAACACATAGCCTGTTCCATTGGTATTACAACTGCATTTTAATAGGCAGACAAATTCTTCAACCAAGAGAATACAATTCTAAAATGAACCTCAGACAAGCCAGAGGAAATGTTTTGGGAAGACAAGAACCTTCCCTGTGCTCCACAAATTATACCATATAGACTCACTTAGCATTCTGCCTGTTTTGTTGGGCTAGGATTTATTCACCTGTGTTGTTTGTACCATCCAAACTTGACCCACTCAATAGAGGTATATATTCAAGGTGTAAAGGAAGGGCCCTGTCCTTTAGAAACAATGTTTAATTAGGAAGCTAAAGCATATATTGATTGAAGGATGTTTGTTAGTCTAATTACTGAGCTGGTGTCTTGGAGGGAGTATGTGGATAGGAGTTCCTGCAATCACAATTCTCTGGAAGAAAGAAAATTCTAGAGAAAATCTCATTCTTCCCATTTGACTTTTTCTATATTCTTGTTGATAAGAGGACTTGAAAGCATAGATGGTGGATATCATCAAACCATAGTGGTGGATATCTGCTTCCCCTACTAACTAGCTGTGACTCTAGAATTCACTTCACATGGGCAGAGTCTCATCATGTGCAAATGATACATTCAACTGTCACAAGGTCCTGCCTAAAAACCTAAGAAACTTCCTCCATTGGTGTCGTTTAATGGGTACGGTGAATAGAGCAGTGAAGCTCAAGTCACAAGATCTGAACTGAAATGCCATCCCCAGTCTTACAAGTTATGTGATCCTGGGCAAATCGCTTAACCTCTGTTTGTTTCCTTATCTGTATGGGGATAATGAGAATACCTATTTCACAGGGCTATTCTGAAGCTCCGATGTGGTCATATGTGTAAAGCACTGCCTAAATGATTAGCTATTTATATTATTGTTTTATTCATGTCTGGGTTCATGTTCTTCATTTCTAAAATGAGGGATTAGATTTAATGATCCCTAAGATCCCTTTCCAGTTCAAAATGTTCTCTGATTAACAGTCTATGTTCTTGGCAGGATGCAATTGATGATTACAGTTACCTCTTCCACATTTTGGGGAGTGAAGGGTGAGACACCTCTCCCCTGTTCCCCCTAGTCTGACAAATCTGTGTAAGATATTTTGGATCTCCCTGTGCACCAGAGAAGGCGCCTGAATTTTTTCTTTTCTTTTATGGGGTATTTACAGTGCCCTGTATGATTTAGGCTTATATATAATACTATACATATATTTTATGCATTTCTGAGTTTCTAAACTTTGTATCATCTGCTGGTCTTATGTGTCATTTGTGGCATCAGCAAAATTCCTCCAAAATTCCCATTTAATGTTCTCATTCTGGTCATCAATATGTGGAAACTGTGATGGGAAAGCTATGATGTAGAAGGGAAAACAGTAGAAGTCAGCTCAACCAGTTGTAGGCTCCCTGGAGAAGTGAAGTTCTGAGTTGGATTGTCTGACTGCAAGAGTGGTCTTGGATCATTGATGGAAGAATTCCCAGGTTCATTTGTCTTCATACCTATGTTAAGTCAAGGTCGAGAATAGTGTGAACAATTCCAGAGTCTTTCATGTTTCAACCATTCCATCAAATTCCCTTTGTAGTTAGGAGGACAAAGGAAGCTCAATTCAAGCATATAGACCAATTAGATTTAGTGGTTCTGGTGACCCTAGTGCAATCCTTCTGTTCTAGTAAGACCATTCATTGGGCTTTTTTTCTTTTATACATTAAAACACACATACACACAGGAGGAGTAGACAGCTTAACTTGGGACACAGAGGGGGAGGAAAAGGTAGCAAGGGAAGAATACCAGGCAGCCACTGCTTTTTGCAAGAAACCCTTAAATTAGGGTAGCAGCTGATACTTCCAAAATGGAGGCAACAGCCACCCCCAAACCAGGGTAGCAGCTGGCACCATCCAATCAGGACAGGGAGGCACAAAGAAGGGATGTAGCCAAGCATTGGCTGTGTCCATTGCCTCAGGCACAGTGTTCCTAAGGCCAGAGCATGATAAGAAAGTTTGTGATGGTCCTGGGTGACCTCTTAGGATAACAAATCTCTTTGGATTTGTTATGCTATTATCCCATACTTTCACTACTCTCCCAACATTTTAGCAGATGCCATCATCACTCTATGCAGTAAATCAGTCAAAAATAATTTAATACGTGTTTACTATGTGGCAGGCACTGTGTTTAGCACCAGGGATACAAAGAAAGGGAAAAAAACACGGTCCCTGCCCCCAAGGAACTAAAATTCTAACGGGGGTGACAACATGAAACAATTATGTACATACAAGATATTTATAATGTAGATGGAAGCTAACCTGGGACGTGGGAAAGGCACTAGCTGTGGGGGTGGGATTGGGAAAGACTTACTGTAAAAGGTAAGATTTAAGTGGAGTCTTAAAGGGAGCTAAGGAAGCCAAGAGTCAGAGATGAGGAAGGAAAGCATTCCAGGCATGGTGACAACCAGTCCATCAAGGAAGCTTAGGGAGGCAAAAGAAAGCTGGAGATTTTATAAGTATCGATAGGGTCTCATTCAACTGTCCAAGAAAGTAGAAGTTTCTAGTATGGGGAGTTCTAGGAATAGAAGAGATAGAGGGTAGTAGACAGGGAAATAATGGTTTTATGGGGAAGAGAGAGCCTTTTAGAAAAAAAAAAGCTAGGCCTAGAGAACCAGAGAAATTTTCTTTACAAGAACATCTTTACCTCTGAGATACCAGGATGCAAATGTCACATTCTGTTGGCACAAGCCCCCACCTAGACACCTCAAAAATTTTTCTATTGGAACTAAACCATGAACGATCACCAGCTTCCTCACTTGCAAGAATGCTGGCCACATATCAATAGGGTATTTTGTTAAAAGAAAACCAAGAAATATTAGGTAACTAGCAGATAAATCACAGTAATGCAAAGTGTCCTGAGGTTCCCTGCATCTCTGGCAGGATTCCTGTCAGACAGTAGCCAGTGGCCAGTCTGGGGATAGACACATTCTCTAACTGTCAGCAGAAACAGGGACAAAAAGGTCAGTACACAATGGCCGTCTAGGAAGTCAAAACTCTTTAAGTTTGCCAGAGTGAGTTTGTGGCTTGTTTGGAATAAGGAAATTTTTGTGAAGCAAAAGATATATACGGTTATTCTTGGCCTTTTCTAGCTTCCTTTTTGTTCAGTAGAGAAATGTATAGAGGGGAAATTTCTCCCTTGAAGATAAATTTGGCAATCATGCTAACCATTTTATGATTTTTAATTCACAAATTGCTTTGTGACTAATTAAACTGTACTTGTCCATAGTGATGTATAAGGTGTTCAGAGAGGCCATGCAGCGCCTTCTTCAGGGCAGTGCCCACCTTTCATCCAGTTCACACCTATGGCTCCAAGAAGTGGTAGCATTCATAGTGGCCACGCCTCAGTAAAACTGTCTCTGAAGATGGGCTAAACAGGACTGAAGGTAATCAACAGCCTTCAAATCTGTCCGTGAGTTAAAGGAACGTCTACTCCCAGCTGTGTGCTGACTTCCTCTCAGTTGAAAAGGGTTGATGAGAACAATTTGCTCCAAAGGCCATGAAGGTGGCCAAAAACAGGCCCTTTGGAGTGCTTGGGGCTTGGTCAGACATAGAAGAAGCCAAGGTCATTCACTGCATCTTGGGCCATCACCCAATTGTCTTGACTTTTGTCTTTCTACTAGACTAGACTGACTTTGGAAGAGAGAGTGAGGCTGACTACTCTGTTCAACTTTGCCTCACTTAAATCCAGTTCATGAGTAAGTCAAGACATCATCCTGTGATGTCACTGATTCTTTTTGAAAACAGAAGGAAGAACAATGACAACAACTTGTCCATCTGATAGACAATTTTGCTTTTTCCTTAGGAACTCCCAGTGATTGTCATTTCAGGGGCATAGACGGTACCTCTTCCTTGGAATGCACTCCCACCTCACCTCTACTCAGAAGTCGTTGCTTCTTTTTCAGGTGCCACTTCCTCCGAGAAGTCTTCCCCGATCCCTGAGTTGTTAGTGCCCTCTCTCCTCAAGTCTGTTGTGTCTGCTTCTTTTTATTGTCTTCCTTAGGAGCATATATACTCCGTGAAGACAGAGTTTACTTTAAAACCTAAGAACTGGATTTTCAAAATGAAGCAGATTGTGTCAGCATTCAGTCCCTGTTTTGTTATTCATACTTCATTCTCAGAGAGGGGCAATGACATCAGGAGGAGGATGTCTTGACTTGCAAGTGAATTGTATTTAGGTGGGGCAGAGCTGTGTAAAATCATTAGCCTCAGTCTTTCATCCAGAGTCATGGCCCAGGATGTAGTGAGAGACCTTGGCCTTTTTAAGCCAAGGTCCTTCTCAGGACTCAGTTTGTCTGAGGCAACACCCATTCAGTTGTAATAGGCAAGGTAAGACTCAATGAAGGCTGTTTTTGAAACCTGGAATGTCTTCCTCCCTCCTGACCTCCATCATTGTGTACTGACATCCTATTCATCCTTCAGGACTTAGCTGTACTATTACCTCTGCCATGAAGTCACTGATTTTCCCAGCTGGAATTAATTTCTTTCTCATTTAATAGCGAAACAGTTTTTACCCTCTTATGCAGTGAAATATTCTAATTTTTATTAGATTCATCTGTGTATGTTTATACTTTATCTACTACTATCATCTCTCATTTGCTGCTCAGCTTGATTTCAATTCCATCGACATCATGCTTCCCCGAGGAGAAGCTCATCACCAGAAAATTCATGATCATGAAAATTGTTTCAGTTTTGGTATTCATATCTCAACTGCTCTGAATTTTTGGTTGGAGGGCAGAACAAAAACCTCCCAAAGCTTCCCTTTATAGAGGGCTCAGCACCAGCTGCTCTGCTTTATTATGATTTTACCAAAATCATGCCTCCCTTCTGGCCTCCTCCCATTTTCTTGGGTGGTGCCCCTTCCCTTTCAGCTTCCTGTTGTAAATTGCTTTTCCCTATTAGATTATAAACTCCTTCAGGGCAAAGAGTTTCTTTTCTTATTTATATCCCAAGTTCTAAGCACTTAAATGTCCCCTTCACTCCTTTCTAGATTATAAACTCTTTAAAGTAGGGAATTATTTAGTTTTCTATCTTTATCCTGATCACCATTTTGCCACATGCCCTGTGCAGCATCCTTTGGACAACCCGACTTATAGAAACCATACCCTCTGGGACTTAATTCACTTAGCTTTGAAATTCCCATCTAGGGTGGTATGCTATTCCTATTACTGGGTGAATGAGCATTAATTCATTTGACTAGATGGCCTACCATATCTATACCAGGGGTGGGAAACCTGTGACCTTGAGGCCACATGTGGTCTTCTAGGTCCTCAAGTGTGACCCTCTGACGGAATAGGGCTGCACTCGAGGTCCTAGAAGGCCACATGTGACTTTGAGGCTGCAGGTTCCCCACTCCTATGTAGAGTATGTGTGTTGGGGGGCTATGTGGGTGAGGAAAATGGGGAGAGGGATATAAGATGTAACAAGACCAGAAAGGTAGGAGGGGGTTAGATTTTGAAGGACTTTGAAGACCAAAGAGAGGATTGTATATTTGGTCCTGGATAGGACTGGGAGCTACTGGAATTTATTTTGTGTGTGTGTGTGTGTGTGTGTGTGTGTGTGTGTGTGTGTGTGTGTGTGTGTGTGTGAGAGAGAGAGAGAGAGAGAGAGACGAGATCAGATTTACCCTTTGGAAAAGTGCTTAGTAAATGCTTTCCATTCATTTCCTCCAGTGCAATAGTATAGTGCATTGTACACTGTAGGTATTTAATAAATGTTTGTTCAGTATTAAATGAATTCCTAATTAGAGATAAGTCTTAAAATGTAAATACCATCTGGGTTACTGCAGTTGATTTAAATTCTAAGACAGTGAAAATGGGTATCAACAAGATCTCAGGTGTCTTTTGAACGTGAAGTCAGAGAAAGAAATACACTAGATGGTGCTGTTTATCCATAGTAGGTGTCTGGCCTTTTAAAAACTAGATCATTCTAAAAATCCATTTATAATTTTTTTGGAGTAAAATGAAATCCGGAGATGGTCCCCTGAGCATTACAATTTCTTTAATTCTGTAATCATTCCCAGTTTGGAAAATTGTATGATCTAATCAAACATCTCCACTAGTGGCATCTAGTGAATGATTAGTTGCATTTCCTCTCTCCTAGTCTTGACTGAGTTGACAGACTGCAAATATTCCTTTCTAATATGAGTTTTGCCACTCTCCTATGTACCTCTGTCGCCCTCAGGCTCGATTCCTGTAATGAAGCCTACTTAGTGATACCCTTGGATAATGCTAGCTAAGAAACTGCAGCAAGTTAGAAAAAGGCAGCTGGTCACCTTGGTGACTAAAATAAGGCTTCTGTGAAAAGCTGATACCAGGGCTCTAAGCCTCAGGCTAATCCCTATTTACTTTTTGGTCCAATTTGAGGAACAGATGACAATAGGTGGAATAAAAACTAGGTAGGCTATTAACTTGCCCAATGACCTTGGGCAAGTCACTTAGGCTTCAGTTTCCTCCTTGAGGAGCAGAAGGGTTGTATTAGATTATTTCCATGTTTAAATTTTGATGGTCTTCCGTGGTGAGATACCAAGACGAGGTTGTGGAATATCTCTTCTCCCTCTAATTAGGTTATCTGGGTGCGTGTAATCTGGGGGAACTCATTCATATTCTACCTGGAATTTCACTTTCTTCATCAAATGCTTTTTTCATTCCTCCTTTCTCTTCCCCTTTCATTCACCTCCACTTTGTCTCAGATTCAAAGATTACTCATGTTGACAGCCATGAGAGCCAGACTCTGTTGTTGACAATTTAAAACACCTTTATGTTTCTCCTCATTGTTATTGAGTTTCTTGAGGAGGGCAAGACAGATGAGGGAAAGGGAATGTTTGCTTCAAAAAAGTTGATATAAATGTTCTGCTTAAAAATTTTATGTTTAAAACATATTCATTTTAAGAAACTATATGGGAATAGAGTCAAAGGAATTAATATTTTAAAGTTTGCAAAGGTCCTTAGAGATTGTCCAGCCTAAGCCCACTACTTTTACTGATGAAAAAAGGGAAGTTATATGAGCCATGACCCTACAAGTAGAAAGTGGCACAGTCAAGATTTACATACAGGTCTTTGTTTTCCAAATGTTTTCCCTTGCAGCAGACTTGATGATCTATAGTTTGATTAGTTTATCAAAGACATAAGACTGACGCACTTAAGCTTAGGGGTGAGCCAAGGAGGCTGAAGATTAATGGCAAATCACTGGCCTTGGGAGTCAGTACATCTGCCTTCCAGCCACCAGCTTTATCATTAACTATCTGTATGACCTTGGGAAAAATCACAGCCTTCCTGAATCTCAATTTGCTTACCTATAAAATGAGGGGGCAGAACTGGACAGCCAACATTTTTATAGCACTTTGCATTGTTGTTCAGTTGTGTCTGTGACCCCTTGACTCTGGGGACCATAGCATGACAATGGGTTTTCTTGGCAAAAATACTGGAGTGATTTTCTATTTCCTTCTCCAGTAGATTAAGGCAAGCAGAGGCTAAGTGACTTGCCCAGGGTCCCACAGCTGGCAGATATCAGAGGCTGGATTTTTAACTCGGATCTCCCTGACTCCAGGCCCAGTGCTCTATCCATGGAACCATCTAGCTACCTCAATATAGCACTTAACAGATATTATTTAATTTGGTTTTCACAAGAACCAAGTGAGGTAGGTTCATTATTATCCCTATTTTACAGATAAGGAAACTGAGACTGAGAAAAGTCAAGTGGCTTGCCCAGGGTCACAGAGTTAGTAAGTGTGGAAGAATTTGAACTTGGGTCCTAGTGGCTCCAAGTCTAGGGCTCATCTGCTATGGCATGCTACTGTTCCTCTAATTGTCTCTAAGCTTTTTTCTAGCTCTAAAATTCTATGAAATTCCTAAATAAGACATTTTTTTCTTCATCAACCTCTGTTAAAACATTTAAGTATCTTAATATGGAGATTAGAAGCATTCTTGCTACAGTTCCATTTAGTTAACAGGAAAATCATCTTTTTGTAATCCTAGAGCTTTAGCTAGCAGACCTTTCTGAATCATAGTGAAAACGTTGTATTATAAAAAGATCTGAGAAGATATATACACACATGTATGTATATGAACGAGTGTCCCCACACACGTATATATGAGCAAATACACACAAGTGCATGCATGCACACATGTATATACCACACACAAATACATTTATACACATGTACATAATACAATAAATGCATGTTTTATACATGTGTACATTTATATATTTGCCTGTTCTATTAATCTTTTAAATTTTATTGCTTCAATAAATTTGCTGCTCCTTTTCTTCCTTCTTTCCTTCCTTCTTTCTTTCCTTCTTCCTTCCTTCCTTCCTTCCTTCTTTCCTTCCTTCCTTCCTTCCTTCCTTCCTTCCTTCCTTCCTTCCTTCCTTCCTTCCTTCCTTCAAGTGGGGAATGAGACATGTCATTAAGTCTTGCCCAATGACGACTTTTCACAAATTCCTTTTTGAAAATGCAGCTGTACATGCTTGAATGTGTATAGAAAGGACCAGGAATTTCTGACCCTGTTTAAAAGACAGCTGTTTATTATTTAAGGTGATAGGGAATGAAAAGGGAGTGGATGGTAAAGAGAGCTGTGAAGTTGAATGATGTTTAAAAAGGTAACATGCATACTGAGATTAATGGCATTTCAGACAATTTATGGATGTGGAGGGAAGTTTTTTGGGAAGGTAGCTATAAAGTGGGTGGGGCATTGTGTACTGGTGTGTGTGTGTGTGTGTGTGTGTGTGTGTGTGTAGCAGAGGGTAACAGGGAATAGCTGCATTAAATCTTGTTTTCTTCAGTTCATTCTGCACAGTTCCCAAGATAATTTTTGAACCCCGTTTTTATCATATTTATTATTCTTCTGCTAAAGAACAATCCCAGAATCCCTACATTCTATCAGGTCAAATATTATTCCTTACCCTACTATTTGAAATAGGGCCAATTGCTGCAGTTCCCTGGGTGGATATGAGTGAACCCAAAGTTATGACCTCAAAGTCCCTTTAGGCTTTGACTGGCTATATCTGCATATGAAAGGGCAGGTTTGTGGTTGAGCCTGTGGAGTAATCAGTAACCTTTCCCCTGGACTTAGCTGTGTATCTATGTCTTTTCCCAGACATTCTCTTACTTGGGATGAAGTAATAATATAATACGTCTATAGTTTAAAAACTAGAGAAACCCTATGATGTCATGTTAGAATGTAAGCTTTCTGAAGGCAGGGTATTTTTTACCTTTTGTGTCCTTATCACTTAGTATAGCACCTGCCACAGATATTGACTGTTTGGACCATTTTGTAGTTATTGGGCAAATGTTATCTAATAGTCTGGTCTTCAAAAATTAAAATCAGGAGTTAAATGGAATGTTCCGCATTATTATGTTGCCTCTGGAGATCCTGAACCCACAACCAGGAAGAAAAAAGTTTGAGAGCATTCTTTGTTCTAAAGAATATTATGGATAGTAAGGTGGTGCAGTGGATAGAACACTTGGCCTGGAATTAGAAAGACCTGTGTTCAAATTCGGCCTTAGAAACTTAATAGCTGTGTAACCCTGGACAGGTCACTTAACCAAATTTTCCTCAGTTTCTTCATCTGTAAAATGAGCTGGAGAAGGAAATGGCAAATCATTCCAGTATCTTGTAAAGAAAACTCCAAATGGGGTCAGGAAGAGTTAATTACAATTAAAATAGATCAACAATGACAAAAAGAGCTTTAATCCTGGGGCTGATACACTGAAGGGTTCCACAAAGGAGGGGGAAATGAAGGCAGTGTCAGGGTTTTTTCTTCTTAGGGAGAGTTTTTTGCTGTTGTAAGGAAAGGATCCCTGCTTTTCTACAAGAGCTATAAAAAAGCCTCTAGTTTTACCTAAAAGAGCAGAGAAGAATTCATTCTTCTCAAGAAAGAGAAAACCAAGATGTCAGGTTAAACTAGATAGGATCTAAGGTCTAAAATTCTACAGAGAGACTTTGCATTTATCTCATACAAACTACTTCATTTCAACTTTCCCTCCATACGTGCCCAACGCCATCTTTCTCTTCTCTAGGAGAGTTCTTCCACTCAAACTAGGCTCTTCTGTATAATCTCTTTTGTTTTTGCTTATTCCTGCCTCCACCCTTTGGCTTCTAAAGGCTATACCTCCTTTCTAGAATGTGTTCTCACCTTTCTGATGAGTCCACACACACACACACACACACACACACACACACACACACACACACACACACATATGACTCCTTCAAGACCCGCCTTAAGATAGATGTTCTCTATCTTCTCACTCTATTAATTTTTTTTTTCATTTTTAGTTTACAACATTCATTTCCACAAGATTTTGAGTTACAAATTTTCTCCCCATCTTTCCCCTACCCACCACGCCAGAACAGCGATCCCACTGAATACCCCCTCTCCCATTCTGCTGTCTCCTATATCCTCCCCCATTCCCCCTCCAACTTTCCAGTAGGGCAAGATGGATTTCCATACCCCAGTGCCTGTATGTCTTATTTCCCAGTCACATGTAAATAATAATAACCATTTTTTAAAACGTTTGATTTTAAAACTTTGAATTCCAGATTCATTCCCTTCCTCCCTCATCACCCACCCTTACTGGGAAGATTAGGAATTCCATATAGGTTGTACATGTGTAGTTACGCAAAACATTTCCATAGTGGATATATTGTGAAAGACATTCTCACTTCATTTTTACTAATCTCTTTGTATTCTTTCAGAGGGCACACACAATATAAACAATATTACATGCACTTAATTGCTTTTGTTCTCAAATTGTGTCATGTTTTGTGTTCCTAACTAGGTGGCAAGCTCCTCATTAGAAAAGGACCACATATTCTAGGTCTTAGTGTCCTATGTATTTGGGGGCCCACAGTAGGCACTCAAATTATTTTTGAAGTGTGTCACCACCCTTGGAATCATCCTCTCAACTCACATTTATACTCTCAACTGCAGGTCTTCTGGTTACCATTGTCCTCACCCGCAGGATTGTATGGGGGTTAATTCTGAGGATTTGAGGGGTTAAAGCACTGTTGATCACAAGCCCCCATCTGGTACTCTCCCTATCAGTCAACAAGCAGAACTCTATTAACTTTTCAAAAAGGAGTTTACCGAGAAGGTATAATAAGGATAGTATTTCCCCAATTGGGGTACACTTGCCCTTTGTACCCACTATGTCCCTGGAGGGCACTCAAGTCAGTTCAAACATACAGCACAAAAGTAGCTAGTTATACTTATAGAGAATATGTAGGGCCAAGGGATACTTGCTGAATCCTGGATCCAGGAGTCCTTTTTGCCCTTTCAGGAATCCTCATGAGACTTCTCCAACCTCTATTTTGCCCTCTGGGTCTAAAACATCAGGGCAATTTTCCTTGAGAATTTCTTGAAGGATGATTTCTAGGTTCTTTCTTTGATCATGGTTTTCAGGTTGTCCAATAATTTTTAGATTGTCTCTCCTGGATCTATTTTTCAGGTCAGTGGTTTTCCCCATGAGATATTTCACATTGCCCTCTACTTTTTCATTTGTTTGGATCTGTTTAATAGTATCTTGATTTCTCATAAAGTCATTAGCTTCCATTTGCTCCAATCTAATTCTGAAGGAATGATTCTCTTAAGTGAGCTTTTGAGATTCTTTTTCCATCTGGAAAATTTGGCTTTTTAAGGCATTCTTCTCCTTATTGGCTTTTTGGGCCTCTTTTGCCATTTGAGTTAATCTATTTTTTAAGGTGTTACTTTCTTCAGTCAGGCTGTTGACTCTCTTTTCATGATTTTCTTGCATCCTTCTCATTTCTCTTCCCAATTTTCCCCCTACTTCTCTTACTTGATTTTCAAAATCCTTCTTAAGGTCCTCCATGGCCTGTAACCAGTTCATATTTTTCTTGGAAGCTTTTGGTGCAGAAATTCTGACTTCCATGTCTTCCTCCAGCTCCACTCCTTGATCCTTTTTGTCCCACCAAAAGGATTCTATTGTCTGTTTGTGCTTCTGTTGCTTGCTCATGTTGGCAGCCAATTACTTGACTTTTGAGCTCTTTGCCACAGTAGAGCTCTGCTTCCAGAGGGGAGAGCTTTGGCCCAAATTGCTGGGGTTTTTGCAGCTGCTGGAGCTATTAGGAGGGTGCTGTCTTTACAGCCCCCACACGCTCTGCCTCACTGGTCACACACCTCAGGGCCACCATCCAAGTCCATGATCCAGATCCAGGCAGGTTAAAGCAAGAGTGATTGCCCTCTGAATGGTCACTTGGCTCCCCCTATGATCTACAGGCCAGGAGCTCTGAAGCAGCCATGTGGAGGTGGCTGCACAGCTGCCACACCTCTGCTGCTTCTCGCTCTGGGGGAAAGGGGCCAGACCGCACTCCTAGTTCCCCTCAGCTCCAACAGAGTTCTACACTGACCTTTTACTTTGTCTTTGCCATTTATAGACTGATATTTCTGGAAACTGCCACTACTGCTGGTGATCCACTCTCCTGAAGTCTGCTGCAGCCACTTGTCGGGGCTGCCCTGGGGCTAAAACCATGAGCTCATGCAGGGCTGGGCTGGGCTCCCAGTGTGCTGTAATGTACCCTTCCTGTCTGCCTGCCAGGCTGCCTTCAGAGGGAGATTTGTTTCTCTCTGTCACTTTGTGGGTTCTGCAGCTCTAAAGTTTGTCTAGAGTCATATTTTGAAGTGGTTATGGGGGTTGCTCACGAGTTTTCCTGCTTCTATGCTTCCATCATGGCTCTGTCCCCCATGAGACTTCTCCTTAGGAATAACTGTGCTGGGCTCTAAAGATCACCAACTTTCTGGAGTTTAGAAGCATCATCTTTCTCAGTCATGAGGAGTCACAATCCCGGAAACTGCCCCTATTCCAAATGAACTCTTCATCTCCCAATGCAGGAACTTCCTCCCTTGTTAGCCATTACTGCTAATGGACTCTCTTACCAACTCTGGCTGCCAGGGGTACCTTAGATGGCTCAGATGGATGTTCCAGTTGCCTTGGCACTTCTCTATCAGAACACTCACTCATCTAAGACAAGGAAAGAGTAAACACAAAAGTAATAGAGGCAACATGCACTCATGGGCACACAGTCAGCCAGTTTTCCTTCCCTCTCAGCTTCCACTCCTCAGTTCATAATAATTCTGCTCCACTGGCCACTAGGAAGGAAAAGAAGCAAAAGGATGCACAGGGGGCAGATTTTGTGTGCACACGCAATTATAGCTTAGTCTCACAGTCCCAGGGCCATCTCCGGTCGTCCTGATCTATATCTGGCCACTGGACCCAGGGGGCTGTGGAGGAGAAAGTGAGGCTGGGGACTTTGCACAGCCCTGCCTCACTTAAATCTAATTCGTTTGCAAGTCATGGCATCATCTTCCTGACATCATGGTCCTCTTCAAGAACAAAGGACAAGCAACAGCATCATGGTCAACCAGGAGACTCTTTGTCACCACAAGGTGCAAGTTGCTCTGTCCCTCACAGCCAGAAGTAGGCTCACCGAGCCTTCATGTATTCAATTGGATTCAGTCAAGGGATATCTAAATGTTCTTTGTATGACCCACTAGGAAGAGCAAATATGAGCATACTCTGAGGACTTGACCCTCAGTGATCACAGTTAGTCCCTCTGTTACAGAAGGACAATATTCCTTTAAACTGGAATGGAAGAACATTACTAGAGAACAGAAAAAAAATTAAATTCTTAGGTATTGGAGGGAGATTGTGATAGGTATAATTGATGGAACACAAACTTATTTGTAAAATGCTAGAGATATAGAATACTAAAGCTTAGTGGGTACCTAGTTCAATCCATTTATTGATTTCCCCATCTCTAGGTTTTTAAAGCAGAAACTTTGGAACCATTGATTAAAGATATATAGAAGATACATGAGATTCTTTCAAACTCTAGGACTCTTTCGGTGGATGAATGGATGGCTATATGAATAAACTAGCTGTGGTTCTTAAGATGAGAAGAGCCAGGTATGGTGGCTTCATTCTGTAGCCACTGCTACAGTGGAGGCTGAAGCTGATGGGTCATTTGAGTTTGGGAGCTCTGAACTGCAGTAGAGATAAAATTAATTGGGTGACCTTATTAAGTCTGGCCCCAATATGATAAGCCCCTTTGCAAGTGAGTGGGAGGGCACCAGGCTGCCTAAGGAGAGGTAAATTGGTCTAGTTCCAACAGACCGAATCTTCAGTACCAAATAGCAGTGGGGTTGGCTAGTCAGTGGGCACTTGTATTTCCGCCCTGAATGAGAGAGGAACATCCACTTTCATAAATAGAAGGAGGAAAGAAGAGAGAGAAGGAAGGATGGGAATAGGGAGAAAGAGTTAGAGAAGAGAGAGACAGAGACAGAGAGAAATGTGTGGTCTGTGTGAAGAATGGACAAGAAACCAATTTAGTATGATCCTAAATAGTTCAAATGGAATAATTTATTTTTAAATTAGATTTTTTCTTTTGAGTTTGTAGTTCTGTTTCAAAGATTGTTGTACATTCATGAATAATATCAACAGAAAGTTTTGATGGATAATAATATAGGTCAGCATCACCCCAAGTTATTTTTAGTTTTTCTGTCCATTCTGCAATGGTATTGCTTGAAATCTTAACCATCAAAAGGAAATATACAACCTGCAAGCCAGCAACCCCAGAAATGGTGAACTCTCCTGCTTTGCACTAGACAAAAATGAAAATTGGCAGCCAGCCAGAGCAGTAGCAGCAACCACAAAAATGAAGCACTAATTTAAAATTGGAATTGCTATAAACCACTGTATAAGCAACATATGTTGCATAGGCACATGAATAAATCAAGCCCATCCACTACTAATGCAGGCATTTCAATATGCTTAACACCAAATTACTTTTGATGAAAAAGCTTAGCAGGGAGACAAATGTAAACTACAGCTAGGTGTGCTCACTTCAGACAGTTATGTGCTGGGATCTAATTTGAAATGGATTTGAATTAACACATTTCATTTCCTAAATGCTCAGTGAGCCAGTGTTTTCTTAAGCAGCAATTGCAAGTGTGGCTTTCAAAGCCTCAGTAGTCAGCAGCAGAGGGAGGGCGTTTAGCAGAATGATCATACAGATGAAGTTCAAATGATTTAATATGCTCACTATTTTGGGTAGGGAATGTGATGGATGGTGTGTGGCTGCTGATGGAGCATGCTGGATCTGTCTGTGGGGCGTTTCAGGCTGTGGGTGTTTTAAACCAATGAGGTTTAAGTCAGTTCTATCTCCATCAAGGAAAACCTACCAAGAAATGGGCTAAACAGAAAAATTAGGGAGGCAACGGAAAGCAAGATATAATCATTAACACAGAAGGCTGTCATAAGCAAGGATGCAAAAGAAAAATCCAGAAAGAGAACACATACAGTCAGCTTTAGGCAAAGTTGGAAATTTTGGCCAAGTTTGTTTTAGTTCACCTTTCTAACCTTTGCCCTCAAGAGAACACCCACCCACCTACCCAGAAATACATTTCCTTTTATTTCTCTGTCCCTTATCAACATTTTCTTTCCTCTAAGATCTTTCATTCATAAAAAGCGTAAATAATGATTAACAACTTGCCTAGTATCTAGGTCGAATTTTAGGTACCAGTTAGTTGGATGGGAGAGGGATAGGTACAGGGTAGGTAGAAGTCCAGTCTAAAGGACCTGCCCATTGAAATTGCAATAGATAGGCCTCTTCTTTCTCTGCCTAGGGCCAATTCTAATTAGACACGTGAAATCACATGGAGTTTCAATGAGCCTAAACCCCAATTATTCTACTTTGAACAGAACTGTTTCAAAGAAAGTATCAAAGTGGCCATAAGAGAAGTAATGGAGACAAGGAAATGGTATCAGTGGATAAGGTGTTGTTTGGCATTTCCGATGCATCACCATATTCTCGAAAGGGGCTGTGGCCAGAGGCATGATAAGGGTCAGGACTGAGGACTTGGGGGTCTGTGGCTGCTGTCCTTGAGCACACTCCAGCTGTTCCTTTGCTGCTCTTTTTATTGTAGGCCCCAGAGATTATTTATTGGCTTTGGGAGGTTCTACTTCCTTCCATTTTAGGGTCATTTTGAGGAAATGACTTAGAAGAGAGAAAGATGGAATCTATATAGTATAGTGAAGAGGGGATGAAGTTTGGGAGTCAGAGAACCTTGATTTCAATCTTTGCTCTGCTATATTACTATCTGTACAGATTTGGGCAAACTGGTTTACCTAACTGAGCCTCAGTTTCCTTATATGTGAAAAGAAGGGATTGAACCAGATGATTGCTAAAACTCTTCCAGTTTTAAATCTGTGATCCTATGATTTTTAAGTCCCCTTCAGACTCCATATCTATGATCCAGAATCAAAGAAATTGAGATCTGGGAGGGACTTCCATGGAATGGCTTTTCAGCCCAACATGCTCAAAAGGACCCTTAAGGGTATCTCCATATTAGAATGGAGCACTCTCAGAGAAAGTCAGGGAGCCTCACAGTAATGTAACTGAGCAGTGATCTCCTGCCTCTGCTTGAAGACCTCCAAAGAAGGTGAACTCTCCAAGTCTCAAGTAGCCCAGGCCTCAAGCTAGGAAGTTTTTCCTGACAGAAATCCTGATTTTGTCTCTTCAAATTCCACCCATTCCTTCCAGTTCTGCCTTCTGGGGCCAAACAGAACACATCTAATCTCTCTTCTTGATAGCCATGCAAAGACTTGAGTATGGCTGTCATAGCCTCTCTGAGCCTTGTTTTCTTCAGGCTAAATGCGCCTAATTCCTTCAATCAGTCCTAATATGTTACCTACTTGATGTCTATCACAATCCTGGTTGTTGTTCTCTGGATACCCACTAGCTTATCATTATCCTTTTTAAACAAAGGCACCCAGAACTGACCTCAGTATTCAGCCAAGATTTTTGCAGAGTACAGAAATATTCTCCATTCAGAACCTCTCCATTGCTGGACCTCTGAATGCAGCCCAGGATTGTTCTGTTTTTTTTTTTTTGACTGTGGCATCATAATGCTGACACATGCTGAGCTTACAATCCACTAATATCCTCAGACTATTTTCAGAAAAACTGTAGTCTAACCATGTCTCTCTAATCTTACAATTGTGAAATTGAATTTTTGCACCCAAGTGTAAGACTTTACATTTATCCCTATTGAATTTCATCTTTTTTGATTCATCCCATAGCCTGTCAAAATATTTTTGAATTCTGAATGTTATTCTGTGTGGTCGCTCTCTTTTCCAGCTTTGTATAATCTGCAGATTTGATGAGCATACTATCTTTGTCTTTATCTAAGTCTCTGATAAAAATGTTAATCTACACAGAGGAAGCTCAGATTCCTGGGTTGTACTTCCTGCCATATTTGACACTGAACCATTAAGGACTCCTTTCTGAGTTCAGTCTTCTAACCTCTTCTGAATTTGTCTAATTATTTTATCATCAAGCCCACATCTTTTTATCTTCTCCACAAGAATGAGCTACTTTAGAAAACGTTTTGCTAAAATCAAGTTAAAACTATACCTATAGCATCCTCCCATCTACTAGTTTAACAGTCCTGCAGAGGATAGTTGGGCATTATCTACTGTTGATGTAGTCTTGATGGGTCTACTTCCCTTTCTAGATATTTTTCAAACATCTCTTTCATTATCCTCTTAGGATTTTCTCAGACTCCGATATTTTCCCTTTTTGGAAAATTGGGTTGGTTTTCCTTCTCCAATCTTATGATGTTTCTTATATTTTTCATGATCTTTCATCATGATCTTTCAAATATCTTTGATAATGGCTTGCCAGTCACATCTGCCAGTTCTCTGCATACTGAGGATATAATTCATCTTGGTCAAGTAGTTTTATGTGGAAGCACTGGTTTTTTTTTTGTTTGTTTGTTTTGCTTTTTGGAGGGCAATTGGGGTTAAGTGAGTTGCCCAAGGTCACACGGCTAGGTTTTTGTTTGTGTGTGTGTTAAGTGTCTGAGGCCGGATCTGAACTCAGGTCCTTCTGACTCCAGGGCCAGCGCTCTACTCACTGCGCCACCGAGCCTCCCCTGGAAGCACTGTTTTATATGGGAAAGTTACTTTGAATGAGAGAAGAGGTGAATTTATCTTTGTAACTAGGTGGTCTCAACTATCTCCTTACTTATTTGGAATATCACCTCCCTCATTGTCATTTTTACCTAGTTATTTCTATTCCTCCTTGTCAGAGAAAATGGAATCAATTAGGAATCGGACAGCTTTGCCTCCTCTCTGTTGGAAGTTACCACCATCCCATCCATCCCAACCAAAGATAGTATTCTCTCTCAGTCCCCTTAAAAGACAGCTAGGTGGCATAGTAGGGAGAGTGCTGGATATGGGGTCAGGAAGATCTGAGAACAAATCCTGCCTCACTAGCTGTGTGACCTTGGGTAAGTAACTTAACCTCAGTTTCCCCATATTTAAAATGGGCATATAGATAGCATATCTTTCACAGGGCTATTGTGAGGGTCAAAAAGAGATAATATATGTAAAGAACTTTGTCCATTTTAAAGCATTGTATAAATGCTACCTCTTTGTTTTTACACCCAAAGAGATGGCAGAGGGAAAATATTGCTTTATATATTTCCCAGGCTAGATGTCACAGATAAAAACTACAATGAAGGAAGAATAGCAGCTGATCCACCCAGAATTTCACAGGAGACAAAATCCAGAAAAGGAACCAGCGGTGAATCCCTGTAATTTTACTGTCTCCTCTCTATAGGAGGAGCCTTGATTATGTTTTCCCTGAGCAGGAGGACGTCTAAATGGTATGATTGCAGGCACGCCAGGAATAATCTTCTGTCCTCTGTAAAACTGTCCATATCTTCGCAGATTTACTTCTTTGGCTTATATCAAACCGAGGTTTTCTCTTCCTTTAAAATGCAAATTTCTTTTTGGAGGTTTGATACTCCTCAGGTCAATGATAGCGGGAGGACCCAAGATGTTAGAGGGGAAATGGGTTTTCCTGCCTCAACTCCTTCCAGTTCTCCATGGTTGGGAGAGGGAACTTCTGTGTAGGGCCTAGAGGGTGGCAGGAAAAGAAGAAAATACAGAAGAAGCAGTTGCAGATATGGCTTGTGTGGAAGCACTGTTGGATATGGGAAAGTTACCTTGAATGGGAGAAGTGGTCATGGCAATCTTTGGAGCTTAGTTGACCAGATACAAGCGAGAAACTGAACCAGAAGTTGGAGACTGAAGAATAGGGGGATTCTCGTGAGCTGTGTTGTGATGGTGGTAGTGATGACGCCAAGGTGGGAACCCCACTGTGCTCACTCTATTTCTTACTGGGATCTTAGTCCATGGAGAGAACCCCTAGTTCTCTATTGTTTTCAAGCTGTTTTCTTCCCATCCCCTCCCCACCCCATCCTCACCCCACAACCCACAACCTCTTAGAGCTGAAGAGAGGCTCTCATATCCTCTTGGCTATGGAGTTGTTGTAGCCTATAATTGTAACCCTGTTCCTTCAAATGCTAATAAATGCATGTCTAGCTCGTGTTCTCTGACTCTTGTCTTTTGGAGGACCAAAGAGGTAAAACACATTGTTATAACTATCCCTCTCACATCAAAGGGGTTATGGGTGTGATGCCCTGTGATCTGGAAAATCCATGTAAAATATTTTGGCCCTCCCTTCTTACCGGAGAAGAAATCTGATTTTTTTTCTTTTTCCTTTATAGGGTGTAGTTTACAGTACTTTATGATAAAATTTGGGTTAAATATTTGGTTATAAGTCCTGTGTCATCTGTGGCTCTTGCAAAACTTTCCCCAAATTCCTATTTAATTTCTTATGCCTACCCATGATATATCAGAACAGTGATGGGGAAAGTCACGATGTGGGAAAGATAACTGTATTTGCACTTTATTGAGAATTTATCATCCTTTCCTGTCAAAAGATTTTGATGGGAGTCTAAGAGGGACAGATATATTCACTCTTACCCTTTGGGAAGCTACATTTTATTTCTCTATAAACTGTGCAGCATGACCACTAATGAAGAACTCTCTCTCTCCCTTTCTTTTCCCAAAGAGCATTCAGGAAGCTACAAATAAATTAACTTCAGAGGAAGGGGAGAATGAGACTGCACACAGGAGTGGGCATGATCCCCTCAGGAGGAACCTGCTTATCTGTCTAGCTTTCCCAGTAGTTCAGGCCAGGGGAGAAGAAAATAGGGCATAGTCCATGGTGTCCAGTGATTCTTGGCTGTCAGGATGAGAGTGAAAGAGGAATAGGTGAGAAAGAAAGCAGACTCCAAGCTATAATGCCTATTAATGTGCAAATTGCCTGTGCCCCTCTCTTATTCCAGATGATATATAGAATGCCAGATGTGGAGTCAGGAAGATCTGACTTCAAATTCTGTGGCCTTCAGCAAGTTATTTAGCCTCTCTCAGCCCCAGTTCCTTAATCTGGAAAATAGAAATAAGGATAATATCACCTACATCACAAAGTTGTTATAAGGATTAAATCAAATGAGATGATATATCTATCATACTAAAGTGCTTTGTAAACCATAAAGTGCTGTGTAAAAACTAAATATTATTTTAATTTTTATGGTTATTATTATTAGTAGCAATAAGAGTAGCGGCAGTAACATAAACTAGTATAACATAGTCATAGTAGTGGTAGTAATAGTAGCAGTAGTATAAAAATATAACAACCCTCTGCTAGACCTAGGGGGCTGAGACACTCCGGCTCTTTCTATTAAGGGTGCTGCTAGATCTGGTCCATGTGAGATGACTGCATTCAGTCTAGGGAGATGGTTGAGTCTTGGCTCCTAAAAACAGAAGTAACTAACCCTTTCTTTCTGTAACTTTCTGACTCTTTATACCTCTCAATCTCAGCAAGAATCACTTAAAGCTTAGGTCTGACTCATGTCTGAGGTAGTCTCAAACAGAAAGAGTAGAAAGGTACTCTGTGTACTAGATAAGTTCAGGTATAGGACAGCTATTTATTTTTTCACTGCAAAATAAATGTTTAAAAATACAATTCACAAGTATACAATTAGATGAACTTAAAACATGTAGCTGTTCTGGAGGGTGATGCTTAAAATATCAAAACACGAGACATTTTGTGAGTCTGTTGAGTGTTTACTGTTATCCAATGTCGCCTTAATGCTGCACCTTCTGAGCTCTATCAGGGTAGATGTCTTCTTTCAAGCCAAGTCAGAATTTGGGCTCCTCCTGTCGGTCGTTTTCCTCCCCAAGAAGCACTGTAGTACCTGTAGTGGGGTCCTCTGGAAATGTAACCAACACCAGCTAAGGACCCCAGGAGCACCTAACTTCCTGAGGTAGCTCCTCTGAATAGACCCTGTCTTGTAATCACTGCTTGATCATTTATATTCAGAAAAAGAAACACAAAACAGAAAAGGCAGTCAAAGGTTCAAGGTCTAGTCCCAAGCTTCTCTAGGTACCATGTTGGGAAGTTTCAGAGAAAGAGTTCCAGGCCACATTTTCTGGAGACAGAAAGGAAGAAATAGGGTACCAGAGAGCATTTATCCTCCTAAAGGATAGTGAAGGAGGATCTCTTTCTGGATTGGTGGGTGGTGAACCTCTTATGATGAAACTTTGATACATACCTCTCTCCACTGTGGGGTGGGAGAGTTCAAGGGTGAGAACCAAGGGACCACTCAGGATGGTTGCACCATCCTAAAGCACCAGGTCTATCAGCACTGAGCCGGCAAACAGCCCACTGGAAAGAATGAGGGTAGATATGTCACATCCGAAAGACTTGGCCTGGCTCTGAGGCATTCTCGCGTTTTGACTCTAGCCAGAGCCAATGAGAGGGGGCTTCCCTGATTATGCCCATTACATACATATCACATTTGTAAGAAGCAGGAGAAGCTCAGAGTGAATAATCAGGAGCCAAGACACAGAACATCTATCGGACCCTGTGGTGAGTGACTTATTTTGTTTGTACCTACTACGATGCAGAGGCAGCAGCCAAGATCAGGGCTTCCCCGCCTCTGCCTGCTGGTCAGTGACTATTCTGGAGTGGGTGGCAGGAATGCTCTTGTTCATTTAACCTTTTGTTGCTTACGTTGCCTTTTATTTCAAACAAGCCTTTCTTGTTTTGAACTAATGTGTGTCTTCTGCTTGATCTGGGAAAAGGAACAGTGAAGGGGTTTTGATTAGTGGATGCTGACCAAAGTGGGCCTTGATTCTAGAGCAGTTTCAAGGGGATCCCTAATTGAGGGGGCCCCAGCTGCAGAAAGGAAAGTGAAGAATTCTTAAGGGCTTTAATATACTGAAAGAGAGAGAATTTAAGGTCGTTAATGGGGGGGAAATGGAAGCTAAGGATGAGATAAGCACAATTTATTTATTTCACAATTTTGCTTAGAGTCCTACCTTTTCAAAAAAAAGGGGAAATGTAATTGATTCGGCTTCTAGTGAGAAAAAAAAAAAATTCATCTTGATGGTTGTGATGATGGGAATTGGAGTTAAACTGAGATTTGAATAAATTTGAAGGCTTAGTTCTCACATACTGAGTTTTACTCCACAGAACTGTGAAGTACAACCCACTATATTTTCTAGCCTCAGTGCTCCAGAATAATTGCTTTTGTTTATGTATTTGCTGAAATGTGATTCTAATACCGTTGCTACTGAAGTACCAGATATACCACATAATGCATTGTAATTCATTTTTGTCAGGCACAGGTATGTCAGTAACAAAAGCACTTTCCTAAAGCAGAATTATTAACTAAGCCAAGGTACAAATCCAGGGTAGACAGGTAAGAAAAAAGAGCTTATGAAAGACGATATGTGTGTGTGTGTGTGTGTGTGTGTGTGTGTGTATGTGTGTGTGTGTGTGTAGGCAGATAGATAAATAGTATACATGCATGTATATCCATCCTGGCTATAATGAATAATCTTTTAAAAAACATTTTGCTGTAGTCTTTTTGCTAACATTTTATCTGATATTTTTGTGTCTATATTCGTTAGTGATTTTGGCCTATATGTTTGTTTTTCTGCTTTATTTTCCCCTAGTTTGGTATCAGGACCATATTGTCTCATAGAAGAAATTTGTCATTATGTCTCCCCCTTTGCTATTTTTGCAAACAGTTTATATAATATTGGAATTAGTTTTTTAATGTCGTATATAATTCATTTGTAAATTCATCACCCCTTCTTTTAGAGTTTCTTTATGGTTTGTTTAATTTCTTATCCTGAGATTGGGTTATTTAAAATTTCTATTTCTTGTTCTATTAATCTGAGTATTTAATATTTTCACAAATATATTCCCATTTCACTTGTTGTCAGTTTTGCTCGTGTTATTAGTTTCTAATGATTTTCTTTATTCCCTCTTCATTTGTTGTTACTTTTCCTGTTTGATTTTTGATAATAATTTCATATAGTTCTGTTTTTATCAGATTAATTTTGATTAGTCTTTTAAAAATAGTTTAATTTTATTAATTCAATGGTTTAAAAATTTTGTTTAAGTCTTCAGAATTTCTATTTTTGTGTTTAGTTTTTTAATTTGTTGCTTTTCTAGTCTGTTTAGTTGCATATCCATTTCAAATTTCATTTATCTGTTCTTTTATTTTTTTGTTGATGAAAGTATTTAGAAATACCTATTTCCCTATAAGCACAGCCTTATTTATATTCCAACAGACTTGATATCTTGCCAACATCTTTCCTGCCTATTTGCTTAGCTTCTGGATACACTGAAGGCTACAATGAGGGCAAATTCTGTTTCAGCTAGACCAATGGACTAAGGACACACCATCTTCTATCTCCTTGATAGGCTTCTAGATACTCTGAAGGCTACATTTAATCCAGGGTGTTCTTCAGGTAGCCCAAGGGAGATGGAGCACACCACCTTCTTTCTCCTCACTGGACTTCCAGATATCCTACAATGAGGCCAAGCCCGTCTCTACCCTATATTAAAACTCTTATAGCTAATTTTCTCCAAACAGGCAGGTCACATTGTGCCAAAGGCCTTTTGGTTTTTCTCCAACCACTCACATTAAAGAAAAGGGAGCAATACAGACCCCCAAAGAAGATAATGCCCTGTGTCAGCCACTGTTGCCTCTGCTGGGTAATATAATTATTGCACCAAAACATTAGTGTGATTGTCTTTCCAAAACCCTTTCAGCTTTGACTATTCGCATCTTTTATGGTCAAAACACTATCTCCAAGTTCTGTTACCTTATAATCCTAGTCCTTTGTGGGAGGAGATAGAGGAAAGTCACAGGTAGAACTTATGTGTCCAAGGGCTAACAAACTCCTTTCAACCACTCTGTGATTTAGGTGCTACAAGTATTAACTGTTTTGGAGATGAGGAAACTGTCTCGAAGAGGTCAAGTGATTTGCCTATGGACATATGGCTAATAAGTGCCGGAGGTGAAACTACAAGTGTCTTGATGCTAAGATTAGTTTTCTTTCACTGTGCTCTTAAACTTAGAGCATTCTTCACTTATACTGTGCTCTTAACAAAAAAAGTGACTTCAGCAATCACAGCCATTTCAAGACGTGAAGAACAAGGATGAGGATTGTATAAGAAACTGATTTTCTGCCATGTACAATATTTTTTAAAAGTATAAGCGTAACGAGGTAATAATGAATTATTCTATGGGTCTTCTTCCTCTTTTTTCCTTCTGTGTACCTTTAACATTGCTTTATTGATGCTATTTTTTCATGTCCATGACTGCCCAGCAATTCTCTTTCTCTTCCTTCTCCCTTATAAAGCAAAGGGGTGCTTTCACTCATTAAAAAAAAAAAGCATATTATAATGGGCAGGTCGAGAAGGAACAGTTGGCCTCCCTGGTCTGCCCTAACCAAAGCACATCCCATGGAATGCTGAGCCTATGCCTACCCTTCTGGCTAACCATACAAACCTCTGAAGAACTTATTGCTTTGGAATAATATACTAAACCCTGGGTGATTACTTGGTCCCCCACCCCATGACAGTTGAAAAGGGTGAGGAGATTCCAACAAAGATGTGTGAGATATGTTTGGCCACTAAACCAAGAAGTGTGGCCTATTTAGTGGATCTTAAAAATGGAATAATTTTCCTTTACTTTCTTTTTTCTTTGAAATGAGTGGCAAATTATGTTTTCTTCTTGGGTTTCCTGTGGAGAGGGGGAGGGATATCATCCCTCCCATACCTTAATCAAAATGGAAATCTGTAAGTCATGGTAAAAAAATAGTCATCTGAGTAGCTGAAATAAGTCTGGGTCTTGGACTCCGGGCTGTTTTTTTCTGCCTTGTGTTTCTTAAGCAGTGGTGATCAAACTGTCATTCTGCCATGGATATCTCTAGCCTTGGAGGTGGCCTAACGCAGTTGAGAAGCCATATCTTCTCTATCCTTCATTGAAAGCTGACTAGAAGCAAGAGTTTCAGCAACATCAGGAAAAGTCTTGGTCTAGCTTGCCAGAAGAAATGTACTTGAAAATAATGGTTTGGACAGTGCCAAGACAAGGTGAAGGTGAAATGTTGTTTCATTAATCTCACAAAATGTTTCACGTTGTAATGCTTTAAATCTCAGCTTCTGGGGAGAACACAAGAGTTATTGTAATTGTTAAGTCTTATCAGTGACTGGGAGTCTCTTGGGTTTGGCGTTTCTTTTATGTAGTGGAAATAAAGAGCTGCCCTATAACTGATTTACGCTGGGCACCTTTCTATTCCCCCCTGTTTAAGGGAGATGATAGACATGAGCTAAATCTGGGGCTCCGCAGTAGGTGTATAAAAATTCAGAATGTTTAAGAGCCTGATATCTATGATTAGAAACAAAACCTTCCAAAAACTGAAGCTGTTCTCATGTGCATGAGTCCAGATCTAAAAAGAGATTCCCAAGGGGAAAAGAAGAGGATCAGTATCTCAGGTTCTCTAGGCCTAGGAACAGTGTTGGTATTATAATAGACAAATCACATAGTCATATCAACCATTTCTTTTTTTTCTTGAGGGGTGAAGGCAGGGCACCTGGGGTTAGGTTTGCCCAGGGTCACACAGCTAATATATGTTAAGTGTCTGAGGCCGGGTTTGAACTCAGGTCCTCCTGACTCCAGGGCTGATGTTCTATTCACTACATCACCTAGCCACCCCATGTCAGTCATTTCTAAGAATGCAATTATCATTCTGTACCTCCAGTTCATCATCTACCTGCCAAAAGGTGAAAGAGAGATGTCTTCAGCAGAAGTTTGAAGTCATTGTGTCCTTTCTACCTCACTCCTCCATCTTCCCCCTCCCCCACACCCATCTCCCACACTCTGCCCTCCTTACATAGACCTGTACTGACTTCCATCTCTGGGAGAATAGAGGCTAATTTAAGAAATAGCTGACCATGCATTTTTGCTCTTTTCCACTAATTTTCTAAACCTTTGAACACATTATTGAATCTTGGACTCATCTTTTTCTTTAGTAGTCGGGGGCTGTTACTTTTTGAGAGACATTGCTCCTGTCCTTAAAGCTAATGAGTGTGTGTGTGTGTGTGTGTGTGTGTGTGTGTGTGTGTGTGCGTGCGTGCTCATCCATGCCAAATAAGAGAGAATATATCGGAGATACAATATGGAAACCAGTCCTGAGAGAAGAATTGTTTTCCAACCGAATCAGAAGTTTGAGTCAAGAGGTGGACTGCTCTACATGGAAAAAACACACTAATTCTGATGTCATAATTATGTTTGGAGTATGATTGGCCATTAACAGCCACCCAAGCTGACTATTTAACAATGTTCATCTGCAAAAAGAACCACCAGGCTTATTCTTTTTCTGTTCAGTGATCTGGTTAATCAGAAATATATATGTACATTTTATTAGCCATTTGCTTAATTGCTGTGAAATAGTTACTTTATATTTAAAAAAAGGTACTAAAAGGCAACACAGAGGAGATAATCAATGTTCCAGGACCAGAGCAAATTTGAAAATGGATGTACCGTCAGTCCAAGCATTAATTGGGGGCTGCCTTCCAAAGTCTGCATTCTTTTTGCTCTCTCTAAAACTGTAATATCTCCCACTAGTTTCAAGTCTTTTACTTGTTAGGTACCATTGTTTTGTAAGTTGATAAACTGAGTATATTTTTAATAATGGCATTTTTCTTCTTTTTTGAACTTCTCTATCCCAACATTAAAAAAAAAATCACAGGGGTGGCTAGGTGGCGCAGTGAGTAGAGCGTCAGCCCTAGAGTCAGAAGGACCTGAGTTTGGATCCAGCCTCAGACACTTAACGCACACACAAATAAAAACCTAGCCGTGTGACCTTGGGCAAGTTACTTAACCCCAATTTCCCTCCAAAAAGCAAAAAAAAAAAAAAATCACAGTATTTTATTTGACATCTTTGTTCCATGAAATAAATAATTTGCCTCGATTAAAGAAACAAGGTAATTTCAGGTAATTTAGATATGACACTTCATTTTGTGGGAAAAAAAATGACCATATGTATGGACGTACACACATATTAAAAGAGTGATTGTTTCGGAAAAGTGGAAAAAATACTCTTTACAGAGAGATTTCAAGGGCACAAGTATTTTTTATTCACCTGAACTTTGTAACAACCCTCTAGGTACTAGGGATATATACTCATTTTACAGATAGGGAAACTGAGGCCCAGGAAGGTTAAGAGACTTGATTATAGATAGGCTCAGATCAGTAAATATCAGAGGTAGGATTCAACCCTAATTCTTCTAACTCCAAGTCCAGTATACTATCCACTATGCCATGCTATGTAAAAATAGACTTGCTTTACATCGTTTATTGGTCCAACATTTATCACTAAACTCTCAAGAACCAGAATGTAAAAACTATATGTGTAGATAATAATTATTTTTTCTGTTGAACCTGAAGATGGGATGGGAGTGGGAAATTGTATTCATAGCTTAAAGCATATTTGATTCACAAATTCCTTTCAGTTGCAACAATTTCTCATCTTGAAGGTAACTCTAGTCAACACACATCAATACAATTTCCACCATTACTCTGGAACTAAAACAAAAATTGCAAAACCTGTTTGTAAGGGGAAAGGAGAAAGTTTTTTGCCTATTTCATTGTCATTGATTCCTTTCTGAAGCTACTCAGAGGACCGTTTCCGTGAATAGTGGTCTCTGAGTCAAGACCAAGTCAGAGACCACCTAACCCTATTATTATTCATTTAATTACACTATAAATGTATTGGTCACTGGGGGTGATGCAACTGTGTTGACTGTAAACAAGTTACACTGGCTTTTAACATCACAGCCCATTAATAATCTTTTGAGATACTCAATCCTTTCCTGCCTGGATTCTTAATTATGTGAAACACTGAAAAAATTCAGCAGCTATTGATTAAGTAGTTAGAGATCTTTAACCTTGAACACATGAAAATCTCCAACAAAAATCCATATTACTAGAAAAATATTTAGAGAAATTTGTGATTTGAAATAAAATCATAGATGGGTATATAAACCCTAATAAATGAAAAGATAAAAATATTATATATATATATATATATACACACACATATATGTATATACATACATGTATTTATAGCAGCAATTTTGTGGTATCAAAGAACTGTAAATAAAGGTGGCACACATCAATTGGGGAATGGTGGAAAACACTTTATACGAATAAAGGAAATTGTTGTCCCAGAAGAAATGATGAAAATGCAATTCAGAGAAATATGGGAAGATGTGTATGAATGGAAACTGAGTAAAAAAAAAACAAACAAACCAGAAACAAGGGCACAATATGTACAATGACCAAAGCAATATAAATTAAAACCTCTAAAGGGAACTCAAATCCTAAGTAATTAAAAAATCCTTAGTAATTAAAAAACAATGACAAAATAGACAATGAAACATATCTCCCTCATTATGACAGTGCAGTGGAGGACTACAAGGACAAAATAGCCTGTACATTGTCACATATTGTCACATACCAGAACTATTTTTACTAAATTTTTTCTTTGTTCAAATGATTCATATAAAAAAGGCACCAACGAAACATATTAAAAGTATGTTTTTAGAATATTGCAATGAATTAAAATTATGTAACTATAGAACAAGGAAACCAATTGGAATCAATAGCTAGAAGAGATTTTAAAGTTCATTTAGTTTTATCTTCTTTATTGTATTGATGAGGAAATAGAGGTCCAGAGAGATTGCCCAAGGTCATGTACAGAGTGAGTAGCAGAACCAAGGTCCTTTGACTCCAAATTCAATGTTCTTTCCATTATCACACACTTTATCTTTGAGCTATAACTTACCATATCATTCTGAAAGATCTATTTAATCTAGGTAGCTTTAAGAAAGCTACCTAGTCTTGTGAAAAATGAGATGAGCTCAATTTACCCACAAGGGTCACTCACTATGACATAATGTCAATGCAGCCTTTTCCTTTTGTCACTCAACAAGTAAGTAGGGAAAATTCTATTCAGACATTACTGTAAGAGTTAAATGCATGTTTCAGAGCGGTGGAGAACAGAACACCGTGTCTTCACCCGCCTTTGGACAGTTCTGTTCTTCTGTAGGCTCTTCTCATCAAGGCATAAGTATGCCTTTTTCTCTAGTTACTCTCTGAGCTTTACTGTCAAGGGAAGGGTTTTCCTTTCAAAACACCCCTGAGAAGCAAATAAGAAGGAAAAAAAAGGCCTGAGGTGCACTGTGCGTACCAGTTTCAGTTTATTCCACAAACCCATCCAACTGCTAGGCTAATTAGTATCTAAGATGATTCAATTTAACTTAATCTCCACTTTGGGAAGAGTATAAAAATATGAATCAATAATTCCCTTTTGTTTAGCTCAAGTCCCCAGCTGGGAAGATCTCAGAAATAAGAAAGAGAATCTTTCTGTCTCTGGAATATATATAGTGTACCCCAAAAGTCTTAACTTTAATAGCTTAAAACTTCATTTAAGATTTTGGGGACACTCTGTTTCTTGAAACTACTATTTCTTGTTCATATGTTTTACCATTTAGGCCTCTCAGCTACATTTGAATAATGAAACACATAGAACAGCAACGCAATGGTTAAACACAATTTTTTTTAATCTTAGAGAAACCATCTAAAAAATATCAGAACTGAAAACAAAAACAAAGCCTTTTAAGAAACTGGGGTTGGCTCTTGCTTTAATCTTCTTGGATCTGGATTGTGGTCTGGGGTGGAGGTCTTGGGGTGTGTGTCCAGCTTGCCAGAGTGTGTGGGGGCTTCAGGGAGGGCACCCAACTAATACCTCTGGCAGTTGAGAAGACCCCAATGTTTGGGATGGAAGCTCCCCTGTCTGGTGGCAGAGTCCTACTGTGGCAACAAGACTAAAAGTCAAGTAATTAAGCCGCAACATGCCTAGGCAAAGGAAACAAAATAAACAGAAAAATTCAACATTAGACTCCTATTTTGGGGGCAAAGAGGATCAAAGCATGGAACAGGAGTAGGACTGGGAGGTCAGAACTCCTGCACCAAAAGCCCCAAAAGAAAAAACAAGCTGGCTACAGGCCATAGAGAACCTTAGGAAGGATTTTAAAAACCAAATAAGAGAAGTCGAGGAAAAATTGGGAAGAGAAATGAGAAGGATGCAGGAAAAGTATGAAATGAGAGTAAACAGCCTGACTGAAGAAAATAACACCTTAAAAATAGACTAACTCAGGGCGGCTAGGTGGCGCAGTGAATAAAGCGCTGGCCCTGGAGTCAGAAGGACCTGAGTTCGGATCTGGCCTCAGACACTTAACCCACACAAACAAAAACCTAGCCGTGTGACCTTGGGCAAGTTACTTAACCCCAATTGCCCTAAAAAAGGGCGTCTAGGTGGCGCAGTGAGTAAGAGTGCCGGCCTCGGAGTTGGGATGACCCGAGATCGAATCCGGCCTCAGAAAATGAGCACCCACACATAAATAATGACTAGCCGTGTAACCTTGATCAAGTTACTTAACCCCAATTGCCCTAAAAAAGGGCGTCTAGGTGGCGCAGTGAGTAAGAGTGCCGGCCTCGGAGTTGGGATGACCCGAGATCGAATCCGGCCTCAGAAAATGAGCACCCACACATAAATAATGACTAGCCGTGTAACCTTGATCAAGTTACTTAACCCCAATTGCCCTAAAAAAGGGCGTCTAGGTGGCGCAGTGAGTAAGAGTGCCGGCCTCGGAGTTGGGATGACCCGAGATCGAATCCGGCCTCAGAAAATGAGCACCCACACATAAATAATGACTAGCCGTGTAACCTTGATCAAGTTACTTAACCCCAATTGCTTAAAAAAAAAAATAGACTAACTCAAATGGCAAAAGAGGCTCAAAAAGGCAACGAGGAGAAGAAACAGGGATTGGGAAAAGATCATTTCTCTTTCTTTAGAGGGAGAATAAGAGTAGAAATGAAACAAGGATTAGGAAAGTGGATTTACTAGTTTCGTTCTTAGCATGCTGGAAGCCTCTGTATACCAGTGAACATTGCCACCAATGTCCTGTTACACAAGAATTTCAATTTCTTTATAATTTCAGATGCCTTCCTGTATTCCACTTATCTCTCACCTCAAAACATTTTTATTGTCCTGAGCCAACTGGGGCTCTTTGCCATGTAGGGGCTGACCCTTTTGGATAAATCCAGGGGTGAGAAGCAGATTGATGTGTATTATTGGCAGAACTCCGAAGTTGTAAGACCACCAATCTAGAACTGGACCGGACTTCTGAAGCCATCTGTGTTATCCCCTTCCCCATTTTACAAATGAGGAAACCAAGGCCCAGAGAGGCAAAGTGATTTGCTTTAGTCTCTGATGAAGTGATGAGCCTTTTCCTTCACAAGGCTGACTCTTCTACGTTTAACCTTGACACTATTCTTCCCTGTCTTTTCTGGCATATCTTTCCAGGAATTATCCTCTCCCTCTGTCTAATCTTTAATTTCTCCCAATTTCCTGTTTCTTTCTACTTCTTAAAAACATGCCCAAATTCCCTAAAAAAGCTCCTCATACCACCATCTCTTTTCTCTTTTACAGACAGACTCTTAGAAAAGGCTACACTCCATTTCCTCTTCCCTTACTTAGTTCTCGACCTTTTGCATTCTGACTTGATTCCTTATCACGGTCATCTCTAAAGTTACCAGTGACATCTAAATTGCCAAGTCTGATGACTTTTTCTCAAGGCTTATCCTTCTTGACCTCTCTATGGTATTTGGCACTGTTGACTACCCTGTCCCCTTGGATATTCTCTTCTCTCTGAGCTGTCATTATACTGATTCACTCTCAGTCCTCCTTTTATCTCACTTCCTTTCCAGACTCCTTTATTTGTTCATCATCCATACTATACTCCTTGACTCTGGATATACACCAACACTTTTTCTATCTTCTCTTCTCCTTTCCTCTTTTCTTTTCCCTCCTCCTCTTCCTCCTCCTCCTCTTTCTTCTTCTTCTTCTTCTTCTTCTTCTTCTTCTTCTTCTTCTTCTTCTTCTTCTTCTTCTTCTTCTTCTTCTTCTTCTTCTTCTTCTTCTCTTCCTCCTCCTTCTCCTTGTTTTCCTTCTTCTTCTCTCTTAGGTCATCAGCTGTCATGACTCTAATGATCATTTTCATTCATATTTCTCCCGGATCTCTATAGCTGGTCCTTGCCTTTTTCCCCCAACTCCAGTTGATCATTTCTAGTTGTCTACTGGAAATTTTAGACTAGCTCTATTGCAGGTATATCGAACTCTACAGGTTCCAAAGACAAACTCACTCTCTTATATCCTGAACTCATGTGATTAAGGTGAGTGTGCCTCTATCCTTCTAATTCCCCAAGTTCACAACCTCAGCGTTATTCTTAACTCCTCATTTTTCCTCATCTCACATATCCAAAATAGTGGCAAAATCTTGTCATTTCTATCTCTGACCCCATCTCTCTCACATTGACTATTATAATCATTTCCTAATTAGTCTTCCAGCATCAAGTCCCTTCTCCAATCTATCTTTCATTCATCTTCTAAAGAGATGCTCCTGCAGTGCAGTCTGACCATATCACTTTCCTCCTCAATAAATTACAATGGCTCTTTTGTTTTCTTTAGATCAAGTATAAATTCCTCTGTTTTTGCAACCTTTTCATCACTTGCTCTTCTCAAGTCTTCTTTTCTGGCTTTCCCATAGCTTACTCTTCTTCCCACATTCTTTAGTCTAGCCAGATTGACCTTCTTGGCATTCTCAAGGCATATCCTTCTTGACCTCTCTATGGTATTTGACACTGTTGACTCCCTAATCAAGGGGACATTCTATTTTTTTTAGGGCAGAAACCATCTTTGCATTTCTTTGTAGCCCCAGTGCTTAGCAGAGTGCCTGGCACAGAATAAGCACTTTAAAATACCTATTGATTTGGCAACCGGAACATTCTTCATGCTTTTGCCTTGATTTCTCTTTCTTCTTTCTCTGTCCCATGCATAGAAAGTGTTCCCTCCTCACTTCCATCTTGTAGAATCCTTTGTCTCCTTCAAAACTGCTCAAGGGTTACCTTCCACATGAAGCTTTTCCTTAGCCCCTCAGGCAGCAATGCTCCCTCCAATTTGCTTTTTATCCCATAGATACTTATACATGTAGAAGCTGTTTCTCCCAATAGAATGTTAGTTTTTTGCCCAGTAGATTGTAAGTGCTAAAAAATCCTCCCACTTTTATAGGGTTGTTATGAGGGTCACATGAGATAATATCTGTAAAACTTTTGTAAATTTTAAGGCCTGACAGAAGTGTTAGTTGTTTTCTCTCTATTCACCTTCCAATGGTGCAGAAAACAGTCCGTTCGTATGCTCTGTAATTCTTGTTTATGTCTTCCTATAAATTCTCTATGGGGATCCCTCCATCATTCTGGGAACTTTCCTCTATATCCATTGGCATTGCAGATCCCAGAGGAGCATTGTGGGTTGTTCATCAGTTATCCCTTGCTTTGATTACATTATGGGCCCACTTCCTTTTGTAGTCATCTATCTCTCTGATGATATTTGTCATGCTTCTTTCCCTGCATAATTTTTCATTGGGAATTTGTTCTGACCTACTTATGCATACTGTATACCTCTTCACTGCCCTCTGAGTTTTCTGTTAACACTGATACCTTAAAGGCTATGGTATTCCATGATGTGTGGCCATGTAACATCTCAGAAAGAATGCTGACATTTAAAAGATGGACTTTTGTTTCAGGAAGAAACTTAGGGTTATTAAAAGCACTACACAACCTCACCTGGGCCCTTACTGCTACTAGACAATCATATTTTACTTCCCTCATCGCCTTACTATTCCATGCTTCACAGCAGTTCTTCCAAACCTTTTCATCTCTTCTCAAATCTTCCATGACTCCTCCTCTTCCCACTCTCTCATTTGAGAACCTAGTTTAATATTTTACCCAAAAAATTGGGTTCTTCACCATGATCTCCCTCTTCTCCCCTCTTCCTCATCTCATATCACTTAGATGCTTTCTGCCACTAGCTGCCTCTTCACCCATGTCTTACAGAGTGATGTGGCCTTCCTCCTTACCAAGGCTAACTCTTCTACATGCTCAAGCAATCCAATACTGAGTATGCAACTATAGTATTTGAATTCTTTCAGATTGCTTGTAGTATTGTTTTTCCTTTGACATGGTAGCTCTAGATTTGAGCTACAAAATTCCTAGGAGTTTTAATTTGGGGATTTCTTTCATGAGATGACCAGTGGATTCTTTCAATTTCAATTTTACCTTCTGGTTCTAAGAGATCTGGACAATTTTAAGATTTCTTACAATATGATGTCTAGGCTTTTTTTTTCTTTTTTAGTCATGGCATTCAGATAGTCCAGTAAGTTTTAAATTCTCTATCTTTGATCTATTTTCCAGGTCACTTGCTTTTGCTATGAGATACCCTACATTTCTTCTATTTTTTCAGGTTTTTAGCTTTGTTTTAATATTTCTTGCTGCCTTATAGAGTCATTGACTTCTATTTGGTCCATTCTAGTTTTCAGGGAGTTTTTCGCTTGGACAACCTTTTGTACTTCTTGTTTCAAGCTATTAATTCCCTTTCCAATTTTGTCCATAGCTTTAACATTTTTCCCTTCTAGTACTCTCATTGCATTGATAAAAACATTCTAAAATTATTTTTTCTTTTAACTCTTGCTTTGTCTCTTTTAGGAATTTTAGTTTAGTTCATGCCCAAACTATTTTTTGCTTTGAGGTATTGCTTCCAAATGTTTTAGAGTCATTCTCTTCTGTGTTTTTGTCTTCTGCATCCTTGTCTTCATAATAGTTTTTTTTTTTTATGGTGAGATGCCTTTACCTCCATTTCCCAATCTTCTAGCCTACTTCCTAACTTTGTGCTTGAATTTTAGGGCCGGGCTTTGCAAATTTCTGGAGGGAAGGTCTAGGCTGTTCCTCTTACTACTTTTTTGAGGCATTGAGTATTTTGTTCTTATAAGATCTCAGGGACAACTCAAACTGGAGACCTGTAAGCTTTTGGTGCTCCCAAAGTAGACTGATCCAGGGGAGAATCTATCACCATCCTCTTGGTCTGAGCTGTGCAAGTTCTTAACCTGGGTTTGGATCTGAGCAACAGTAGACTGCTGCTGGAGTCAAATCTGATTGGCTAGTTGGGAAGTTCTGCTGGTTCCCAGTGACAATTGCAAGCCTAAGGTCTTTGATTCCTACACTGGTTATTTTTCTGCAGGCTTCAGACTGAGTTAGAAGTTGGAACTGAGACACTCTTTTCCTCTTGGGGACTGAGTCACACGGCTGCTGCTTGCTTCTGAACTTATTCTTCAGGATATTGCCCAGGATCTTTTACCACTCCCTATCAGAATCCTGTCACTGATGTATATCTCTTGCTTAGTCAGTCCTTGACCTGTGACTCCAAACTGTGAAGTGGGCAACAAAGCTGCCATTGGACACATGTTTCTATCTTGGAGCCTCAGTATGAGTCTGGGACCTCCTTTTGCCCAGGTGCACAGCTTCTCTCTAGATATCACTGTGTTAGAGTCAAGTTATAATGCATCCAACTGTGGCTGATCAGACCAATATGAATTCAGAATGCTCTACCACAGGTCAGGCACAAATAGTCCATGTGAACATTTTGTGTGTGTGTGTGGGGGGGGGGCGGGGGCAGTTCTCTAAACTTGAACATCTCGCATTTTTTTTTGAGCTCCTCCTGTCCTGCTTTACTCATAGAGCACAGCACCTTCTCTGATGTAGGTACATCAGACTGAGTGGTCCTGAGAGTGTCTCTCATGTCACACAGTCAATCCCAAATTTCTTAGGAGAAACCTTGAGAGTTGCTTGTATTGTTTCTTCTGGCCACCATGGGAACACTCCCCTGTGTGAGTTCTCCATAAAATAGTATCTAAGGCAGGTGTATGTTTGGCATTCAGATGATGTTGTTAGCCCATCATAATTGCACTCTCTGCAGTAGAGTTTGAATGCTTCTCAGTTTAGTTTGAGAAAGAACCTCAGTGTCTGACATTTTATCTCATCTTTACTCCTTTCTGCTATTCCACTATCTTGGCTCCTCCTTTGTCAATGGTATTTAAATGGTTATGAGAATAGCGTGATATTCCCGAGGATGGGAGGAAGTTCAAAAGTCCCATCTTATTTTATTTTTTTGGTTAAGGAGGAAGAGAATGGAACCTGGAAACTATAGAATAATGGGTTTGGTTTGATTCCTGGAGGAATTTTGGGCCGCCCTATTAAAGGGATGGTTAATGAACATCTGGAAAAGGAATCAGCAGTCACAAAGAATCGCCAGGGCTGCATTAGAACAGGTCATTCCAGACTGACTTCATACAAAACCTGTGAACAGAGACATCTGAGGGCATAAAGAGTCAGATGCTGTGAATAGCCACTAGGAAGTTAGAGAAGACAGCTAAATCTGGGAGGGATGGACCCAGAGACAACTCTTTTTGTGCTAAGTACCAGAGTTGAGGAAGTTGCTAGGAAACAGAGAGTACCCATAAAGCACAGAGGCAGTAATAGTCATCTGTGGACCATAATTAGAGCTTCCAAAAAGGAAGTGCTTCAGGAAATAGTGGGTTCTCTCTCCTTGAAGGTCTTCCTGCTGGGGCTGATATCCACTTAGGAGGATTGTTGCCGAGGGGATTTTTGGTTGCATACAGGCTGAGCTAAATGGTCCAGGAGGTGCCTCCTGACTCTTAAAATCTAGAATTCTGTGAAATAAATTTAATGAATAGGGAACATTTCTAGTCATCATGTTCATTATTCATATGAAAATGGGACTAGTAATTACTTGAAAATAATTTCCATTAAGCTGTTTAAGCATTCCTAGTGTATTTTTGTTTATAATATTAATATTCTTAGTAATAAGCTTCCTTACTTCATTTTTTCATAGAAAATGTGAAAGTAAACTTTAGTCCAAGCCTCATCAAATGTGATTGTTTGCAATAAAATTCTGAATTAATGTGTGGTAGAACATGAGATGGTGGTATGAGCACTGGAATTAGAGGGCAAGGGATGAGTACTTTCACACTCGTGCCATAAGTAACTGGAAGGAAAAACCCTGACATTATCAGGCACCTACTATGAGCCAGGCACTATCCTAAGCACTTTTCTTTTCAAATATTATCTCATTTGATTCTCACAATAGTAACAATAGTTACTATGATTATTTCTATTTTGCCGTTGAGGAAACTGAGGCAGACAGAGGTTAAGAGACTTGCCTAGGGTCATACAGTTAGTAAATGTTTAAAGTAGAATTTGCACATCAGGAAATTAACTTATTGTAGCATCTTAGAGAATTACCTGGAACCCTGAGAAGTTGACATGTCCATGGTCACACGGAGAGAATGTATCAGGGAGAGAGGACTTTAACTAAGGTTCTTGTCTTTAAGATGGACCTTCTATTTGCTGTGTCATGCTTCCCTGGTACCTTATTATTAATGAAAGCTAATAAGCAAACAAGGTGGCATAGAGTGTAGGACTTGGAGTCAGGAGGACCTGAGTTCAAACATGGCCTTAGAAACTTACTAGCTGTCTTAACTTAACCCTGTTGCCTCAGTTTCCTCATCTGTAAAATGGGCTGGAAAAGGAAATGGTAAACTACTCCAGAATCTTTGCTAAGAAAACCCCAAATGGGGTCACAAAAATTTTGACACCATTAAAATGTTTGAACAACAAAACAACCTAATAAGAAAATAAACACATAAGCTTTGGGTATTTTATGTTGCTTTGCTGTTCTGCTCCATTTTGAATAAATTTCTTGACTTAATTTCCTGTGGGAGTTCTGACTTGTTTAGTCATTTCAGTTATATTCAACTCTTCACGACCTGTCATTGGGGGTTTCCTTGGCAAAGATACTGTTTGATATTTCCTTCTCCAGCTCATTTTATACATGAAGAACTAAAGTAAACAGGGTTAAGTGACTTGCCCAGGGTCACTCAGTAAGTGCCTGAGGCTGGATTTGAAATCAGGAGGAAGAGTTTTCATTACTTCAGGCCAGGTACTGTATTCATTGTGCCACCTAGCTGCCCTGACTTACTAGTCAGATATATATATATATATATATATATATATATATATATATATATATATATACTGAAAGTGAGCTAGCTAGGAAAGTTTCCTAGAGTTTTAAAATCTGAGTTGGGGAAAAATGAGCCAAAGAATTAATTTTTTTTTTTTGTGAAGGTCCTTCTGTTATAGGGATCTGGCCAGAGTCTAACACAGTACAATCCAATCCATTTACTTATTTATTCATCCTTTCAATTATTTATTTATAGCCCCATAGAGTGTGACTATAAAATAATGAAATTAATTCTTTTTGTGTGTCATTTTTAAATGTACTCTGATAGTCATTCCCAAAGAAGAAGTTTCAACTGTATTTTGAGGCATCAAAATATTTTTGGAATACTTGTATAGTATCCCAAGGGGACAATATTAAAGAGAATAGCCCTGCTACGTATAGTTTTTAAGTCTCACTGTTTTATAGTCAAAAAAGTTTCTAGTAGCAAAAGAAAGAATTTATTAAATGTAAGTGCCTTCTTTCATATATATATATATATATATATATATATATATATATAATATACACACACATATATGTGTATGTATGTATATATTTTTTCTCTTCAAGAACCAACAGCTATATATGATGATTCATGACCAGACTACATTTAAACTGTTATATGGACAGGTCCCACTTCTGTGATTTCACTGATCTTGGAAAGTCCCAGGTGAGGAAACTCCTTGGCCAGGGCAGGCACCATCTCAGAAGCTTATAGTCTTAGCTGCCCAGGACATTGAAAGGATGAGTAACATACTCAATGACACAAAAGATCTTCCTGGCTCCAAGGCTAGTTTTTCTATTCATTACACCACCCCAATAGGTGCCACTTTGAATGTACCTGTTTTTCATAGTGGGAAGCTAGGTGGCGACATAGTGCACAGAGCACCAGGACTTGGAGTCAGAAAGACTCATTTTGCTGAGTTCAAATGTAGCGTCAAACACTTACTAGCTGTGTGACCTTGTGCAAGTCACTTCACCTTGTTTGCCTCAGTTTCCTCATCTGTAAAATGAGCTGCAGAAGGAAATGGCAATCCATTCCAGTATCTCTGCCAAGAAAACTCCAAATGGGGTCACAAAGAATTGGATACAACTGAAAAATGACTGAAAGATAAAAATTCCTCATAAGAGAAGGTTAAAGGTCAGGCTCTTTGTATAAGAAAAGGGGCTCAGAAGCCTATTAAGAAGTTAAAAAGGTGAGACTAGGTGGCTAAGTGAATAGAGCAATGGCTCTAGAGTCAGGAGGACTTGAGTTCAAATCTGGCCTCAGACACTTAATACTTACTAGCCATGTGACCTTGGGCAAGTCACTTAACACCAATTGCCCTACCTCCCTCCCTCCAAAAAAAAAAATGTTAAAAAAATTAGTTCTACTCATCAGATGTATCCATGACAACACTTTTCAAATGAGGACCAGGGGGCTACATGCACATGATCTTGTTCAAGTATTCTTTCTTCTTAAATAATCATCGTTGAACATTCTATGGCACAAATAAATGATACACTAACACCTTTTTCTTTTGGGTAAAGGTGTGAAATTGTGAATTCTCTCGTCTCATTAGTTACAGTGTGGGTTTTTTTTTTTTTAACAAATGCTTTATTAACTTCCGGTTTACACCATTCATTTCTGCCAGATTTTGAGTTACAATTTTTTCCCCATTTTTCCCCTACCCACCACCCCAGAATAGCAGTCCCACAAGATATCCCCTCATCCAATCTGCTCTCTCCCATATCTTCTCCCATACCCCCTTCGACTTTGCCATTAGGCCCCAATGCCTGAACATCTTATCTCCCAATTACATGTAAAATAGTATTAATAATAGTATTTATATATATTTGAAGCATTTAATTTTCAAACTTCGAATTTCAGATCCATTCCCTTCCTCCCTTGTCACCCATTCCCTCTGGGAAGATAAGCAATTCAGTATGTGTTGTACATGTATAGCTATGCAAAACATTACCATAGTAGATATATTGTAAAAGACTGCTTATAATTCCCTCCCACCCATCACACCCCCCACCTGGTCCATTCCCTACTTTGATCCTGCCCCTCTTCGATAGTGGGTACTTCCAACCTCCCCTCCCCCCAGAATGCCCTCCCCTCCATCATCCCTCCTCTCATCCCCCTTCCCCCTACTCTCCAACAGGGTGAGATATCCCATTTAGTAGTTACAGTGTGTTTTTCAGGGAGTACAAGGAATCCCAGGGAAGAGAAGATGGCTATCGATTAGATAAACCTCAAAGCCAATATGGGAACGCTGGCATTTCATCATATTATTTATCAGAGTTTGAGCACCACCAGAGTGAAAGTGGTCTCAAAAAACTTCCTAGCTATATTCAGAGACCACCTATTTTTGCGGACTCATAAAATATCAGAGCGAGAAAGTACCTTACAGACCATTTAGTCAAACATTTTCATTTTACGAATGAGGAAAGTGAAGCATCTTGCCTAAATTCCCATAGGTAGTAAATGAATGTTAAGGTTAGAATTTGAACTCCATCCTCTGATTACAAATCCAAGGTTTTCTTTGTCCTGCTATATCGCGCCATCTCTACAGACTCTTCAATAGCTTTCACTTTATTTAAGGACTTTACAAATAGTTACTTATGGCTCTTCAGTGTATTTGCTGTTGTATGTGTATCTCTAGAAGGAAAAAATATACTTATAAATGCTGGGAAATTGTTTTTGAGCATAAGCCCCCAGTGGATGCCAAATGATTGAAATTTTAAAAGAAGCCTGCAGGAAGAAAAGCCTTTTCACAATCCACAGAGTGGCCCAGAGCATTCTATATTAGTTGAAGAGTAAAGAGAAATGGTGAAGAGTAAAGAGAAATGGTAAAGAGTAAACAAATGTACTTTGAGATGGATTTGCAGGATCATAAGGAGATGAAAGAAAAAAAATGCAGAATGACATATTGACTCCAAGTGCAAAAGATGGTAAATAGTGGGAAAATAAATCCATTTTAAAATTAATATGTGGATAGCCAATATAAAAGATGATCTGATCCTAATACAGAAAAGGACATGGGATTTCAGAATCCTGAGCCTGGTCTTTTTTGGGGTCCTGTTTTATTTTAAGGTTGTTGGAAGGGAAAGTGCCACATAAACCTTAAAATGCTCTAAAAATGAGTTGATATTATTATCATTTTTCTCCTTTCACCACAGCAAAAGAATTGTGACTGATGGGCTTATTATTCTGGTGGCCCTCTTGGGTGGTATGGTCGTATAGATGGGCTCCACTGAACTGATTTGTGCTAAATGTTTCTGTTCTATATGGCATAAAATAGGGTTTTTGTTTTGTTTTGTTTCTAGCTTTTTTTTGTGTCATGGTTCTCTTTGTTGACTCCTTCACAAAACTGTGTTTTTAAGTGATTGAAGGAAATGATAAATTTCTGTTAAAGGCTAGTTGAAAATAAAGATGTAATCTTTATCCACCTAAATATACAATATTGTTGTTGTTGTTATTCAGTCATCTTTGACTCTTTGTGACCCCATTTGGGGTTTTCTTGGCAAAGATGCTGAAGTAGTTTGTCATTTCCTTCACCAGCTCATTTTTTTACAAATGAGGAAACTGAGGCAAACAAGGTAAAATGACTTACCCAGGGTCACCTGGCTAGTAAGTGTCTGAAGTCAGATTTGACCTCAGGAGGATGAATCTTCCTGACTCCAGGCTTGGCACTCCATCTACTGTACCACACAACTGCTCAAACACCAGGTTAATAGAAGGACCAGAATTTAAGAATATCTCAAAAGACCAAGCAAAGCTTTGTGTCAGTTGACACACTTGGTCCTTCTAATCAAGTGTAGTCAATAAGCATTTATTAGACATCTAAGATGTGGGAGGCACTATGCTAAGTTCTGGAGATAAAAGATTAAATAAAATGAATAGACAGTTCCTGGTCTTAAGGAGCTCACAACCTAATAAGAGAAAACAACCCATAAAAAGGCCAGCTAGGTGGCATAGTTGATAGAGTTTCAGGCTTGGAGTCAGAAAGATGTCAAATTTGACCTCAGACACTTATTAGCTGGGTGATCCTAGGTAAGTCAGTAAACCATGTTTGCTTCAGTTTCCTCATCTATGAAATGAACTGGAGAAGGAATTGTCAACCCACTCTAGTATCTTTGCCAAGAAAACCCAAAATGGGGTCAGGAAGAGTGGGATGTGAAAATGACTGAAGAGCAAAAACACATAAAAAGAAACTTTGAAAAAGGAGAGGGGAGAGGGGGGAAAGAAATGGTGAGGGGAATGAGAAAATTCAGAGGAGGGCAGTTGGATGGGAAATGAAGAGCTGGAGAATTTGGGAGGGGCTTTCTACTGTTTACCCACTACCCTCTCTAACTTGGGATGGAGGGAGGGGTGGGGGATACCGAAGAGGTGTCAGCTTCCAGGTGGGTATGATATTGAAGGATGATGAGGTTGAGGAAGAGCAGAGGAGTACAGCTGAGGGTTTTTTTTTTTAAATCCAGTATAGAGGAAAAGGTATTGAACTGGCTTTCTCCTTCTAGCTTTGTGTAATCTTGGGCAAATCACAGCCTCTGATAGGCTGACTTTTCTTTTCTTTTTTTTAATTTATAAAGTGGATTTTATTACCACAGGACTGTCGGGGTACATGCCCATATCAGACAATGCTCTGGCACAGACATTGTGCCTGTTTTTATAGTGGTTCTATAGCCAGGTTACAGTGATGTTACAGTGAAATTACAGTGATGTAAGCTGAAACTACAGTGATTGGTCAGCGTACATTTGAATTTCCTGCCAGCTTGAAACCCTAGGGTAGAACTCCTGCCCACAGATCAATCAAGGGAAAGGAAGGGGTGGGGTCGTGCTTGTTTACAGAACAATTGGGGGAGGGGAAGGTGGAGTTCTCTGTTTTACAAATCAATGAAGGGAAGGGAAGGTTGAGTTGTCTGCTTTACAAATCAATGAAGGGAAGGGCAAAGTAGAGTTGTGTCCAACATTTCCTACTCTTCCTTGTAGGTATGTCAAACCTTTGACTTGGCTGGGGTCATATCACCTACATTATCCAATTCTATTCCTAAAGGATGGTAGTGGGGGTCCCTGATAATTAACATTTTAACAGAGTTAACGCGGGACTTGACAAATTGTAGAAAGCAATTAATGAGATAGGGTCCTACAATTAGGGCTATGATCAGGAGGAGGAGAGGCTAATACCAATACTAATACCAAGGCTGATATCAATTTAGTGAGTTCGGGGGATGTTCCAGGGGAACAGGGACTGATACCCATTCTCAGAATTTTCCAGCTCCCTCTGTCTATTATAGGCTGACTTTTCTTAACTATAAAATAATGACGTTGATGTGTATGATCTTTCCATTCTGTTTCCTTGCTAGGATCCTGACTCTGGGAAATGACTTCAAAGTGGCCAAAATGGTTTCTGTTCCTCAGCCTGCCATTGAAATGCTTTAACAAAGTGTTCATTGACTTCTATGATAACTTGTACCCCTTATATTCACAGACATTAACTAACTAATTAAAAACTTATGTGTGTAGAACACTGTGCTAGGAACTGAGGGTGACAGATTTTAAATAAAGATGTTATCCTCATAGAGCATCCATTCTATTAGCTGATATGACAGACATACCCATCATACTCAATAATATATGATAAATGTCTTAGATAAAACACAGGAATAGTTTTGAGGCTGATATAAAGATAATTAAATATTCTTGTCCTTAAAAATCTTGTTATGTAGTAGAAATGATAAAACTTATACATAGATAAATATATCTTATAGATTGTGGGGTCCAAGATTGTCCAATCTATAATGAAGGAACTGAGGCAGAGCTCCAAGCCAATAGCACTATATTTCAGGGTCCACATCCCCCTCTAATGAAGTGGATCTCAGATCTTCTTTACAATCTGAGATGCCCCCTTACTCCAGGGCCTTAGTTTTAGTGCTTCATACCCAGATGATACAGAAGAGGCACAATAAAATATAGAATCTTATTGATTGATTGGATCTTCCAAAAGGAGAATCTGCTTAAAATACAGAATCCCACTGGTTGACAAATGACTTATAAGCAGACCTTGACTGGCCTGTTTTAACCTTTCAAGGAGATCCTACCAAGCCAGTGAACAGACCCGTGGACTAGGCTGATAAACAGATGTCAGAACATCTACATGGGCTGCTGGACCAGTAGAAATTAGACCCCAGGACAGCAAATAAAATGCTCATGGCCATCTACCCATGTTGGGCAGCAGAGGGATCATGAGGGACAGAGGGGCAACAAAAATAGCTGGGCTTGGTCACCATGACAAAGCAAAAACAAGGGTAGAGCTCCTTTAATTAGTTTCCTATGATTAAGCAAGTGAACTTATAGTCTGTAATTCACAGCTCTGGGGCCTAATATACAGAACTTATAGTCATTACCCTTATGGAATCATATTAAACTGATTAATGCTGATTGGAATAAATCATCAATTACAAGGCAGATTAAGTAAAGAGTCTATCTTATGTTTTTTCCTTCCCTGTGCATTTTCACAGGGTTCAAAAAGGGAGTACAGAACATAGCCATGGTAATAGAAGACCAGTTGTTTTTATTTTGTTTTTAATTTTAATATTTAAAGTGAATATTAATCAATGAAAGGTATTAATTTAAAATGTTAATGCATATTTTGAAAAGCAAAAAAAAAATCTATATTTTCCAGAATGTCTTAGGTCGAAGACACATGACAGATAGTCTCTGGTCAAGAATGATGGAAGAAAAGATAAAAGAAGGCAGAAGGAAGAGGACAGTGTTACATAGAACTAGGAGCTGGTGGTCTAGGGCCATGAATGTGACTAGATAGGGAGAAAACTCAATAAAAGAATAATAATAACTGCTGATAAGAATGGTTGGCCATCTGAGCAAAGATGCTGATGCTGCATTCATTGAAATTTTTAACCCCCAGGGAATTTGCAAAGTCTTCCCTATTTGAATTAGGAATTTTGGGAGAAATCCAACACCCAAACTCATCCTGGCTGAGGCATGAAGCAGGAGGGAATAAGACTGTCCTGTACTTACCCGGTAAGTAGGCTTTTGTTATTTTCTGTTGCTTTGTTATTCTGTTCTGTTATGAATAAATTTGTTTCCTTCATTTCCATTTGGAGCCCTGACTTACCAGTCAACTGTGCATCCTGAACGTGAGCTAGGTAGAAAATTTTTCTAGAGTTTTAAAATCTACATGGGGAAAAATTGAGCCAAAGGGAGTATTAACTGTGAAGATCCTTTCAGGGTAGGGATGTGGCTGTTAGAGGCCAGGGTCTAACATAATATACTATAAATGGGGATATTTGGGGCAGCTAGGTGGCTTAGTGAATAGAACACCAGCCCTGGAGTCAGGAGGACCTGAGTTCAAATCTGGCCTCAGACACTTGACACACTTACTAGCTGTGTGACTTTGGGCAAGTCACTTAACCCCAATTGCCCTCCAAAAAGCAAAACAAAAACAAACAAACAGAAATAAATGGGGATATTTTCATTTTTCCAAAATAATGAAGAAGAGAAAAATAAAGTACTATGGGGTCAGATGAAGCAGAAACATACAAATTCCAGCTGAGTCAATCAGGAAAGTTAACATGGAAAACCTAGACTTGAAGGATGGATAGAAATAAACTAGGACTTTGATGGTAGGTAAATACACTTAGGGGTGGCTTTGTAGGCATAAGAAAAAGTCAATCAACAAGTATTTATTAGGCTCTTCCTGTGTGCCAAGTATTGCTCAAAGTGCCAGGAATATAAAGAAAGGTAAAAGACAATGCCTGCCCTCAAAGAACTGATGCTCCAATGGAGGAGACAGGGAAGTGGCAAATCATGCAAAATATAATATGTAGCAGAGATATTCAACACCTGGCCCACAGGTGACTTTTGACCTACAATCCTCCCAAATGTGGCCCAAACCAGATTGAGATTATTGTTGTCAGTCATTTCAGTTGTGTCTGACTCTTTGGAACCCCATTTGGAATTTTCTTGGCAAAGATACTGGAGTAGTTTGCCATTTCCTTCTCCAGCTAGTTTTACAGATGAGGAAGCTGAGGTGAACAAGATTAAGTGACTTGTCCAGGGTTACACAGCTATTAAGTGTCTGGGGCTAGATTTGAACTCAGGTCTTCCTGACTCCACACCTTTATTCACTTTATCCACTATGCCACCTAGTTGTCCTGATTAAAATGTAGCTCCTATTTGATTTTAATGTGTTGGTGAATTAATTTTTAAAAAAAGGAACATACAAATGTGGTTTTCTGAGCCAATGTGTAGGCTACAGGTATGTTAGGTATGGATTAGCAGCACCTATTTCTATTTGAGTTTGACACCATTGGCATACAATATAGTTTAGGAGGATAGAATTTGTGGCAAACAGTATAAGATGAGGCAGGAAACGTATGCTTTGTGGGCATACTTAAAAGCTTCAGGGATCAACAATTTCATTGGTTGCAGTCCACACCCTCTGCTGAGACAAGTTACAGTTCATGTAAGCCTTAGTAGATGACTGTCATTGTTGTGACTGAATAATTCATCACCATGAGGCTAATCTTAGCAATATGAGCCTCTTTGAATTTAGTGTAGGCTAGTCCTTGGTTGACAGATATACAGTTGATGGCCAGGCTCTAAGCATTTCCACTAGAACTTATGCACCACAAACACAGATCTTGAGAACCTAGCATTCATTACTTTGCTGCCATGATGAAACATTGGAGGAGAACTTTGGGAGAAGAGCATATTTGTTTTGTTATTGTTCAGTCATTTCAGTCAAGTCTGACTCTTCTTGATGCCATTTGGGGTTTTCTCAGCAAAGATACTGGAGTAATTTGCCAATTCCCTTCTCCAGCTCATTTTAGAGGTGAGGGAACTGAGGCAAGCAGGTTTATGTGACTTGCCCAGGATCACATAGCTAGTAAGTGTCTGAGACCAGATTTGAACTTAGGAAAATGAGTCTTCCTGACTCCAGGCTCAGCACTCTATCCACTGTGCCACTTAGCTGCCCCATGTTCATAAAATAACTCAATTATGGAATGGCTGAAGCATTCTTTAAGCAAGCCTAGAATTTCCCTTCTTTCTTTAGAAAGAAAGAGTGAACTTTAATTAACAAATTTGGATTTTATGTAAGGGTGATATTTCAAAAGTGTTAACGACCTCTATTGACTCAATCAATCAAAAATATGAACTAGGTGTGAACAAATTTTTAATCAACTTGGGAGGAGTGAAATACTTCAGTCTTCAGATGAAATAAGATGATGCCACACAAGAAATGCATTGGGATTGGTTGAAATAATTGGACATACCTCTGGACTTCTGCATATTGCAGCAAGAAAAGTGTGAAATTGGGCATATCACCAGGAGATTCTAATGATAAACACATCCAATAATGGTTGAGAGAATTGTCCTAAGAAGCTGTGAGGACTGAGTTGTGAACTTTGAAAGGTTGCAAGATTTGGATTTCTAATTGGTGTTGGTAGCAAAATCTTGGAGCCAAGAACAAATTAACCTTACTGAAGAAAGGAAGCTTCAGAGTTCTATGAGGGTATTGACTCTGGGAACCCAGAAGAGATTTACAGCTAAGGGGAAATTCATGAGGATTCTATGGTGAAGAAAAGGACTTCTAGTAACAAGAAACTGTAAGTCACCTGTTTACCACATTTGTTTCCTATACATGTGACTCACTGCCTTTGTACTCTGAATTTGGGCCAACTCTGTCCCTGGGCCTGTGTATACTTATAGGAAGTATGATCAAGACTTTTGGGGGATTATTCTTTATACCAACTATTTCTACTATATTTAATATTTGAGATAATCTTGGTAACATACATAGCACAGTGTCTCACGCGTAGCTGGTGCTGTATAAATGCTGATTCTTTTTCCCTTCCCCCTACATTAGCAACACTTTTTTCAAAAGCTACTCAAGCCCGGCCAGGTGATATTAATTAGTAAGACCCCAAAATGGGGACTTGTGAATAGTAGTACTAGAAACTGCATTCCCTCAGAGTTACCCCTAAGTAGAAGTATTCAGCTGCCTTTGGGGGTCCTTGTCTGTCAATGTGAATTGGAGGAGTAGCACTAGAATGGTGGGCTACTCGACATGCATCTCAAGCATGTCCTTCTGCATGGTGTCTCCCTTTAGTTCCTCCAGGTGCTAGTGTCTTTCCTATTGAGATTACGGTGCATCTGTTCCACATATACAATACATATATTTTTATATATGTGTATATGCATATATGTATATATGATGCCACATAGGAAATGTATTGAAATTAGTTGAACACATGCATACACATGTACACATTCATGTGCATGTGTATACATATAGGTGTATTGTCTCCATCGTTTCCCTTATTCAAGCTCTTGGAGACCAGAGACTATTTTACTTTGTCTTTGTACCCCTGGAGCTTAGCTTAGAGCCCAGTACATAGTAGGTGCCTAATAGTCTCCTTGATTTATTGATTATAATGTAGTGGAAAGGGAATTTGATTTGGAGTCTAAAAGAACTGAGATTGAACCCTGGCTCTGTTAGTCACTACCTGTGTGACCAGGAAAAACCACTTTATTCCCTCCCTAGGTCTCAGTATCCTCCCTGCTAAAATGGAGGCATTGGGCTGGATTGTTTTTATGGTACTTCCCAATGTTAAAATTCTGTGATTCTGAAATATAATTGATGCTATAATTTCCCAGAAAAGTAGCCTTTTCTTCTCATTCATTTTGATGTGAATCTTAAGGAGCTATATTCTATACCTATAATATTTATAGAATTTTAAATCAGAGATTTAGAGCCAAAAGGAGTGTTAGAAGTCATCCAGTACAATGCTATAATCTCCCAGAAAAGTGGTATTTTCTTTTAATTCATTTTGATGTGGATCTCGAGGAGCTATGCTCTACAACCATAATATTTATAGAATTTTAAATCACAGATTTAGAGCTGGAAGGAATCCTAGAAGTCATCTGGTCCAACTTCATTTTTCAAGTGAGGAAACTGAGACCCAGAAAGGAAAATGACTTGCTCAGCATCATACAGGTAGCTTGAAGGGGGAAGAGCTGGGATTCAAATTTGGTATTCAGATTTTAAATTCAATGATCTTTGTACTGCTGGAGAGGTAAGTGAACATAGAGGTGTGAAACATGGTCTTACATTGTTCCGTGTAAAGAGTTGATCACAGTCATGTAAAGGAGAGGAAGTGAAATTTGAACTCAAGTCTTCCTGATCCAGGCCTTGTACTCTATCCATGGTGCCTCTTAGCTGCCTTGGCAAGTCACTTAACCCTGTTTGCCTCAGTTTCCTCATCTATAAAATGAGTTGGAGATGCAAATGGAAAACCACTCCAGTATTTCTGACCCAAATGGGGGTCATAGAAAGTTGGGCACAACAGAAATGACTGAGCAAAAAGAAAAATGGATAGGAAACATGAAGAAATGGATAGAGAGCTGGACTTGGAATAGGGAAGAATTTGGTTCAAATCCCACCTCAGATGCTAGCTGTGTGACTCTGTGGGCCTCAGTCTTCTTATCTATGAACTGAGTGGGTTAGACTCAATATCCTCCAAGATTCCTTTCAGCTTGAAGTCTATGGCTGTGGCCTTTTTGCAATTTGAGTTGCATTATGAAAAGATTGTCCCTGCTGCTGGCAGCTGCATTTTTGCTATGTCCTTCAAATCATCGATATGGTAAAATTCAGATTCTTGTACAGTTGTCTATATTTATGTTGATGAATCTGTCATGTCATGCTAAACAACAGTACAGCTGGACAGTGTGTAATAAACTTTATTTTTAGATCTCTTAACCTGATTTCCCTCCCCGCCCACTGCCATCCTGTCAAATACATAGAGACATCATTACTGAAGAATCTCAATCCTAAATTATACCTCATACTCTCTCTGCTTGTCCTTCCCCACGTTGAAATGGCTGCTGACAGTTGAAGTAGATCTTGTTTCAAATGCCATGGCAATCTTCCCTTCATTACATCTCATTTGCCCTTGATTCTGTATTAGCAGGGAAAGGGGAAAAATGTTCAAAAGAAAACTTGGAAGGGGAACAATTTCTGAAGGTCACTTGGGAAAAAAAATACCCATATTTTTCAGATGACAAAGTACTTTTGGACATCCAATGTCATTAGATAAAATAGAGTGATTTTCCACTAAACAACCTGCAAGTCAGTAATTTTATGAAACCTACAAATTCATCATTTGAGAAGTTCAAATCACATCTCACTGATTCTCCCCAAACATCTGGGACAGAGGTGGTAGCAGGCTTAGGCCATCATCTGTCCAGAATATGATACAAAGACATGTGTAATATACTGGTGTCTGAAAAGGGGGATTTAAAAAAATGCTAAGAAACCCCACTTTCTCTTGTTTAGAGTTAAGTTGTAGTACTGTGAAGGATCATAACCTCTAATGGTTAGTAACCTATAGGGGGTATGATTTTCAAGCCGTGCTTCATACCTTCAAATGCCTCAATTCTGCCCTGTGAAATAATTAAGCAGAAACATTTTAATTCGTATTTTACAGTTGGAGGGAAAAAACAGGGAAGCAGCCCAGACATTTGGGGAATGGGTTCAGTTGGTAGGAGAAAGCAGTTCAGGCCCAGGGTCATCTCTTTGGGGTTTGTTTTTTTTTTGGATTAGGCTACATAACATTGTGTTCTCTTTTCCCCACTGTTGTTAGATGTGAAATAGGACAATATGAACATAGAAGGCATTCTGGAATGAGAAAAGAAGTTCTAAAATGGAATCATAGAGTTTCTTAGAAGTAGGAAGGAATGGGAGAGAGTCCTATTCCTTCATGTTGTTGATCCAAAAGAGAGGAGAGGTGGTAATAGGCAGATTGGTGGGAATAAGACTCAGGTCACTTTGGCACCAGCTGATATAATGACCTTCTTCCTCCTTCCTCAGTGCCTACCTTCCTAGGTAGGAACGTTCCAAAGCATAATGTTCTTTTTTTTTTTTTTTTTTTTTTGAGGGGGGAAGTCAAGGCAGTTGGGGCTGAGTGATTTGCCCAAAGACATACAGATAGCAAGTGTCAAGTGTCTGAGGCTGGATTTGAACTCAGGTCCTCCTGACTCCAGGGCCAGTTTTCTATTCACTGCACCACCTAGCTGCCCCTCATAATGTTCTTAATATTAGGACTTCCCATTGCTATATGTATCCTTCTTTGGATGCGTTTTCATAGTCATTATTTATTGAGTGTCTGCATGCTGGGCATTATTTAATATACTTTAGATAATACATATGTACAATTACTGTCTCCTGGGTGTATTTCTTATGAAGTGAAGGAAAAAGAGATGATAGAATACCCCTTAGTATCTAGCTCATTGATTATGCACCATTTTGATTCCTCCTCCTAACCCCTTTTTTCCCCTCTGTCCTACTCTCCTACCACCCACAAACTAGTCATACATTTTAAGTACTAACTGCAATCAAGGTGCTAGGGATACAAAAGCTAAGTAAGACACAGACACTACCCTCAAAGAGTTTTCCATCTGATGGATGAGAAGCAGCAGGGACACAATAGGTTTGAGGGAATACACTAGATGGTAGGGGGGAACCAGATGATCCCATACATATTCCATAAAATCCACCAATGTTGCCCTAGTCTAAACTGAAAACTGCTTGGACATTATCATTCAGGATGTGGAAGCTAAGAAGCTGCTTTGTTGCTTTGAGAATGGGCTGATGTGATGCCCTTAGCTAAGGATGCTATATATTCTTCTCAGAAATGCTCTCTGTGTCAATCAGAGCATTTGCCTTTGAAGGATCAGTACGTTATGATATCCTGTTGTTCCAAAGCTGCCTTCCACTGGCATGTTGATTATACTGGCACTTGTCCCCCATCTCAGGGCAAGAAGTTTCCTCTTATTCCAATTTACATTTGAGGAATGCCAATGTAGTACCACCATGGTATCTACCATTAAAGTTCTTACAGAATATATCTTTTTTTTCCTCAAGGGATTTTTATGCCATTGCCTCTGATCAGGATGCTTAATTTACTGTGACTCAGATTTAAGATTTGGGCAGCTACTATGGCATCTGCTGGGTGATTAACATCTCCTTTTAAATCTCCAACTGGCATTGTTGAATGTTAGAATGGACTTTTAAAACAAGCTTCATTATCATGCCCCTGATTTTTGAGATTGGGTGTTCTATCTCCCAGAAGTCATGTCTGTGATAAATCAGTGACACCCTAAGAAGAGGGGAAAGGTCTCCAGTTTAGCAGTTTCTTGGATTCAGCCTTCTGGAAGATTCGCCTCATAAGGATAAACTACTTGGCTTTCTCTTGCCTTTCCTTATTCCATCTTCCATTCAGAATCGATCAGTTCTTGAGATTACTGACTTTGATATTCTAGGCTACTGGTATCAAATAAAAAAGAAATGGATCCCTACAGGTGACATATTGACTTAGAAAACTAGAAATTAACATTATCTGTGTTGTACTGTATTTTTATTCACTTAAAAAACTATTTCCCAATTACATTTTAATCTGCATTGGGCAGCATTTATGGGCCAATTGCTGCCACCGAAAATTCTGTAATCTAGATATCCTTGGGAAACAATTCAGAGCCCCTTTAACTGACAGGTCTTATTTCAGATTCAGATGGATGATTCAGACAACTTTTTCCTAAAAAAGATTTTAGGAAACCAAAGGGAGGGATCATTAGTAGATATTTTGCCTTTTAATGATGTAAGGCAAAGATGTTTTTTTATAGTCATGGTGAAAAGGAATTCACCTCAAGAAGGGATTCTTTAATGAACTTGGTAGTAATCTTGTGTCCCTAGGAGAAGATGAAAGCGAATCTTTTCTAAAAACCTTGAGAAAAAGGAGGTAGACCCTCATTAGAGACCTTTAAAAGGGCAAAAAAAGAGATAACATTCCACTTCTAGGGCTCTGAGGATGGACCAGTGAATAATGAATGAGTGGTAGTATGGAGTGTTTCTTGGTATCAGCATAGAATCAGGGACACGCTGCCTGAAAGAGGCTAATGATGTTAACCAACTTGCTCTAGATGATGTGGTCTTGTAATGACAATTGGTGATGGTACAGGAGATGTTATCATTGATATTGTACCCAGGGCTGCTCCTGTTCATTACTATTCTTTTGCACTGGAAGATCCTTTATGAACTGCTCCTGATGTATCACTTCTTCGTGGATTGTATTTTTAAGAGAATCTTTGTATTGTACATTTTTATTACTTATGTTCTGCCTCTGTGTTATGTTTCTTTCTTAAGTTAGAGTAATTTAAAGGAATTATTAGTGGTGAATGGTTCCCTGAAGGATTTTTGGACTCTTGCAACTAAGGGGTGGGATGTTACTGGAACAGCATTTATATTATATACAATGGGATGGTTTTCCTTTAAAAAGTCAGTTGGGCCATCCTTGGGACTTAGTTGATCTGGAGGAATAGAAGTATATAAAGTATGTAGTATAAGTATATAAAGTCTGGTCTAAATGTATATAAGTATATAAATCCCAGAAGTATAAAGTATATAAATGCCTTTTTGTTTGGAGGGCAGTTGGGGTTAAATGACTTGCCCAAGATCACACGGCTAGTTTTTGGGTTAAGTTTCTGAGGCTGGATGTGAACTCAGGTCCTCCTGACGCCAGGGCTGGTGCTCTATTCACTGTGCCACCCCTAAAAGTATATAAATTCCAGTCTAGATAAAATTGGGGTGAGAATTTTGGCAGAATTCCCTCTGTGAGAAAACATTTCTGACTTAATGTGACTATTGCCATGGAAAATAGGAAGGTGGAAGGGTATAGTTTTTTATTTGTCTTTAACAAGAAATTCCATCTTTTAAGATCTTATAAGGAGATTCAAATTAGTTTTATTATATTTTATGGTTTTCAAATATTTATGTCACTGATTTTTAATTCTAAACTTGAATCACTGGACTGGTTTGAGCTAGACTTGGCTCAGAACAAAGGAAATGTCCATTCCATTCAAAGGATCTAGTTAATAACAATCTTCAGAATTAGGTTCAATCAACAGATTTGTAGATAATGATTCAGTACTATTAAGAACAAGACTATATTTGGTTTCAAATAAGCTTTTTAAGGTGAGGAGTGGGAGGAGAAAGGACCAAAGTGAGTGGTCAATGGAGCATGTATAAAACTTTCTAGACATGACTGCTTTCTGTTAAGGTTGTTGACATAATCTTTCATACAAATGTTGTTTGTCTAGTGCTTATTACTGAAGCATCATCTCATTCTGGACAAATGGAATAGCTGTCATCACTCTAGCATAAGCATGTACATTTCATAAATGGACCTTGAAGAGACTTAGTTCCAGGTTATTACATGTGTTAGCTTCAGATGGGAAATGCTGTCCCCTGTAGCTCACTATACTTTTAGAGGTTCTTGCCTTGGGTTATTGGGGTACTAAGTTACTACCTATGAAAGTATTTATGTAACCATACAACCTAAATCAGAAATTACAACTATAACGTGAACCCAGTATAATATTCACATTTTTGTTGGCATATTCAGTCCATTAGTTCCCAGAAATGATTATCTTTCTTGGGACTATGAAATGTTATAATCAATAATTATTATTACTCTAATTTATTTTATAACTAATATAATTTACATAAGTTTCTTTTTCTAGAATTATTTCTTATTACTCACATATTGTTTTAATCAATTTACTCTTTTGCTTCCATGCCACTTTTCTATTATTATTTTTCTATTATTCCTAAGAAAATGCAGCAGAGCTTAGGACTTTCCAAAAATATTCTCTTCTGGGTTATTATAACTGCCAGGTTGTAGGAATCCATGTCTTTTCACATTCCTTTTATACACCAGAAAAATCTTAAATATGAATGTGCTGTTCATGCAAAATAGATAATATTCAAAAATCCAAAGTTACCAAAAAAGAAAAATTGTTGATAAGTCTTTTACAATTGTTGATAAGTTTTCATCATAGGCTTTATTAAAATATTGCATTTGAAATGTTTCTTCTAATATTACAATATTGTACTTGACATAAAAACTAAGCTTACAAATAATTTTCAGGAACACAGGATAATAGTATCTAACATTTACATAGTGCTTATATATCACATTTGTTCCTCACAGTGAGCCAATCAATCAATCAGTCAATGAATCAGTAGGCATCTATTAAGTGCTTTAAGGTACTGGGGATACAAATAAAGGCAAAAGCACAAAAACAAGCCCTATGCTCAAAGAGCTCACATATTAATTGAGGAGACATATATTTGTATGTATGTATGTATGTATATATATAATATCTACAGAGTAGAAGATGGTAATTTTAGAGAAGAAAGTGCTATTGTTACATCCATTTTGGATATGGGGAAACTTAAGCTGATCCATTTAAATGAATTGCTCAGGGTCACACAGCTAGTTTGAGTGAAGATTCAAACTCAGGTCTTCTTTTTTAAAATTTTTTTTGCTTTTTGAAGGGGGGGAAGGTAGGGCAATTGGGGTTAAGTGACTTGCCCAAGGTCACACGGCTAGTTTTTTTGTGTGTGTGTTAAGTGTCTGAGGCCGGATTTGAACTCAGGTCCTTCTGACCAGTGCTCTATTCACTGTGCCACCTAGCTGCCCCTCAGGTCTTCTTGACTCCAGATTTGGTGCTCCATCCAGGAAGTCACCTGGGTGCTCAGATTTCTTGTGTACTGCAGTGGTGCCTGCCTCAAGTTCACTTCAATTCAATTCTACAACCATTAAAAAAAAAAAGTTTTATTGTTATTTCCCCATTCTCTGAAGAACCTTACCTTGGAACAAGCAAAACCAATCGTCAAACAAAGTTGAAAGTATATGAAGTATATGAAGTATATAAAAGTATATTTTATACCCAAGTCTCCCATCTCTTTGCCAAAAGGAAAAGTGTTTCCGCATTTGTTCTCCAGGATCAATATTGGCCATTGCTATTAATCTAAATTCTTCTGCCTTTTAGTTTTGTTTTTGGTATTTTTTCCTGGTGTCCATGGGTCAAAAGAAATACAGCTTTGGGGAGGCTAGGTGGCGCAGAGAATAGAACACCAGCCCTAGAGTCAGGAGGACCTGAGTTCAAATGTGAACTCGACACTTAATACTTACTAGACATGTGACCTTGGGCAAGTCACTTAACCTCAATTGCCCTGCCTTCCACCCCTCCAAAAAGGAAAAAAAAAGAAATATAGCTTCATTTTTAGGTAGTTAGGTCCAAAAAACTTAATTTAACTATGCTCTATCAACTTTGCAACCATTTGGAAAAAAAATTCATATGAAATGAGAGAAAAAAAGAATATTTTAATTTCATTCTTCTATAACCACAATTACTTGCTAATTAGATATGATATCTGTTGGGTACTGCCCAAATTCTCAACCTCTGGAACTGGATTGGATGCTTTTATTCTTATCTCCTGTTCCACGTTAGTTTTTTTTTTTTTATGGTGCTTGATTTTTAATATAGCGATCTCTGAAAACTCAGCTTCCCCAAAATTATGACATTGCAAATGGAATTAAAATTCTCTGAGCTTTAGCACTTAGGTTCAGCAGAGAGTAGGGAAACAGCAATAAAACTTTTTTTTTTAAATCATCATGGAATTGAGCTGAACTTCAGGCAGGCACAGCTGCAATATATAGGAGATGCAAATATCTAGGTGATTTCATGGGTAGATATTCATATAGTGGATATTTGTCCATTACACGTCTCTCTAAAGTATACTGAGGTACCTTTGTGAGTTTTCTGTGGTGCACAGTTAATTTTAGGTAAGATATAGTCCTTGTCCTTATGGAGTTTATAGTTTAGTGGAACAATAAGAAACCCATCCAGATAACTGTAAATTATGAAAATATTTGATAAATTTATTACAGCTCTGTATGAAGTTTGAGAGGAGGGTTATTATCAACGGAGAATTAGGTAAATCTTGATGATGAGGATGATACATTAAGTTAGATTTTATGGAATGGATAGGCAGGTTAATTTGGTGCTGGTGGAGCTATAAATTACACTGACTTTTTGAAAATCAATTTAGAATTACTTAGTAATAGTAGGCCACACATTGACTTAGAAAACCACATATTGACATTATTTATGTTTCATTGTATTTTTATTTCTTTTATTTAATATGTCCCAATTACATTTTTTTCCAATTATATTTTATTCTGTTTTGGTTCACACTCAGAAGTGTTGCAGGCCTTACTGCAGCCTGCATTGTGTATTTGACACCTTTGGTGGAAGATATATATGGTGTGGAGCTGTTTAAATATAAAAAATATGACTTGGCCTGTATATAGTATGGATAGATGTCAAATCTTGGATCTGGCCTACTCTTCTCTAAGGGAGACTGTCATTTCTGCTTTTGTGGGGAGCAGGAGGAAGACCAAGTCTGGATATTTAGCTCCCTTTCTTGTCTGTCTACAGGGGGGATATTGAGCTAGAATTATATCTTTCCACTACCCCTCAAATATTTATAGTCTAGGGCTATAATTTAGCAGCTTAGGAACAATGTGTCTTCCCCAATCTCTCTCTCTCTCTCTCTCTCTCCCTCTCTCTCTCTCTCTCTCTCTCTCTCTCTCTCTCTCTCTCTCTCTCTCTCTTTCTCTCTCTCTCTCTTGCTTTTTGGAGGGGGGAAGGTAGGGCAATTGGGGTTAAATGACTTGCCCAAGGTCAGACAGCTAGTAAGTGTTAAGTGTCTGAGGCCAGATTTGAACTCAGGTCTTCTTGACTCCAGGGCCCCTCCTCTATTCACTGTGTCACCTAGCTGGCCCCCCAATCACTCTGGAGAGCAGGGTCATACTTAATTTATCACCTACTTAGCTCCTTTACACCAGGTGCTATTCACACAAGAGAGGATCACAAATGGCTAATCAACGTCTTTACCAGAGCTAACAATATATAGTAATTGGGAAAGTTGTGCAGATAGAAAAGACCAAAGAATACAGAGTAAATGAACTCTTCATGAGGAATAAGATACCAGTTCTCAATGAGAAAAGATGGTCTTGCTAAAGGTAGTCTGCTCTTATTTTCTAGGGTTGCCTAGCACTGGTAATGAAGGGTCATGGTGGAAGCTGGCTCCCCACTTGTCCAAGACTCCAAAGGATTTTAGTAGTCTTACCTTGCCTTTTGTGATACCCTCTTTCAAATTCTCCCTTCTCCACTCATTCCAGTAATATGCTGCATCTTGGTCCCCTGTTCCCTTGGCCAATCAGGAGTTGCATTTCCTTCAGCTATACAGGGCTATTCCTCAGAAAATAATCCCCAGGTTTGGGCAGAAATGGGATTATAGCCCTGGAGTCAGGAGGACCTGAGTTTGAATCTGAACTCAGACACTTAACACTTACTAGCCATGTGACCTTGGGCAAATCAATTAACCCCAATTGGCCTCCAAAAATAAAAAAGAGGGGGGGATTGTATATGAGATAAAACTGGAATGGTAGGATGGCATCATATGATGGAAGGACCTTGAATTCCAGAGAAGTTGGAGTTTTATCCTATAGGTAATTGGGAGCCACTGAGTAATTCAGAATAGAATCAGAATAGCAACCTGAATAGATTTATTTGTAAGAAAGTAGTATATATGAAATATTGTTAGGAAAAAGGAGAGAGTAGAGATGGAAAAACATTTTAGGAGGTTATTGTAATAATTTGAATAGGTGATAATGAATGCTGTGATATAGAAAAAGCCTCACCTCTCATATTTAATTTGTTACTAATTTAATACACTTCAAGGATATGTGTTCTAATTGACAACAGTACTACATTTACCAACATAAATCACAACCCATATATAATTTAGACGTAATGCTTAGTGCAGTGCCTAGCACATAGTAGGTGCTTAATAAATGCTGATTGATTGGTAATCTTAGACCATTGCTAGGGTAGAAGACTTCATTATACTGTAGTAAACTTGGTAATGAGTTTTTCTGAATTTATTGAGGCTATTCCACAGATGACAAGCATTCAATTTACCCCTTGACCCACTCTCAAAACCTTTCCAGATTAACATAATCTGCCAGGGTTTGCATTTCACTGGTGTAGCTTCTGAAAACCTGGGATCACTTCCATGCCTTGATAAAGCATCAGAGTCAATTCCAACTCCACATTATCTCTTCTCTCCTATATTCTCATATTCTCATCTATCTTCTTTATTTGTCTTCTCACCTGTCTTTCCCTTAATAAACCTCCCCTCTATTTCCATTTCCATCATCCAATACATGTATTTATCGCTGACCATCTGGACTATTAAAATAACCTTCTGATATGTTTTTCTGGCTCTTTTTTCTCTAATCAGTTCTTCATGTTGCTAGTGGAATCATCTTTTTTATACATGTTTTTATACATTTTAAATATATTTTTTATAGCCTTGGAGTCAGGAGGACCTGAGTTTGAATCTGGTCTCAGACACTTAACACTTACTAGGTCATGTCCCTCCTTTGCTCAAAAATCTTCAGGGGCTTTCTATTGTCTGCTAGGAAAGTTCAAAGTGTCCTTCCCACCAGTCACATGACTCTATAGTCTGTCACGAGAACACTAAGTACCAGTCAAACTGAACTTGTCCTTTAAATAGATACTGGGTACCATGGCTATTGTCATGGTGTATTTGAAATACCCTCCCTCCTTCTTTTTGCCTATTGAATTCTGACCTAACAGTTAGAGCTCAAATCAAATGCCACTTTTTCTCTTATCCCCCTTGCTGACATTCATCTTCCTCCTTACACTTCTTTTTTTAAATTTGTAATTTGTAGAAGAAAACAACATTTCCATAACATAGTGCAATAAAGGGATAATAGTACATGAAATTGCAAATCTACTATACACAACTTGCAAATGTATGACAAAATTATCATGTAAATTTCTTCTTTCTCCTTTATTCCTTCTCCTGCTCCTGTCCTAGAGATGGCCCATTTCTTATAGCATTTTGTTCTCATGCACTTATCACGCAATATTATACATTCCCATTATCTATTTTTGCCTTATCCTCTTACTAGTCTGTAAACTCTTTGAAGGCAGGAATTGCATCTTATCTAAAGTTTGTGTAGCTCTGGAACCTAGTACAGGTAGAGTTAGTACTTAGTAAGTGTTTGCCACACCAAGTATTGATGGGGGAATTAAAAAGGAAAGCATGGATGCAAGAAATCCTTTTAAAGTAGAAGTGTCAAGAATTGATTGATATGATTGGTATTGTGTGAGGTAAGACTAAAAGGTAACATCAAGGTTTTGAACATGGGAAAGGAAGGGAATGATGTTACTACTGGCAGAAATAGACAAATCAGAAGAAGAAACAGGCTTAGGGAATAAGATAACAAGTTTACTTTTAGACACATTGAATTGATGTCTTGGGAGACTTCAAGGAGGAGATATAGACAGATGAAGATATGGATCTAAAGCTCAGAATGTAAGTTAGAGCTGGAGATTTGAAAATCATCTATATAGACATTATGGGGTTAGATTTGCAAGAAATCACCTAGCCCAACCCTCTAATTTTTCAAGTAAAAAAGTCACTTATCATAGTCACCCAGGTAGTAAGTGAGAAAGCCAAGACTAAAACTGAGGTCCTCTGGCTCCAGATACAATGCCTTTCCACTGAACTACACTGCCTTAAGCTCATGAGAGCTAATGAAACAGAAAAAAAAAGTTGCCAAGAAGAAAGAGCTAAGGACAGCTCAAAAGGAGTCACCAACTTCACTGATTGGGGAAGCAAATTAAAAGTTAGTAAAGGAGGGGCAGCTAGGTGGTACAGTGAGTAAGAGTCGGGAGGACTCGGGATCGGTTCTGGCCTCAGAAAATGAGCCCCCACACATAAATAATTACCTTGAGCAAGTTACTTAACCCCAATTGCTTAAAAAAAAAGAGTTAGTAAAGGAGACAGATTAGGAATGATTGAAGAGATAGAGGAACTATTAGAATATGGTAGAATATTAGAATATTAGAATCTGAAGCCAAGGGAGGAGGAAGTATTTAGTAAGAAGAGTTGGAAGGTAAGAGTCAAATTCTACAGAGCGGGAAGAGAGAAAAAGACTGGGGGGAAAGATGCTGCATAGGTTCGTACTCTGATGTGCTCCTTTTGATTTTGGGAGAACAGATTTCAAAGGGTATAGAGAAAGCATAGATAGGACGCCTGGCTTGAACTTCTATAGGCAAAATCAGACCAAAAGATATGAGAAGTTCTGAAAAATGAAATTTGAAGATGCAACGAGGAACAGCTCTGGTGAGAAAGAAAAGAGGACCTGTCTAAAGAGACAGAGGTACAAGGAATTCATTGGCTGACAGATTTCAAAAAGACATGTATAAAAGATGAAAACAAGGGGAAGAAATGAAGGAGGAATACGAATGACTGGCACAGTTCTATAAGAATGTTGTCAGGAGTGATAAAGTATGAATGATTTGAGGCTGGCAAGGAGAGTCAAGAAGAACAACGACAACCAAAAAGCTTCTTTTTTTAAAGCTATGTTGGTAACAAGAGGAAAGTCAAAGGAGAGATGAGACTCCCTGGGATGAAGGAGATGATAATAAGGTATGGTGGAAAAGTCTAATACTCTGTGGATTTGGTGATTTCTAAAACCTCTAAAAGAAAAAAAAATGGAAAGCAATGGGGAAGTCATAAACTTTAATTTTTCATGCCACCAAGTAAATCATTCAATAAGCATTGTGCTAAGTGCTTGGGATTTAATGAAAGAAAAAACATCAGGGAGAATTCAGGAAATTTCTTGCCGATTGTGCTACTGGGACTCTAACCCCACATAAGGCCCATAGATATAAAAATATTCATAGTAACATTATTTGTTTTAAACAATATTTGTGCCCACCAATTCATGAATGACTGAACAAATGGGAATATGTGAATCAGATATAATATGATTGTGCTATAAAGGAATGGTAAGTATAAAGAATTCAGAGAAATGTGAGAAGATTTATGTGAAGTGATGCAGAATGAAGAAAGCAAAGTCAAAGGAACAAAACAATGACAAGATTTCAAGGCAACAACACTTGGGTCAAATGAAATAGACAATGGTGGCACCATATTTCTTTTCTTTCTTTTTTTTTTTTTGGAGGGCAATTGGGGTTAAGTAACAGGGTCACACGGCTAGATTTTTGGTTGTGTGTGCGTTAAGTGTCTCAGGCCGGGTCTGAACTCAGGTCCTTCTGACTCCAGGGCCAGCGCTCTACTCACTGCACCACCAGCGCCCCTGATGGCACCATATTTCAAAGTCAATACTAATGCAACTGCCCTTCTGCTAACAGTAGATAAAATGCAAAAGTGGAAAATGCTATGCTATTTCGTTTTCCATTTTGCTTAGCTGTTTTTAGGGAGTAGATTTTGTGGTGAGTTGGGAGGGAGAAGAAATATTTGGATGTTTTCTAGGAAGTGCCTGTTGCATCCAAACAAGATATATCTCCCGCCCCCCCAATAACAACAACAAAAGGACAAAAATCCCTTTTTAAAATAATAGTATTAGAATTACATTCTCTTGGGGATTCCTAAAATCTTGGGGCTAGAAAAGATCTGTCTGATTAAATCATCTTTGTATTATATCAAATAGACTTTGGTAATCTGTGATAATACAAGCCAAAGTCTGATGTTAAATACAGGCATCTCAGTGGCACAGGGGATGGAGTGCCAGAGCTGGAGTCAGGAGGCCCTGAGTTTAAATCTGGCCTCAGGTACTTACTAGCTGAGCAAGTCACTTAACCCTTTTTATCTCAGTTTCCTCAAATACAAAATGAACTGGAGCAGGAAATGGCAAACCACTCCATTATTTTTGCCAAGAAAACCCCCCATGGGGTCACAAAGAATTGAACATGATTTAGCAACACAATAAAATGTTACATACACTTACAAAATAAAATTTTTTGATATTTTGTATTTTTACATAATCAAAATTTCTCTCAACATCCTTATCCCTCCTTCTTCCTAGAGAGCCGTCTCATATAAAAGATACTTTTTTAAAAGAAAATAAGAAACAGAAAACCAATCAATACATATGTACAATATACCATACCCGTTTACCTTCCGCCACTATAAAGGGGTGAATGGGGTTGTTTTCTCCTATCTTTTCATTTTTGTTTTTGATAATTTTGTAACATTTGCTTTTGATTTTGTTGTGGTTGTTATTTGCATTTACAATGTTGTTATTGAGTATATTGTTTGCTTGCTTCTGTTTACTTCACTCTGCATCAGTTCATGCAAATCATTCTGAATATCTCTGTATTCATCACTTTTTTATAGAATAGTAATGTTTCATTGTATTTACATACCACAATTTGTTTAGCGATTCCACTATGGATGGGCGTCTACTTTATTTCTAATTCTTTGCTATCTAAAAAAGTACTGCTATCAGTATTTTGAAGTACATGAAGGCTTTCTTCTGATCAATGGCCCCCTTGAAGTATAAGCCTAATGATGGAATCTGTGGGTGAAAGGGTATGGGAATTTTAATTACTTTATTTGCATAATTTCAAATTGCTTTCCATAACAGCTTTACTCATTTACAGCTCCACCAACAATGTACTTGTGTGCAAACCTTCCCACAATCCTTTTGTCATTTTTGCCTATTTGCAGAGTGTGAGGGTGAAACCACAGTTTTTAAAAATTATATTACTCTTATTAACAATTTGGAAAATTCTTTCATATGGTAGATAATAGTTTGCAGTTCTTTCAACTGCTGTTTGTTCATGTTCTTTGATGCCTAATGGTATATTATAGTCATGTGAAGGACTCTCTCTTTCCTCTGAATTCCTCTAGCTTTTTATTTCCTTCCCTTTATTTTGCTTTTGCATTCTTCCTTATTATCATTCTTTATATGCATAGGTAAGCTCCTATAAGGGCAAAGATTATACCTTACTCTTTATATTCATAGTAGCTAACACCTAAGCATGTATATAATAGATGATTAACAAATATTTGATGACTGAATGGTTTAACATTACATGGAAACTTCATGCCTTTCTCTATGCTATATCCCCTGCAACCCTAGCCTCCGCCTCCTTTTCCCATTAGAACTCAAGCTCCCAGTCCTGGATCTCAGAGTTCCTATTGGTCAGCATTTGTCTTACCTTATCTGGTTTTAGGCCTATCATGCTACTTCAAGTCACTGGACCTGTACTCTCTCCTCCCATCCTCTACCTTGTTTCTTAATTTTAGCTCCAAGAACAGTAATTAAGTCAACACTAACATTTCTGGAAAAATCATGCCAATCAATTAATTGTTGCTGTTCAGTCCTTTCAGTTGTGTTTGACTCTTTGTTGACCCCATTTGGGTTTTCTTGGCAAAGATACTACAGTGGTTTGCCATTTCATTCTCCAGCTCATTTTACAGATAAAGATCTGAGACAAACAGGGTTAAGTAACTTGGCCAGGGTCACATAGCTAATAAGTGTCTGTGACAGATTTGAACACAGTTTTTCCTGACTCTTGGCCAGTGCTCTATCCATTGTGCCACCTAGCTACCCCAGCTGATCAATTGCACTATGACTAATCAGTATTCCTTTGACATCCTGCTCTAAAACACTCCTCCCTGGCCACCATCTCTCTATATGTGTTTTTTTTTTTACTCTATTAGAACATAAGCTTGTCAAGGGCAGAGAGACTATCTTACTTTTCCTATTTCTATCCCCAGTGCCTAGCACAGTGTCTGACTTATTTGACTTGGAATTAAGTTAATTATGGTTGGTTATGTGAATCAAGTAACTAGATCTTGTTCTATTTTAACTAAAAACCATGTCCTAACCGTTTTTTCCCCCTCAAGAGTTATCTTAGCACTCCAGATCCTCCCTGCTATAAAAGAAAAAGGTCAGTGTTATTAGTACCAGCTTCTGCTTAGAACTATCTCCAAAAACAAGGGACCCTTTGTTCTTTTATAGAGCTATTATAAAAGGGCTGGGAATCTTTGGTATATAGTCTGTCTGGCAAGTGTTAAAAATGATCTCTCTATTTATTCTTAAAGTGTTGAAAAATCGATGCAGCTGTAACAGTCTTTATCAATCAATCCTAGTCTCAGAGAAAAGCTGCGGAAGTGCCTCTGCTTTTCAGTAGAGAGGTGATAGACCCAGAGTTTGGGATTTTGCATCCACTGCTAAATGCAGCTGGTTTTGCATAACATTTTTTGGGGGGGTTCTAGGGAGTGCTAATTTGGTGTTGTCTTCCTGTCGGTGAACTGCTTAATCAATTATGGTTTATGTAATGAGATATTATTTTGATGGAAGACAGTGATGAAAGAAACTTTTGGAGGAAAATGGGGAAATATCTATGAAGTGAGCAGAAGGAGAATAATTTGTGGAATGATAACAGCATAGGGGAAAAAAACACTTGGAAAGATGTTAAACTTTATCAATGAGTTGATAAACCACCAGTCCTGAAGACAAAGATCAAACACCATACTCACCTCCTGCTGGAGAGTTGATGAATATAAAATGCAAAGAGAGACATATCAGGTACAGGCAATGAAGGAGTTTGTTTTGCTGGAATGTTCAGGTTTAAGATGTTTTTTTTTTTAATTTTTCTTATTGTTTGACTAGGGACATGTGTAAATAAGTGAAAAATTAAATGTGGTAATTAAAAAAATCATGTACAAACAATAACAAGAAAGATAGGGATAGCTGGGGAATAACACAGACCTTATGCTCTTTTCAAATATCTTTGTTTTCTTTATGCTGTGACTCCCATTGTAAAAATAGTCTCAACCTAAATAAATCCTTTGAAAAAATTTTATGCACGTACTATCTTGCTACTATGTGCAGTTTCCCCACTGTCTTCCATAGCTTACTTTATTATCGGAGATGATTGTCCAACAAGAGGATCGTTATTGCTCCAGAGTCCATCTGCTCCTGCTGCTGGTTTATACGTGGCTATAATCCTGTGCTTGTGACTTTCCATATATTTAAAAGTATTTGGATGGAACAAAGATGGTCACGATCCCTACACAAAGAATAAACAATAGTCACAAGCAGCCTATGACAAAACACAGGGAAAACTCGATGCAAAGGTGCTATTTTTTTTTAACAGTATCCAGGGCAATGAGCAATGTGAAGTAGGTTCGTATTATAGTACAAGACTTGAAAGAGTAATTTAAAATAACATCTCATTGAGGGGTGGGGTTATAAATGTCTTTCATGATTTTCTCTCCTCAGAATCGATAACTTTCTTGTCTACTCTGCATGATGAAAACACCTGACATTTATATAAGGTGTCACAAAAGTCTTAGTGCAGTATGAAGCTTTAATAGTTATTAAAGCTTAAACATTTTTGTGATTTTCTGTGCATGACTAGAGTTCAGGAGCATAATTAGGGCTAAATGCAGCAGGAGTGGTGTGTGTGTATGTAAGTGTGTGTGTGTATTGGGCTAGTGAGTAGGAGACTAGGTCCCTAGGGACTTCTTGGCTGGTCCACACTTTCATGTGGGTGGTGCCACTTTCCCCCAGAAGCTCCTGTTGAACCATTACTTTCTATCTAATCAACAATCTTGATTCTCTCCCTTGGTCTTGATTTCGTGTCCCTTTTAGAATAACCGAGACAAAGAAAAAAATTCCTAAGATGGAAGCCTCAGCATTACCAGCTCCCAACTTGCTCACCATCTTTTTTGTAAGAAAATGGTAGGTACTAGGAGTGGCTAGGTGGCACTGTGAATAGAGCATTGGCCCTGGAGCCAGAAGGACGTGAGTTCAAATCTGGCTTCAGATACTTGACACTAATTAGCCATGTGACTTTGGGTAAGTCACTTAATCCTAATTGCCCTGCCCCCCCCCCAAAAAAAAGAAAATGCTAGATACCAAAAGCGGCTGCACCTGTATTTCCTGATAGTGAGGAAGTTGAGACTTGGGGGTTGCTTGAGTGCAGTTCTGAGGGACAATAAGGCCCAGTATGATTGGATGACCAAATTAAGTCTGGTATCAATATGTTCAGCCCCCACAGCCATTATTAAGGGGAGAAATCATTGTGGAAAGAGGACCCACCTTCATTGCCACCTGCAACAATTGTTGGCCAATTGCCACTCACAGGGTAGACAAGCCATATTAGCTAATAAAACAGTAGGGCACCCTGAGGGATGACGAAAAGCAGCCTATGTCAGGCAAGTGAAACGGCTACCACCATCACCACCATCTTCTTTCTGATCCTGATGGAGAAAGCTGAGGACCCTAACCCCCAAAGTCTCTGAATTAACAATGCTTCCAGTCCAGTATCTATAATCATCATCATATGAAGCAGTCTCTGTGGATACTCTTGTCCCCAAAGCCCTTCGTACTGTCAAATGGTTCAACATCAGAAACTGATATGATTTTATCAGTGGAAATGACATAAAGAAGAGCTATTACCATATGCTTAGTAATTGCACCCTTGAGACCATTCCATCAATTTGCAGCAGCATTGGCAATGGCGGTAGCTCCCTGTCTTCCCTCACCCCTCTTGCTCTGTTCATGGTTTCTCCACCCTTTTAGCCCTTCTGGAAGGGCTCTCTCTCCCTCCCTCTCTCCCTCTGTGTGATTGTTTTTATTTCTTTGCTTGTGTTTTGAATAAGGGTCAGAATTGACCAGCTTATATTTCTATGAAGAAGACAGTCCAAAGATTAATGTAGCCTCTATATTTATTGAATCTTTCTACCATATTACAAAGACATGTTTATCCAAGTGATATGCATTTAGGCTTACAAACAGATGCCGCCCATACTATTCACAGTTGTTCAGTACATTCAGATCAGACACAACACAGGGAATTAGTTTACAAATAAGCCTTGGTGAAAAATTAAAAGACTGAGCACTGTCATAAGAACAATAATTTTAGAAATACATTTTCCTATGGAGTAAGGCTCCATACTTGACTATATGGCATTTCCCACAAGTCTTAAGACTTTTGGGAAATTATATTTCACCTAGTGCTCAGAACAGGAAATACCATTGATTGTGTTTATCTTGAGTTGACAAATGATTAAAGACAGTTAATTCTGCAAGCATGATGCTAACTTGAAGTCCTATTCTATTTTCAATTTAACTTTTGCTGATAGTTTCATCTTCTGGATTAGAAAATTCCTTTTAAAAATCAGTTAGTTCTTTGCCTCCTAAAGCAAGTTTTAGGGATAAATTTAATTTCTGGGACCCCAACCCAACATTCCAGAAAAGTCTTCCTTATACTTTCTTAGTAAGTAAGTACACCTCAGGGAGAATGGTTTTCCTCCCCAGTTTAGAAGAAGTGTAGAGGTTTCTTGGGCAGTATTTGTACCTATGCCCTTAATTACATTACTTTAGACCCTCCTTTTATTTTTGATAATTATTCCTCCTATTTATACCTTATGCTTTCAAAACTCTTTCCTCACAACAATCCTTTGAGATATTTTGTGCAAATATTAGAATCCCCATATTACAGATAAAGACAAGGAGGTTCAGAGAAGGTACACTGCTAACAAGTATTAGAACTGATCCTTGGATTCATGACTTCTGAATCCAAGACTGGTGCTATTTCCATTATATCTGTGTTGCCCCCCATATTGCTCTGGTTTCTGAAAAAAATTAAAAAAAATAAGTGATGTTAACCCATTAGATTTTTTCCCTTACTCTCTGTGCCCATAACTTACGCCCTTTCTACTCACAGTTGATTCCTTCACTTTCTTTCTTCTGTCCTTCCCTTTTTGCCTTCTGACCTCAAGAACTTCTACTTAACCTTTCACAAAGAAAAGGTGGATTCTAAAAATAGAGAAAATGTGGTTGAGAAATCACTAGGACTCTCCCTGACCAAGACAGTGTTTAGCATCAAAGAGTTTAATGTCAAAGGAGGTGGTCTGGATACCAAAGGGTGAGTGAGATGATCACTACGTGATAGTAAGGCATAAACACAAATGTTCTGGAAGATACTGCACCTCCTAATTTTAACACGAACACACACTTTATGAGTGTGCTCCAAAAAAATTAAAACATGAAGTCATGAAGACACTAATTCCATTCTAAATATACCATCATATAAAATTACTTCTCTGCATTCATACTACTGTGCAAGTCATGTCTGTTAATACATAACTTTCATACTTTTAATTGTCATATTATCTCAGGATTTCATTTATCAATGGGATCTACAAAGCAGCAGTAGTGACCAAGTGAATATTCAGCAGGTGACTTTATAGCCTGGCGTTGAACATTAAATACCTCAATGATATAAAACTAGAAATTAGTTTATAAGTGTAGATCTACCAGTAGCACTGAATTGGGAGTGAGATGAACTAGTATTTAATGTCTCTAGGGCTCAGTAAAATGGGGTTGGACTAAATAACAACCTGGATCTCTTTCAGCCCTAAGTCTAAAATCTTTTGCTCTCAATAATCTTGACCAAGTCACATAATGATAATAATGAATGAGAAATACCAATACTTCTCCATCTGGAAATGCTTCAGTGCAGATACTGAGCACTAAAGCAGAAGAATAGCAGCGTGCGTAAAATGGACTTATGACATGAACTTTTGTTATGTGCCAGTACTATAAAATGACAGAATTGGTAACTGATCTCACCAGTTATAGGCAAAGGTTTCACATTGCTTTGCATCAACATTCCCCTCAGCTGCAAGTTAAAAAATAACATATTGTCAGCCAGTACAGGACAATCATAAAATAAAACTTCATCAGAATTTATGCAGTAACAGCAGCATTGTAGAGTCAGAAATCTTGGAAGACTCAAGAAATCTGATGATCATTTATGATTCCAGAAGACCCATGAAGAAACATACTACTCACATTCTAACAGAGGAGACAGACTCAGAGTACAGATTGAGACATGAGCTTTTTGGACATAGATTATGGGAGAATTTGTTTTGCTTGCCTATGCATAATTGTTACAAGGTTTTGTTTTTTCTCTCTCATTTTTCAGTGGGGTGGGAGAAGACTATTAGAAGGGAGAGAGAATAGATTTTTTCTCATTGAATAAAATAAATAACAATGAAAATCTCTTTCCCTAAGCCTAGATTTGATGAAATTGGAGGATCTAGTAAAATCTGAAGAGGAAAAAGCTCAAAATTCCAAGGTTATTAAAAATCTTCATGAAATGCAAATTCTGTGAATTCCAGCTACTAATGAACTAGAGAACAAAACCATCATTGAAATACCACATTATTTTGAAAATGAAAATGGCATACATATGCCAGAATTTCAAGCAAAAGAAAACAAAAAGCTTTAAAATATAGAGACCTAACAGGAAAGGTGAGAATGGCATCAGGATTTGCTGCATATCATACCTGTTCTGCTTTGAAAGGACGCTTTCAGTAAACCCACAGAGGGTGAATTCATATTCTAATGCTTTTAAAAAATCAAACTATAAGTCAATTATTTATTTACATATGAAATAGTTATTAGAACATTAAATATAAAAGAAAAATAGCAAGATAGTGTCTTGTAGCTGGTTAATTTCTAGCTAAACCCCATGGAAAAAGACAAGAAAGAGCTGTTAAAATAAATCACTTTAAAGTCTACAAAAGCACTCTTATCACTACAACCCTATGGGGTGAGAAGTGCAAGTCTTATTTTCATTATTATATCAGTTAGGAAGATCTTAGAGTCCTGGACTTGGAGCCTGTGTTCAAATCCTGCCTCTGATACCAATTAGCTGTATGACCCTGGGTAAGTCACTTAAACTTTCTATGGTAATTACTAATTCCTAGACATAGTTTAAGAGGAAACTGAGGCTTAGTGTGGCTAAATGACCTGTCCATCATCCTGGTTTTGTGGTAGAGGATACCTACAAACCTAGGTATCCTGATTCCCTTTTCAAACATAGGCTCTTACCATGTGCTATGGTCCTTAATCTCTCTACTCCTGTTTCAATCTACTTAATTGCGTAAAATTAGAATGATGATAATTACTTCATCTATCTCACAGGGTTACTATATGGATAAAAAGAAATATTTGTAAGCACATTTTGAAGAAAGAATTGAAGAATAAATAAGCATGCGGCTTTATTGATATTTCTTGTGCTAAAATCTTTTTGAGTTAATTTTGAGCATCAAAGCTAGACAAATTTTACTTAAATTATCAAGAAAGAGAAGCCAGGGACCTGAATAGGACAAGAAGTAGAATGTAGTCACTGATAACTCTGGTGTCAGGGAAAAGACCTGTGAGATTTGCGTGTGTATGTAGTGGTGGTGGGCACATGTGGGATGGGGGGGGGGATTGTTCTGCCTGCCTGAGTTTATGGGTATGAAGAACTTCCAATTTGGAAACTCACTCCACCAATGTGAGTCAGAAACTCATGTGTGATCTCTAATCTTAAAGAATTACCTGGATGCTTTGAGAGGCTAAAAGTCACACAACCAGAGGAAGGACTTGAACCCAGGTCTTCCAGACTCCAATACTGGCCTTAAGTTTGGGAATACAGAAGCTGATCTGTAGAATAGTTCAATCTGTATCATGACAAGTAATTTTCTGAAAGGATTCTATTGTGATCTGAATGAAACAATAAACATGGCTACAATTTCATTTTGAACATATTCCTGCATGACACACACATCTTAAAATTCCTGCCCACCAGTCGGCTTGGGCTTCATCTCTTCACTGCTCCACAGAAGTCTCCTAAGGAGGCTTTCCCTCCCCATGAAGCAGTGCTTTTCAACTATTGCCATTTTATTTGTCACTTTAGGCCACTGTTTTATCCACAGGGTGGAAAGATTCGATTGGGAGCAGGGATGATTTCTTGGGTACTTCCTGGGGCTGCTGAAGCATCTTGAGTCGCCTTTCCAGTCTCTGAGTCCATTCACAGCGGAGCCTGGAGACAGGAGAAAGATACTTTGAGCAACCATGAGCCAACTTTTGGGCCCAAGTTTTTAAAAAATCTTCTTCTTCCCCCCTTTCCCTCCCTTTCCCCCCTCCTGGCCAGCTTCTCTCATCGCTCTGGCACAGGTGCCCTGGAAGGCTCTATCCTGCCCCCTCCCACCACCCCCAGCAGCCCTTTGACTTTCAAGGCTGAGAAATTTGGAAAACACATGAGTGGGTGGTACCACTTCGCAGTGAGAAGCCTGTGTGACCTTGTCACATTCCTAATGAGTCACCCAAGTGCAAAGTGTTCTCATTAGTATTTAATGTCCCATCTTCTGTGGGGTATGTCCTTAGGCACAAGGCAAGAGCTCTCTCCTATTCAGAGACTTTTCCCTCAAGGCCACAGTTTCCACAAGAAAAGGGAAAGCTTTAGCTTAGTACTGATATTGCTTTCTGTCTTTCCTAGGGTGCTGGGACAGTGGCGGATGTATTCTTTGGGGGTAGTAGTAGTATTGTGGGGGGTGGGGATCAGAAACCCATGAATCAATCATTGAACATTGATGAAGTGAATGACACTCATTAAGTACTTACTTGGGAGGGAGGAACTTACCAACTTCTTCATCTCCCAGAGATATATCTAGGAAGGGGAGGGGGGTGCTTAGAACCACTAATTCAGGATACTTTCTTCAAGAAGGGACTCAAGTGGACCAACTAAAGCCTTTGCTGTCCTAGCCATACTTCACACACAGGTGGGTGATTCTTCTAAGTGGATATGTATATGTCAGGTTCCTATACTCCAAAAGTGATTTCTCTTTTCCTTGGAAGCTTGCTAAGTCAGCAGTATTTCCCACACACTCAAGCTCTGCTCTGGAACAAAAATTCCATTGTGATAGGGGCTCCCTTTTTTGATCATTATAGGGATGCTTTCATGCTACTAGTTCAAAAGGCATCCCATTAAGGTCCTTCTGAGAGGGATGCTGCAGATGTGCTGCAGTGGAAAGAAGGCTGGATTTGGAGTCCAGAGGACTTTGGTTCCAACTCTCCCACTTGCTACTTATTTGACTTTGGACAAGTTATTTCACTTTTGTGTCTATTAATAATTGTAGCTAGTATTTATTTAGTTCTTTAAGGTTCGCAACTGAGCAGATACGTGGCACAGTGGATAGAGTACTGGACCTGGGATCAGGAAGACCTGAGTTTGAATCCAGCCTCAGGACACTTACTAACTATATGATTCTGGACAAGTCACTTAAACCCCTATACCTCTGTTTTCTCATCAGTGAAATCAGCTGGAGAAGGAAATGGCAAACCTCTCCATTATATTTGCCAAGAAAACCCCAAATGGAGTCACAAAGAGTCAGCTGTGACTGAAATCAAACAAAAGGTTCATGAAGTACTTTATATAAATATCTCATTTGATTCCCCCAATAATCCTGCAAGGTAGGTGCTATTATCCTCTATGTAAGATGAAGAAACTGAGTCTGAGTGGTTGTGACTTGCCAAGATAGATCCATGTAACTAGCAAGCATCCAAGGCAGGATTTGAACTGAGGTCTTCCAAGTTCAGTCCTCTATCCACTATGGCCCTTAGCTGCCTATAAATTGAGGTTGGACCAGATGACCTTGAATGTCCCTTTCAGTTCTAAATCTATGACTCTCATGGTCAGACATTCCATTCTTGTTCAGTAATTACTGCTTTCTTGTCCTGCAAAGGAAAGCTCTTTTGGGAGTAGTTATGATGATTGCTGGTGGAAGAGAATGATCTTTCACTAACACTACATGTAAAGGGAAGGTCTAAGCTCATGAGTAAATCACCCATATTAAGCTAATTCCTTGGTTGTATGTTAGGAGACTTTGGAATGACTATGAACTCAGGCCACAAGGATAGCTTGCTAGAGTGCTCTATACTGTGCCAGGTGTCTACTTGGAATTAATTTTGTTTTCAAAGGTGCCCTTGGGCAATGAGAAAATCTGGCTTAATGTTTGTATTTCTATACAAACTCCTGGGGATTCAGAGCTGGGTAGTTTTTGATCTCCAATAATTTTTGAAAAATGGATGGCTCATGTGTTAATCCCAGAGAATAGATGCCAATGACAATTGCTGGTGTCTTTGCCAGGAAAACATACACACACACACACACACACACACACACACACACACACACACAACAGTGACAACAACAACAATAACAGACTTTAATGCTGATATCTTAGATGTCCCAGTTAGTACTAAATGGAATGGGAGTTTACATAATTTTACCTAGTTTTGTTTCTAAAGAGAGGAAATGACAATCCCTATCCCTAAAAAAGCCAACCAGACATACAAACAGAAAACCAACAAAAAATATTCCTTAAGGATATATTGCATTTACTTGCATTCTCCTATAAACTCATTTTTGAAAGCCAATATGGTATTTTTTCCCCAGTTAAAAATGTCCTCTTTCGGGAGTTCCTTTAGTTGTTAGCAGGATAGGATCAATAAAAGAGGTGTGTGACTCTACTGTTTTTTTTTTACTACTGTTTTTTACTACTGTTTTTTTTTTTTTACTACTGTTCTTACAAGTTATCAGAAGCTCAAAGGTGAGAAAATGAATGCTTAGGTCTATAAGCATTGTGCATATCTATATGAAACAGTTTAGCCTTGTTTGTCAGCTTGGCCTCCAGAGGACAAAAAATGGAGGAAGAAATGGAAGTTGCAGAAAGACAGATTTTAGACTTAATATAGAGGAGAAGCTTATTAAGAACTAGAGCTATCTGAAAGTAGAATGGGTTGCTTTGAAAGGAAGTGAATTTCCTATCACTAGAGGGGTTAAGTGGAGAATGAATGAATGCGTTCTATAGAAGGGATTCCTTTTCAGGGCTGAGTTGGACTAGATGACCTATGAGATCTCTTTATATACCTAAGATGGAGCAATTTGTCATTTCCTTCTGCAGCTCATGTTGTAGATGAGGAAATGGAGGCAAACAAGGTTAAGTGACTTGCCCAGGGTCATACAACCAGTAAGTATCTGAGGCTGGATTTGAGTTCGGGTCTTCTTGATTCTAGGGCTAGTACTAGCTGCCCCTAGTAAGCAAATAGTAAACGCTTGTTATTTCTTGTCTTCCTCTCCTTTATGAGAGAAAATATCTGGTAAGAAAGGGAGGACTTGGGGTGACTGCATAAATTGATGGGAATCTTACTATAATATGAGCTTCAATTAGGTGGGTTTTGTACTCTAGTATAAGGTAGGTCCATCTTGGACCATAACTAAAAAAATTCCTTGTTGGAAATGCTAGAATGGGCTTTATCATATTACTACCTCATTTCCTGCAGAACTCTGAAAGCAATGTTAACCGATAGACTCAAAGTATACATTGAAGCACTCTTTTTTCAGACTTGGTTAATGTAAGAATATGTTTCACATGACTTCATATGTATAATGGATCTCATTCTTGTTTTCTCAATGAATGGTGGACCTGGTGAGGGAGCGAGAAAATCTGGAATTCACTATAAAAATAAAATGGGAAGATAATATTAAAGAGTCTTTATTGTATGAAGATATAAGAGGGAAAGAACAATGGGAGATGAAATAAGGACTCACATTTTTGTAGTGCAATAAAATTTTGCATTTTTTTTCCTCCCAAGCTTTGTGGGTTAGGTAACACAACTATTATTATATTCCTCATTTTCCAGATGGCAAAACTGAGTCTCAGAAAGACTAAGTGACTTACCCAAGATCACTCATTCAGTAAGTATCAGAGACTGGACTTTAGATGCCAAGTCTCCTGACTCCAAAGCCCCAGGCTCTTTCCACTACATCAACCGGAAAACACCACCGATATGTCCTTGGCCTTCAGGACTAGTGTAATGACAACTGCATGATGACAGGACTTTTCTGTTGCCTTTTGACAGGTGTTTGGGGTAGGATTCAGAGGATAAAAGGAAGGCACTAGTCCATGCCAAGCATGGTGGGCAATCTCACGGAAGGTACAAAGACACGAGAAAGTCAAATGCAATAGTCAAGAGAGGGGTGGGTAGGTGAAAACTGAGAAGAGAAGGGGCCAGAAAACTATGTGCATCACTGTGGTGGTGAAAGGATTTGCTTAAGCTTGAAGATTTGGTACTTAAAGTATCATCTAACCATATATGTGCTTAATAAAAAGAGCAGAGGTCTTGAGTGACAGAGACAGGACCCACGTCTTAAAGACACGGTGGAGCACAGAGGGAAAGGGTGCTGACAGAGTAGATTTTCAGGGGAACCTTTCACACTTGGCCCAGGCAGTACTGTGGGATCAAATCTCCTCTGGCCTTGCCAGATCTGAAGACCGACAGTCTTCATTTCCAGCACGGGCTTAACAAGGACAGCAGCTGGGCACTTTCATTTCAAGATTAGCACTATGCATGTTTCACATAGAGCACTTTGTTAATTTCTAACTCTTCAGTCACACTTTTTTCATATGATTACAAATTAATCTTCCCATTTGGATATATTCTATGGTGACAGACACTTAATGAATATGTTTTTGGGTCATAAAAATTAGCTTTATACACTATTCAAAGCATGGCACCCAAACTCAGTTCACAAGAGTTAAGAGGGACCTGACCAATGCCCTCCTTTTCCAGATGAGGAAGCTGGATCTCAAAGACATTAAGTAACTCATCCAAGGTCATATAACCAATAAATTAAGTTATCTTTCCTTTGAAGCAGGAGCTTGGTGGAATGGAATGCACAGTGGGCCTGAGGTCAAAAGATCTCAATTTTAGCTCCTTATTAGCCATGTGATGGAAGGAAAGATCACTGACTCAGGTGTAAAGTGCCTTGGGTTCTTATTTACCTAGGATGCTTACTCTCTGTGTAACCTTGGCCGAGTCATTTATCCTCCTCATGCTTCAGTTTTCTCATCCGTAAAAGGTGATTGCATTAGAGGGTCTCAGAGTCCCTTTCCAGCTCCAGATCTATGCAAGATACAACCTGCCTGACACAGCTTCCCCATCTGTGTAATGAAAATGACAATACTTGTAGAGAGGCTGGCCTTGGTGCTGAAGAAGACCTGTTAGAAGACCTCATGTTAACTAGCTGGATGACCATGGGTGGGTCACTTAACTCTCAGAATTTTAGGCAGTTCTCTAGGATTATAAATTGCAGCTGAGTTACCAGTATGCCTTGGTAGAGGGAGCGGTTGACACTAAAAGTTTCCCATGCTGATGAAACACAAATTAAGTCCACTACCTCCACTAACCTCCTTTCCCATGTCCCCTTCCACAATATGTTAGCATTAGTGCAGCATAGACAGACTGGACTTCGTCTATCAGCAAAGAGAAACGATATTTGTCTTCTTCTCAAGTTCCTTACCAACTTCTGGAATCGAGTCTACACACTATTAGTGTATATACAGTACTCCATGGTCATATATCCCCCATAAAAATTGGCATTTCAAAGCCCAAAGTCCCACTCCTTCACTGTTAATAACAAGATTCATTCCAGAAATTGTATCATTCATGAGAGACAATCTCTGCAGAATTGTGACATTATAGTCCTAAAGATTTATGAGTGATTTGTTTGGAAATACTTTTAAAAGCCTGTAATCAACACATGGAGCATCCCAACTCTCAAAGAGGAAAAACCTTTCCTTTGCTCATTTAATGTTCTCACCTGCTTGCCTTTCCGTTCCTGCTTATTTCTTCCTTAACAATTCTAAGTAGAAATTAATGGTAATCACTTATTGGAATTAATTCCCAATTAGTGTATTTAATCACTTGTAGACATATAAACTCTTCCCCAAAAAGTGGATAGAGGGCCCCCAAGAAGAGATAGTGGCATCTTCGGGTTCTTTAGTATTTTGAATAAATCTTTATAGCAAATTCCAAGATGACACTATTAATAAGTTGAAGGCCTTCCAGTATCTTGTCAACATGTAGCAATTCTGTAATCCACCTCTCTATATATGGGTGGAGATTGGATAAAGCCCAGACAAATTTTAGCATTACATGACACTACTCACTTATCCAGGGCACTCCTGCTTATTCGAGAGTTTTCATTTTGCACTAGCTTTGCATGGAGTTCAATTTTTTTCTCCCAGAAGTTTTTCAGCCCACCTGCATCATGCACAGTAATTTCAGGAAGTTTCCTTCTATAGTTTTGACTCATTTTCTGGAAGAAACAAAAAAAATCATTATGACTTTTTTTTTTGGAGGATGATTGTGGGTGGGAGGCAGGGAGTGAACTAAAATGAGTAAAACAAAACCCCACCAAAACCCAATCCCCCAAACCAAACCAAACCAAACAAACAGGAAACAAAAAATCCCCTCAAAACCATTCAGAGGAGACCATAACTCTGTCTTGCATTTTGCACAGTGGAGGTCCACAATTCACACTGAGGCTTATATCTGACAGCAACATGCCAGCATCTTGTGACAAAAAGTTGCATTTTGGGAGAGAACTGTAGAGAACTATACTTTGTCATCAACCCATTATTGATTTGTCACTGTTAATTGTATCTTTTTTTTAGGTTTTTCTTTTTTTGTTTTTTGGAGAGGGAAAGGTAGGGCAGTTGGGGTTGAGTGACTTGCCCAAGGTCACACAGCTAGTTTTCTGTTAAGTGCCTGAGCCTGGATTTGAACTGAGGTCTTCCTTACTCCAGGGCTGGTGCTCTATTCACTGCTCCACCTAGCTGTCCCAATTCTATCTTTTATAATAATAATAGCTAACCTGCATATAACTCATTAAGATTTGCAAAGCACTGTGTGTGTGTTGTATGTGTGTGTGTGTTTATGTATGTGTGTGTGTGTGTGTGTGTGTAGCGTGCATAGATATTATTTCATTTGATTTTTATAACAACTGTGTAAAGTAAGTTTTATTGTACCTTCAATTTACAAATGGAGAAACTGAAACTTAGAAGTTAAATGACTTTCCCAGGGTCATATAGGAGTAAGCATCTAAGAGACTGGATTAGCATCTATATCTTTCTGACTCCAGTTCCAACTCTAATCTCTCTCTAATGCGATCCTGCTGCTGCTGAATTCTTGTTTGGGCGTGTTCTGTGGAAGGTGCAGAAGTGATGAATCTTTGGGAAGGAGTAAGATTGCTTCTCTATTGGCACTCTCACATTCTGCTCTGCATTTTAGGCACATCCATAAATGTCATATCTCCTAGATGGGACTGTAAACATTATTAGGGCAGGGACTGTGTCCTTTTAAGAATACTTTTTGTCTCACATAGCAGTTAGCACATAGTAGTTGTTTAAAAATGTTGCTGAATTGATTGAATTATTGGATGGAGTTTTAGTGAGCTTGATTCTGTGACATATTGAAAAAAAGAATGTTATTTTCTTGAAGTACTTCAGCTAGTTCCCAATTAGTCCAAATAATGAATCCCCTGTAGTGATCACATTATCCAAAACTGCACTTCATGTTTTCATTGAACTGGAGCCAATGACTATATTTTAAATAATTATAATTTTCAATAATTTGAATTCTAACACATGCAGCCACCTCATGGGATTCATTATTTACACTAATCAGGACCTAGTCAATTTCCTATAAGATAAATTCATTCATGAATACATGGTGCCATTTGGAAAATGACCAAGATATTAAGTGTTCCAAAACATTTATTTTTGTGGATTTTAATTTTGTTGAATTCACTTTTGTGACATCTCAAACTCAATATGTCCAAAACAAAACTCATTACCTTTCCCCTAAACCTGTTCCCCCTCCAATCATCCCTGTTTTTGTTGAGGGTGCCACCATCCTTCCACTCATCTGGGTTTACAACATAGGAGTTATCCTGATCTCTTTTCTCTTCCTCATCCCTTCCCCCTATCAAATTAAATTCCGAGTCATATTTACTTATTTTTACCTCCATATCATCTCTCATATTTATCCCCTTTTCTCTGACCCTTGTCACACAGCTACCACCCCAATTTGGGTATATACCCCCTCATCTGGACCACTGCAACAGTCCCCTAATTGGAATCCAAGCTTCCAGCCTTCTCACACTGCAATATGTCATCTATATTTGGCATGTCAGTTGGTCTGGTGACTGGCATTTATTAAGTAACCATACATGCCAGGAACCATGCTAAACTCTAGAAGCTTCAGGATAAAATATAAACTCTCCAGTTCATCATTTTAATCTCGTCACAATATGACTCCAGCCCACCTTTCCAGAATTATTCTATATTATTCCTCTTCAAATGCTAAAGTTCTAAAAAAAATTGGCCTACTTGCTAGTCCCTAAATTCTGCATTTTGTCTCCTACCTAAATTTATGCTATTGCCTAGACTGGGAATACTGTCTTTTATCTTTCACCTTTTAGAATCCCTAGCTTCCTTCAAGGCTCTGATAATGTAGCACCTCATATGAGAAGCCTTTATTGATCACCCTGTGTCCAGCTCTGCATCTTTGGGGTAGGATCTGTGATCTTGTTGGGATTGTTTTCATCCTTTTCAAATGATCATAAACCTGCTTCTCTCCTCATATATTATGTAGCCACAGTATATAGGAACTAAGCTCTGTGAGGACTTGCTCTGGTTTTTTTTTTTTTTTGTATTCCCAGAGGCTAGCAGAGTAGTTTGCATAAGTAGGCATGTAGCAAACTCTTGTTGGATTAGACTGGACTGGATTAGAACCTTTATTAACTGCCATTATAGAACTCATAGGATCATAGGATTTAGCATTTCAAAGATTATCCAGGTCAATTCCCTCATTTTAAAATGATGTGCAGAGTTTACATAAGAGAATCCTTGCTTTTATGGAGCTTATAGTCTAGAAGGGGAAGATGACATATATAATAACCTTAATACAAAGTATCAGAGAATAAAAAATACATGAAAAATAATTCAGAGAAATATAAAAAAGGATTCTGTTAGAGTCAAGGTGGAAAAGATAATCACCAGGCAATAGAAGATCAGGAAGAAATGGAATTTGTCAGGCTTTTAAAGATGGGGAGGGATTCTTTCAGCTAGGTAGTCCTGGGATAGAATGCTGGGCCTGGAGTCAGGAAGACTCATCTTTGTGAGTTCAAATCTGGCCTCAGACATTTATTAGCTTTATGACTCTGGGAAAGTCACTTAACCCTGTTTGCCTCAGTTTTCGTATCTGCAAAATGAGCTAGAGAAGAAAATGGCAACTACTCCAGTATCTGCCCCACAAAAAAACAAGCCCAAATGGGGTCACAGAGAGTCAGACACTACTGAAAAATGACTTAACAAGAACAACAAAAAGAGCTTCTACAGTCAAAGATGGAAGGGGAGGCATTTTGGGCAAAGAAAAGAACATAACCAAAAATCTAGAGGCTAGGGGTGGCTAGGTGGTGCAGTGAGTAGAGCACCCACCCTGGACTCAGGAGGACCTGAGTTCAAATATTGCCCAGACACTTAACACAAAAAAACTAGCTGTGTGACCTTGGGCAAGTCACTTAACCCCAATTGCCCTCCAAAAAGCAAAAAAATAAAAAATAAAAAAAATTTAAAAGTCTAGAGGCTAGAGAGCAAAATATGTGTATACTTCATTTTGGCTGGGGTAAAGAGAATAGAAGTGGGGAGATTTATTAAGATTTATGCTTAACACTTCCGTCCTGTGCATGTTATTATCATTCCCATCTTATGGATGATGAAACTGAGGTTCGTGGGCACTAATGGACTTACCCAAATTCACAAGACTTAGGTCTTCCAAATTCCAACTCTCTATCCATTCTGCTACACTGTCTCTCCTATGGGACCTTATGTACTTGTAGGGAAGAATATGACACTATTTAGTGGTTATCTTATTCAAATAGTACTTCAAAGAGTAAATCCCAGGAAGATACTTACATTTGAGAAATTGCCATAGCCAGAAGAGCCTTGCTTACTCAAACAAAATCATTCCAATGCCATGGGAAAACCTGAAAACTACTTTTAAAGAACAAGAGGAATAACATTTTAAAAATCCTTTACAAGGTTGTCAGAATATGGAGAAAAAAGGGTAGTTGTTTGTGAATATCTCTGAATTGACAAATATGGGAGATATGAGGCCCCAATTTGGATGTGAGTTAGAAAAAACTGGGAAGTTACATCTTTAGGAGGTCTGCAATAGAAGGGTTGCTAATGAGGTGGGTCACTTCCTGTGTTACCTGATGAGGGTTTTGTTTTAAAAGAATATAAGCAACATGCAAAAACAACCCTCAGGGAAGGAAGAATCTTGTTTTCATGGTGTCCATTTTCTTTTTTTTTTCTTTTTTGGAGGGGGGAGGGCAGGGCAATTGGGGCCAAGTGACTTGCCCAAGGTCACATGGCTAGTAAGTGCTAAGTGTCTGAGGCTAGATTTGAACTCAGGTCCTCCTGACTCCAGGGCCGGTGCTCTATTCACTGTGCCACCTAGCTGCCCCATGGTGTCCATTTTCCAAGGCAATCAAAGTATTTCTCAAAATTGAGTGTATTGTTTCTCCCTTATTTCTGAGACTGGTGAATGTTTGAGAAAATTGTCTTCCCCTTCCCTTTGGGAAAATGAAACATAAAAATATTTTCATTTATTTGCAGTCATCTACTGGGAAATGGGTGGCTAAATTTCAAACTTATTAAAAGGACATTTAAAAAGTATAGTATTCTATTTTTTCCACAATTACATGTCAAGAAAACTTTTAGCATTTATTTTTTTAATTTAATTTTTATTTTTTGCTTTTTGGAGAGCAATTGGGGTTAAGTGACTTGCCCAAGATCACACTGTTAGGTTTTTTTTGTGTTAAGTATCTGAAGCCATATTTGAACTCAGGTCCTCCTGACTCTAGGGCTGGCGCTCTATTCATTGCACCACCTGGCTGCCCTAGCATTTATTTTTACAAGATTTTGAGTTTCACATTTTTCTCCCTCTCTTCATCTCTTCTGAAAATGGTAGGCAGTTTGATATAGTTTATGCATGTGCTATCATGTAAAAAATATTTCCACATCAGTAAGAATTGTGAAAGAAGAAACAGATTTTTAAAAAAAAATGCAAGAAAGAATAGACTAAGTGAAAAGTGTGTTTTGACCCTCATTCAGAGTCCATCAGTTCTTTGTCTGGATATGAACAGCATTTTCCTTTGTGGGTCCTTTGTACTTGTCTTGGATCATTGTATTGCTGAAAAGCACAGTTGATCCTTGCACAATGTTGCAGATACTGTTTACAATGTCTTCCTGGTTCTGCTTCACTTTGTAGCAAGTGAATACAAGTGCATACAAGTCTTTTTAGGATTTTCTGAAATCTGCCTGTACATCTAAAAGGACACTTTAAAAATAAATTTCTAGGGCAAATTAAAACAATACTGAGGTATTACCTCACACCTGTTAGATTGGCTAATAGAACAGAGAAGGAGATTAATAAATGTTGAAGGGGATGTGGGAAAATTGAGACACCAATGCATTGTGGTGGAGTCATGAACGAATTCAACCATTGTATAGAGCAATTTGAAACTATGCCCAAATATTTATAGCAGTGCTTTTCTGGTGGCAAAAAATTGAAGATGGAGGGGATGCCCATCAACTGGGGAATGGCTGAACAATTTGTGGTATATGATTGTGATGGAATACTATTATGATATAAGAAATGATGAGCTAGATGCTCTCAGAAAAACCTGGAGACACTTATATGAAATAATGCCGAGAGAAATGAGTAGAACTAGGGGAACATTATACACATCAACAACAATATTATAAGAGAACCAACTGTGAATGACTTATTTATTCTCAGCAATACAGTGATCCAAGATAACTATGAAGGACTTATGATGAAAAATATTATCTATCCCCAGAGAAAGAACTTATTGAGTCTGCAAACAGATTGAAGTCTACTTAAAAAAAACTTTCTTTATATTTCTCAGGTTTTTATTTTTATTTTATAATGTGACTAATATGGAAATATATTAAGCATGACTATACATGTACAACCTATATCTAATTTCTTGCCTTCTCAATGAGGAGAGTAGAGAAGGAAGGAGAGAATTTGGAACTCAATTTTTAAAATGAATGCTGAAAATTGTTTTTACATGTAAATGGGGGGAAATAAATATAAAATTAATAATAAAAATAAATTTCTAAATAAGGTATGATAAATTTTAAGGTGGAATTCAAACTCTCTGGTAGTCCTATTTAGACTTCTTAGTACCACCCATTGACTATTCATTTCTCTGAGTTCTACCTTGAACTGAGTTTGGAAAATGAAGAACAGTAGGAAACAAAATTAAAATACTGTTAGCTCGCAGCTTTCCCTTTGGGAAATTGATTTTTACTGTAAACTGTTATGTTCGATAGAAAGATTTGATCAATGATTTTAGAATAAAAAATAAGAAAAAACAGCCATAAGTATAGTTGGAATTCTCAGAGGCCACAGAATAATAGTATCCTGACTGCTGCCAGCAGCACCTTGCTTTACAAAGCAAATGAGACATATATTAATGACTCCTGGGAATCTGCCCTTTCATATCTTGAAACTGTGTTCATAGCATACTTCATGAAAATATTAGACTGTCTTCCCCAGGAGCCTCCATTTGTTTTTCAAAAAAAGTGAGAGAATGTGCTATTTACATCCTCACACCCTTTCATCATTCTGTATCTATAAATCACACTGACACCCAGAAACTCTTCCAGGACGGTCTGTTGGCTTTGAGACAAGCTCTTTAGATAGTTACACTCTTGTCTCTAAAATCCAATGCAGGCTGTTGATGGGCTGTCTAAGCCAGCCTGCCCTACCAGTGCCATTCTCCTTTGAATCACATTACATTCCTCCATGCTGGGCTTGACTTTGATTCAAGAGTGAGATCTGAAATATCCTTCACTGTACAATTGTTATCAACATACTTAGTATTAAAACAAACAAAAAAAGTCCACCACCCTTTCCCTAATAGAACAGAAGACTCCTTAATTGCTGTGGATATTTTCCTCTTCAAATCCTCTCGGACAAGCTAAATGTAGCCAAGTACTCCTGGGTGAGTTATTATTTTTTCTTTTCCATTTGTAAAACTAAGGATACACCACTGATTTTAGAGAGTTGTCACCTAGTTGGTGTTTGTTTTCTAAAGTGTTCTATATCCATTGTGGTTCTTGACTCCACCAGTGGAGACCAAGCTTTGGCCAATTTGACTATGATCATTGAGATAGACTTTTACTGTTTTCTGGATGCCAGTCTAGTTAAGTGTGGAGAGACTCATTACCAGTAGACTGTCCAATAGATGATGAACTATTTGGTCATAGCAACCAATGAAACAAAGAAAAACATGTGTGTGTATACACACATACATATGATATGTTATAATGACCCTAATTCCTAACCAGTCTTTATTTCACTGCTGTGGTGATGGTTGGCAGAATGGTAGAAATGCAGAGTTTTCTGGATCTCATGATTTTTAGAGCATCTAAGAATATTATCTCTTGGTACTCTGAATGTAAGGTCCTTGAACAAAGGTCAATGAGGTGATATTACTATTGGAGGAAATGAATCATGTTGATATTTTAATTTTCTCTATAAACAAAACAGTAAAAAAAAGGAAATTAAAGTTAAGGGCTGATTTGGAGGTTCCCCTTGGAGAGACAAATCACATATCTAGTAGAGTTGGTGTTATCATTATGTTCAAAGTCAACAAGAAACATTTCCTGGGATACTTAATCCCCTTACACTGCAGTGCTCATGATGAACATTTGTAAAAACAAATGCTCTGAAGATAGACTTTGTCTGCTAATAACTTACAGATGATGAGAAATAAAGCAATTCTATTGTGAACTTGATATGACCTTCCAAATGGAATCAACACACATTTTCCTACTTAATAGCTCAATTCAAAGAAAGATATGGGGAAAGTGATGAACAATGTATTGTAAAATATGCCTCAGGATTAAGAAACAAGAGTTCGAGGATCTGTAGCCTACACAGGTGCCTCACATTTTTTTTTTGGAGGGCAATTGGGGTTAAGTAACTTGCCCAAGGTCACATGGCTAGGTTTTTGTTTGTGTGTGTTAAGTATCTGAGGCCGGGATCCGACCTCAGGTCCTTCTGACTCCAGGGCAGGCGCTTTACTCACTGCGCCACCTAGCTGCTCCTGTGCCTCACATTTTTATATCATAAGTACTTTTTCTAAGAAATGAATAAGAAGGATGAACACAATTGGATTGGATTGAAGCTCAAAAAAAATTTTGTCTATATCTCAGGAAAAATGACAATAGGAATAGTGACTGGGCTAGAGATTTCACTGATCTCAGGAACTCCTGGATGAGGAAACTCCTTCTACCAATGCAGGTCACCACCTTCTTTGCAATGTATAATCAGTCTTAGGGAGCTGCCTAGGACAGTCAGGACTTGAATGACTTGCCCTGGGTCACAGAGCTGCCATGTCAGAGATGGGAGTGGAACCTAGGTCGTCTGAGCTTCAAAGTCTGTTCTCTATCCACTATGCCACACTACATTTATGCTAACTGTACTGAAAGTCTGTAAAATACTCTGCATGCATAATTTCTTCCCAGTGGGGCTTGTGAGCAACAATATATGAAGTGGGTGCTATAGGTATTATTATCTACATAAGGACTTGAGGCTGTGAAAGGTTGAGTGGTCACATAGTCACAGTCACATAGCTAGTAAATAGCAGTTAGGATATGAACCCAGGCTTTTTGACTCCAAAGCTAGGACTCTTCCCACCACACCATGCTGCCGGTGATCAGCAGTAACTGATTACTACTGTTAGAATCCTGTAAGAATTAGCTACATGGGTACAGTTAGCACACCGACTTACCAGAGGAACAGCAAACTCAATATCATATTGGAAGATAGAATAAAAATGAATAAAATCTAAAACATATAATTAGAACATCTCCAACCAATCTTGCTTAAATAAGCTTTTTTTGTCCCCAAAAGGGAAATGGCTAAAAGGATAGACATTAGTATGACCATGTCCTACAAAAGTCTAACTGATTTAAATCAGTTGCCACAATAAGTAGGTCAAACAAACCTAGAAATGCCTCAGTCAACAGAGATTTAATATCTTTGTCAAATAGAGGTAAGGAAGCCAGGAACAACAGTAGCTTGAAATAGAAACTCTACAAAAAGTTCGTTTCTAAAATCTTATGGAGGAGGGGAAGAAGGAGACAACAAGCAAACAAATCTATACAAAATAAGCTGTATATAGAATAACTAGGAAATAATTAATAGAAGGAAGGCACTGGAATTAATAAAGGTTGGGGAAAGATTTCCAATAAAAGATAGGATTTTAGTTGAGACTTAAATGGAAGCCATGAAAATCAGGAGGTAGAGTAGAGGAGTGAGAGCATTCCAGGCATGGGGGACAACCTGAGAAAATGCCCAGAGCTGAAAGAGAGTCATGGAACACTGAAGAAACCAATTCACTGGATAGAAACATACATGTGTTGGGGAGTAAGGTGTAAAAAGACTGGAAAGGTAGGAGGGGGACTGTTTGGTTATGAATGGATTTGAAAGCCAAACAGAGCATTTTGTAGTTGATCCTGGAGGCAATAGGGAGCCACATTTAAGGACTTCTCAGTAGCTGATTTTGAACAACTTTTAAAATTAATATTCTGGCTCTTACAATTGGTTATTGAAATAGATGAAAACATCAAATCAAATGTACAGTGATGTTAGCTGTTAATCCTTAATTTACACAATCCTAGTTTATATCCATTTTTTTTTTGCTTTTTGGAGTTAAGAACATGTTTTAACATGTTTAAGTTAAGAACATGTTTAACATGTTTTGGAGTTAAGAACATGTTTAACAATGGGGTTAAGTAACTTGCCCAAGGTCACACAGCTAGGTTTTTTGTTCGTGTGTGTTAAGTGTCTGAGACCGGATCCGAACTCAGGTCCTTCTGACGCCAGGGCTGGCGCTCTACTCACTGTGCCACCTAGCTGCCCCTTATATCCATTTCTTACAGAAGAATGACCCTTGTTCCTGCTCTCACACCAGCAGAGAGAATACGAACTTGCTTCTCTCCCTGTTCTCTTTCCTATAACTTTATTGTTGTGGACCTTCTAACTTCCTGGAGCCACTCTGTCTCCAATTCAAATGGGATTATTTTCTCACCTCACGTCAGTGCCACTCCAGGGTGGTGGTGAGGGAAAGGGAAAGAATTCCGGAGTGAAGAGGAATGGAAACTCCAATGGCTTATCCTCTGAGACAGTGTCCACTCCTTTTGGTAGGTAGAAGGGATACAGGTGATGAATGGGTGTTCCCATCCCTTGGAAAGGGGAGGAAGGAAGATGAGGGAAAACATGTTCTTGGGATTCCAAGTTGGGATGGAATTTGTGGTATATCGAAATAGTGCTAAAAACTATCATTAGGCACTAAAAACACTACTGACAATTTGTTATAATTTGTGTACGTTATGGATTAAAGAGTCATATATGGATTGGTTTGGGCAATTTATATTAATAATAGCTAACGTTTATATAGTAACTACTATATTTTAGGCACCATTTTAAGGGCTTTACAAACATTATTTATTTCATCCTTATAATGACCCTGGGACTTAGTTGCTATTATTATCCCCATTTTACAGTTAGGGAAATTGAAGTAAATAGACATCAAATGACTAGTGAGTGTCTGAGGCTTAATTTGAACTCAGACCTTCTTGATTCCTAGTCCAGAGCTCTACCCCTTGCACCACCTCACTGAATAATATTGTCCTTATTAGAACTATCTTTTTTGAATTCTTTACAAATTTTTGAACACCACTTACTTGCTAGTTGGGCATATATAATGTTTTCCCATGTACCATATAGGCAGGCCCTAGGTCTTCTGTGCATTATATAATGTATATATCACAGCTGAAGATAGAACATTGACTAATGTGATCCTATTTAAAGACTAATTAGCAAATTCATTGACTATTACAATGCTTTAGTTAGCTAGCATTTATATAATGTGTTATGGTTTATAAAGTGCTTTATAAATATTATCTTATTTTATCTTTTAACAGCTCTGATAGATCAGTGCTATTATACCCATTTTACAGATAATAAAACTGAATCAGACAGAGGGTAAGTTACTTGGCCAAGGTCACACAGTTACTAAGTGTCTGAGATTGGATTTTAATTCAGACCCTCTTGATTCCAGGTCCAGCACTCCATCCATTGCGCCACCTGTTTAAATGTAAGGGGTGACCAAGGGAGTACAATATAACCATATGAATAATTGGAGGAACTCCTCAATCAACCTTATAAAATTAAAGGTTGTGGGCCATTATTAGGAGGTAATTAAAGGGGAATGGAATACATGGAATGTGAGCCTGTCCCCTGGTTTCATAATAATGATTGAGTTTTGTAGACTGGGGCTGGATAGAATGTCAGGCTTGGAGTTAGGAAGACTCATCTTCCTGAGTTCAAATCTAGCTTCAAATACTTACTAGCTATGTGACCCTGGGCAAGTCACTTAACCCTGTTTGTCTCAGTTTTTTCATCTGTAAAATGAGCCAGAGATGGAAATGGCAAACCACTCCAGTATCTCTGCCAAGAAAATCCCAAATGGTGTCAAAAGAGCTGGATATGACTGAAAAACAACTGAATAACAAAAGACTGGGTCTACCTCCTGCTGTTTGACTGAATAAGAATCAGCTCTCACTCCCTGTGATCTAGAAAAGTGAGTTGTTCAGTTTAGTCTCTGTCTCTTTCCATTTTGAGGACTTCCTCTGCTTTTTTTTCTCCTTCTGCCTTCTAGAGGGCAGCAGAAATGGACAGTCCATAAAGTTCCTTTGAATTATCTTTGAGAGGAAAGTAATTGGATTATCTGGACAGTTACCTTCTAACAGGGAAGCTAGTTTATTCAGGAAGCCCCAACTACCTTTAACTTGGGAGGGAGGGAGAATCTAAGCCAACCATGACAGTGGCACTAGGAGTCTGGAAGAGGTTTTGTAGGACGCTGTTGGAGAGGATTTTAATGGAATTTTTGGATCTTGGTCCTCTAGTAACACCAAATTTCTCTGGGGGTGAGTGGCTACGAGCTGATGGATCACTTGAGTGCTCAGTTTCTGTATCGATTCTTGGGTTCCTGTGACTTTTTCATTTTGTGTGAGGTGAAATAAAGTCTATACCTGATTCTCATTTGTGCCTCAGATGATTGTATAGAAAGGAAGAAAGGAAGGAAATAAGCATTTGTGAAGTGTCTTCTACGTGCCAGGCATTGTGCTGATTACTTTATAAACATCTCAGCTGATCTCACAACAGCCATGGGACCTAGGTGGTATTTTTGTTGTTACTGCTCAGTAGTGTCTGGCTCTTGGTGATTCCATTTGGGGGTTTCTTGGCAAAAATATGGGTAATTTGTCATTTCCCTCTTCAGCTTATTTTTTTTTTTGGAGGGGGAAGGGTAGGGCAATTGGGGTTAAGTGACTTGCCCAAGGTCACATGGCTAGCTTTTGTGTGTGTGTGTGTGTGTGTGTGTGTGTGTGTGTGTGTGTGTGTGTGTGTGAAGTGTCTGAGGCCAGATCTGAACCCAGGTCCTCCTGACTCCAGGGCCAGTGCTCTAGTCACTGAACTATCTAAGGTGCCCCTTTCAGCTTATTTTTCAGATGAGAAAACTGAGGCAAACAGGGTTAAGTGACTTTCTTAGGGTCACATGGTTAGTAAGTGTATGAAGCCAGATTCGAGTTTAGGTCTTCCTGACTCTAGGACTGGTACTCTATGCACTGTGCAACCTAACTGCCCATAGGTGTTATTATTATCCCTATTTTATAGATGAGGAAACTAAGGCAGGGTACATGACTTGTCCAAGGTCACACACCTAATAAGTGTCTGAGGCCAGATTCCAACTCAAGTCTTCTTGACTATCTATCTTCTACGCCACTTAGTTGCCTGCGAACTCCTTTTCACCATATTTGGTGAAACTAGACATAAGATATACCCTGAATATGTTAGGATATTTTCTTAGAGAAACTCTAGATTGGGTCAAGACAAAGAGAGAAAGTTACTTTTTGGGAGTTAGACCCCAGGAATGGACCTGGTCTATGTGATTCCAGGATTGTTTTTGGGAAGGGGTATGGATACAATGGGTTATAGATTATATGAAATTCTCTTTCAAGATTGTTGGGGAAAAAAAGAGGCTTTTGCTTTGACATAAGTCGTTAGTGACTGAATCAATGAAAATGTTCAAATTTTTTCACCTCTTACATTCTAGCTTTAAAGGTTTATGAATTTATGACTCTAAAACTACTCAAGCTCAACTACTGCTTAGCCGTGATGATGTCTTTAATACAACATAAACTAGGGGGAAAGGTGGAAAGAACCCTAGACGTGGAATCAGGAAGCCCTGAGTTCAAATCCAGTCTCAGACAGTTACTAACTGTGTAACCCTAGCAAATTACTTAACTCCCTCAGTTTCAGTTTCCTCATCTATAAAATGGGGATTATAATAGTACCCACTTCACAGAGTTGTGAAAATAAAATGAGATTGTACTTAGAAAGCACTTTGTAAATCTTTTTTAGATTTTTTTTTTTTTTTTTTTGCTTTTTGGAGGGGGAGGGCAGGGCATTTGGGGTTAAGTGACTTGCCTAAGGTCACATGGCTAATAAGTATTAAGTGTTTGAGGGCAAATTTGAACTCAGGTCTTCCTGACCCCAGGGCTTGTGCTCTATTCATTCTGCTACCTAGCTGCTCCTATACTTTGCAAATCTTAAAGTATTATATAACCACTACTATAAGACCTTATTCAAAATAGCTTATTCAGCATGGGGAAAAGAAAAATGTAATTAGAACCAAAAGTCATGAATTTTCTAGTTGGTCTCCATTCTGTAGATTATCTGGTATTTGAATTATGTTGCTTAGGAAAGCAATTTTATATGCAAATATTTGGGATGTGTTGTCCAAAGCCAGGATATGTGACAGAAACCCATGTAAAAATTGGAGTAAAAAATAAGATTACCTTTTGTGAAATTTAGCTGAACCAGCTACAAAGATGGTGATACTGACTTTGTGATAGTGACAAACTTGAGAAAGGAAAGATGATGAAAAAAAGCTAACGTGATAGAATATTGGCTACGTCTTGTCTATGAGAACTTCTCAATCTCTTGATAAATTTTCATCTCATGATATTGCCGATGAGGACAGGCCCTGAAGATGGTAAGATCGGCAGAGTTCACAGCCTGCCTCAAATCCTGCTGTGTGACTCTGAGCAAGTCACTTAACCTCTGTATGCCTCAGTTTCCTCAGTGGTAAAATGGGAATGATAAAGGCACCTACCTACCCTGCAGAGTAGTTGTAAGGATGAAATGAGAAATGTGTTAAAAGGGGGAGGGACTTAACACAGTCTAGCACATAGTAGACACTTTATGCTTATTCCCATCTCAAGCCTTTTTCTTTGTATTTTTCTCTTGCATAATCTATTTTTAGAAGACCAAGAAATTATCTGTACTCAATAAATAATGAGAAATTACTTTTACTACAGCAGCCCACTCTTTCCTTTGCATTTTTTAAGGCTGTCATGTTTTAAGGGCATCCATGTTCATTTTTCTACTGGCCCTCGTGTTCAATAAACACCTCAGATTTTAGGTACTATTTAAAGTGTTTGTTGTTAAAAGTCAAAGAATACAGAAGCACAATCCCAAGGAAGAATCACATAGGAGAAGCAGTGGAGAGGATGTCATTAAAGAAATGCATGTCAGAAAAAAAAAAAGATTAGTTATATGGCATGATTGAAAGATGGGCAGTCCCATTGGTATCCACACAATATCAAGGGAACAAGATGAAGATATCTATTAAGGTGAGTGGAATGAATTTGTAGAATTGACAGGAGGACATGGACAAAAGGATGGGAAGCCATGGCTGATTTGAGATCTGTGTCATTGAACGAAATACCTTCATCAATGAAATTACAGCTTCACTACAGTGTTGGTGTTTTTATTCTTAATAATATTTTATTTTTTCCCACTTACATGTATAAAAATTTTTAATGTTAGTTTTTTTTAAACTTGATTTCCAAATTCTTTCACCTTCCTCCTTCCATCGCCCCTTTCCTGAGACAGTAAACAATTTGATATTAGTGATACATGTGCAATATTGCAAAACATATTTCCATATGAGTCATGTTTTCACTATAGTGTTGGAGTATCTATTATCACTGTATTTTTTTCTGCTGAATGTTTAATAATTATGCATTAAAAAGCAGAGGTGCCTTTGACTTTGTATCCTTGGAATTCAAAATAATTTCAATGCAAAGAAAGTACCACAGTTCCTGTCCAGAGTGCTTTTTGGACAGGATTAGCTACATTGTTGCTTAATTTTTGTGAGCAAAGTACTTTGCTACTAAGTAATCTTACTAAGGCAAGCTACTTTTTCCTGATTCCACTGTGTCTTTCTTTCCATTTGTTCCATAATTGCAGCAAGTTTTGAAAATGAGCTCTGCAAAACAAGTCATCATGGATAATTTTTGGAGTTTAGATGGAAACAAATAAACACTGAATAATGACTGAAGAGGTGCTTTGCAACTGTTTTCCTGAAAGAATCATTTGCATTTTTTAAAGTCCTCATGTTTTAAGAGCATCCATTTCCCCCTGAAAAACAAAAAAAAGATAAAGAACGAGACTGAATACTACCAGTCTTCTATATGCCTGGAGTGAAATTGCAAGTACTTTTAACATCGCTATTTTCCACATAGACTCTACACCAACACACTGAGCAGCACACATAGCCACCAAATTTAAAAACAGGTATCTTACAAGGGGGAATTCTGGAGGTATAAACAGCAAAGTTTGAAATGAACAGAAAGTTTGTAAACTTACCAGGTTGATCAATGCAAGAAGGCTGATTCAGATGAAAGGAACTGGAAGGAGGGAAAAAAAAAAACTCAACAATCCCTTTAGAGTTAAGGATGAGGATGGAACATGGTGTTATATCATTAGAATAATACCAATTTAAAAATAAAATGATAGTTCACATTTATGTAGCACGTTATAGCTTACAAAATATTTTTCCCACAATAATCCTTTGAGAAATGAAGCACTGGTGCTCTCATTTCACTGATGAGGAAACTCAGGCCTTCCCTAGCTTATTCCCTGCCCCCTTCTTTTCTGCTTCCTTTTGTGCATTCTTTCTCAAATAGATTGCAAACTCCTTGAGGGCAAAGACTGTATTTTTTTTTTTTTTTGGTATTTGTATTTCTAGTGCTTAGAACTGTGTCTGGCTCATTGTAGGTACTTAATTAAAGTTTATTTACTATTATTAACTACAGCTATTAAAGAGTTGGAGCTGAAACACAGTACCATGTTCTTTTCCCTACGCAATGCTTCTTTCATTATAAAAGACCCTTTTCCCAACAGAAGGAGAAACTAATTGATACTTTGATTTACATAGAGGGATTAAGATCAGGTAAAGACCTCAACAGTCATTTCTTTAGGACGTAGTTTCTTTTTTAAAAAAGTTAAGGGCAGTAGGCTAGATTAGTGGTCTCCAAAGTGGAATGGCTAAATCCCAGGAAGTATACAAGGCACTTTCTTGGGGTTTATATCAGTGCTGCTCTCACTCACCGTTAACTTTCAGTTTATTGAAACTGGATTAAAGGATCAACTAATTAAGGACTAATGCAAATTAAACCTCATAGATTGAACAGTGGCTTAAAAAGATGCTTGCAAAGGAATTTTGTTTGGTTGGAAGATAACATTAATAATGCAAACACGAGCAAACAAGAGAATGGCAGAGTTGATACTTTTATCGCTAATATGAACTCTTTGTCAACCAAGTTATGAAGTGAACAGAATCTAACTAGATATGGCAAAACTTTGACCCAAAATTGAAATTATCAACAAGAGTTTTAGAAATATGTATTTACACCCATGATTAACAGTAACAAGTCTCATTCTAAGTGTATATTGTGCTTTGAGGCATTGGTTAATGATAATATAGCAGAGTTTAGAGTCAAAACTCCATGTGTATCCCTGTTATGACAATCACCCTTCTATTTAACTGCTATTGACTTATTTTTTTTTATTAATCACTGTTCCAGATTCTAAGAAGTATATTCATTCAAGAAGCATATTCTGATATTTCCTTATACATGAATAGAAGTGCATAATCTTTCTCAGTACTTAATTAAATATCTCTGAGCCTCCACCTTAGTTTATATAAACTAGCCAAACTTCATTTCCCATGTTTCTCTTCTCTTCCATATCCAAACCTATTCTCATAATTCTCTCATGGCGTAGCTAGGTGATGCATTGGATAGAGTGCTGTACCTAAAGTGGGAAAGGACTGAGTTTAAATCCAACCTCAGACATTAAAGAAATGTGTGACTCTAGGAAAATAATTTATTCTCTAGGCCCCAGTGTCCTCATCCTTAAAATGGGGATAATAACATCTACCTTCCACGGTTGTAGTGATCAAATGAATTAATATTTGTAAAGGACTTTGCAAACCTTTAATTAAAAAAAAGTTTCAGCCATTGATTTCTCTAACTATAATTTGTAGTTGAGTCCTCCATTGAAACTAGTGTTTTAGACTGGCAGTTAAAGTCTATTGTGTTATATGACTTTTTCTCATTGACCATTAACTCATTCATTCTCTCAAGAAAGAAGGTCTCTTAGATTTTTTTCTCTATATACCTCAGTCTTTCTGTATTTATGACATGTCTCTCCCAGAAACCATTTAAACTGTAAATCTCACTAAAAGTCCATACCCTTTTATAGATGCAGAAATAACACCTGTAGTCTCTGTGAGAAAGGTTCTTTATGGTAGGGTTACAGTAATAGTAAGAAGTCTTTAAAATAAAAAAAATAAAAATTAAGCTTTCATTGGCAAAAAAATGGTTTATGCCTCCTATAAAAACTCTATCTGCACAATTAATAAAACTTAGAACCAGGGTTTTCTAACCTATTTAAAAGTCTTCTGAGAATTCTAGTGTATTTTAATATATTTATTAAAAATGTTAAAAATTCAATACTAATTAGGTTGTAAGAATAATTGATTGACAAGCGTAGATGGACATTTACTATCTGAATTTCAGACAAAGTATTTCCATTCCAGCCTTGATGGCTATTGGAAAGGAGGCAGACCACCCAGTTCAAGAGGAGGTAATTTAAGAGTCATTAGACTCTGAATCCATGATTTTTTTTTCAAATGCTTTATTAACTTCTGGTTTACATCATTCATTTCCACCAGATTTTGAGTTACTAATTTTCTCCCCATTTTTTCCCCTACCCATCTCCCCAAAATATTGGTCCCACAGGATATCCCCTCCCCCAATCTGCTCTCTCCCATATCTTAGCCCATACCCCCTTTTGACTTTTCCAGTAGGGCATGGTGGATCTCTATACCCCAGAGCTTTTATATCTTATTTCCCAATTACATGTAAAATAATATTGATAATAGTATATATATTTAAACATTTGGTTTTAAAACTTTGAATTCCACATTCATTCCCTTCCTCCCTTGTCACCCACCCTTACTGGGAAGATAAGCAATTCAGTATACGTTGTACATGTGTAGCTAATGTAAAATATTACCATAGTAGATATATTGTAAAAGACTGATTGTATTCCCTCCCTCCTATCCCACCTCCCACTTATTCTGTTCTCTACTTTGGTCCTGTCCCTTTTCAAAAGTAGGTGCTTCCAACTTCCCTCCCCCCCAGCCTGCCCTCCCTTCCATCATCCCCCCTCTCATCCCCTTCCCCCCTACTTTCCTGTAGGGTGAGATACCCTATTTAGTGTGTATGTCATTCCCTTCCTGAGCCAAATTCAATGAGAATAAGGTTGACCCATTCCCTTTTGCCTTCCTGTTCTTCTCCTCCATTGTAACCATTTTCATTGCCTCTTCTATATGAGATTACCCTATTCTGTCTCTCCCCATCTCCTCTCATTATATTCCTCTCTCACTTCTTAATTTCACCTTTTAAATATCATCCCTTCCTATTAAATTGATCCTGTGCCCTCTATCTATGTATACCTGTAAACATATATACACACATTCACATATGTATTCATATGCCCATATACCCTCTGATATAGATTATATATATATATATACATATATATATATATGTATATATATGTTTATACATATATATTTCTATTCCCTTCAACTATTTTCATACTGAGAACAGTTTCATCAGTCACAATTATTGTTTTACCATGTAGGAATGTAGATAGTTAAACTTTGATAAGTTCCTTATGATTTCTGTTCCCTGTTTGCCTTCTTATGCTTCTCTAGCTTCTTGTATGTGAATGTAAAATTTTCTATTCGACTCTGGTCTTTTTCTTCAAGAATACTTGAAAGTCCTCTATTCCACTGAATGACTATATATTTCCCCTGAAACATGATACTCAGTTTTGCTGGGTAGGTGATTCTTGGTTTTAATCTGAGTTCCTTTGACCTCCAGAATATCCTACTCCAGGCCCTTTAGATCCCTCAGTTTAGAAGCTGCCAGATCCTGTGTTATCCTGATTGTGTTTCTACAATATTCAAATTGTTTCTTCCTGGCTGCTTGTAATATTCTCTCCTTGATCTGGGAATTTAGGAACCTGGCTATAATATTTCTAGGAGTTTTCTTTTTGGGATCTTTTTCAGGAGGTGAACAGTGAATTCTTTCAACCTCTATTTTTCCCTCTGGTTCTAAAACATCAGGGAAGTTTTCCTTGAGAATTTCTTGGAGGATGATTTCTAGGTTCTTTCTTTGATCATGGTTTTCAGGTAGGCCAATAATTTAAAAATTATCTCTCCTGGATCTATTTTCCAGGTCAGTGGTTTTTCCCACGAGATATTTTATATTGCCTTCTATTCTTTCATTTGTTTGGATCTGTTTAACAGCATCTTGATTTCTCATAAAGTCACTAGCTTCCCTTTGCTCCAATCTAATTCTGAAGGAATGATTCTCTTCAGTGAGCTCTTGAGATTCTTTTTCCATCTGGCAAATTCAGCTTTTTAAGGCATTCTTCTCCTCATTGCCTTTTTGGGCCTCTTTTGCCATTTGAGTTAATCTATTTTAAGGTATTATTTTCTGCTGCCAGGCTGTTGACTCTCATTTCATACTTTTCTTACATTATTCTCATTTCTCTTCCCAGTTTTTCCTCCACTTCTCTTATCTGCTTCTTAAGGTCCTCTATGGATTGCAACCAGCTCGTATTTTCCTTTGAAGCTTTTGGTGCAGGAGTTCTGGCTTCACTGTCTTCCTCCTGTTCCATGCTTTGATCCTTTTTGTCTCAAAAATAGGGGTCTAATGTTGGATTCTTCTGTTTGTTTTGCTTCCTTTGCCTGGTCATGTTGCCATTTAATTACTTGACTTTTTGGCTTGTTGCCACAGTAGGACTGTGCCACCAGCCAGAGGAGCTTCTGTCCCAAATGCTGGGGTTTTCTCAGCTGCCTGAGGTATTAGTTGGGCACCCACTCTGAAGCCACCACATGCTCTGGCAAGCTGGTCACATACCCCAGGACCTCCACCCTAGACTGCAATCCAAATCCAAGAAGGTTAAAGCAAGAGTGATTACCCTTCAGACTAGTCACTTGGTCCCCCAACAGTCTGCAGGCCAGGACCTGAAGCAGCCACATGTGGCTGTGGCTACACCATGGCATCTCCGCTATTTCTCGCTTTGGGGGAAAAAGCAGACGCACTCCCAACTACTGGGTCCTAAAGTCCACAATGCACTGACCTCTAACTTTGTCCTTGGCATCTATGTGTTGATAATTCTGGAGACAGCCACAGCTGCTGGTGTTCTGGAGTCCCTTAAGCCAGGGGCTGGTCAGACTGCCCTGGGGCTAAAACCTCAGGTTGGGCTGCTGGGCTCAGCTCCTAGAGCGCTGTGCTGGCTGCTCCCTACTGGGCTTCTGGGCTGTTCTCAGTGGGTGGTTAGCTTCTCTGTGTCATTTTGTGGGTTCTGTAGCTCCAAATTTTGTTCAGAGTCACCTTTTACATGAATTGGGGAAGGTGAAAGCTGGAGCGCCATGGAAATCCTGTTTCTACTCCACCATCTTGTCTACACCCCCCATAATTTTTTTAAAAAAGCATGGTTGCTATATATCAAGAAATCTTAAATGAAAATTTCCCAAATCATGAGAAGCAAAAGGCAAAGGGAAGATAGAAAGAAGACACTGATTACCTCCTGAAAGAAACCTCCCAAAGAAAAGTTTTAGAGACTTCAGAACCAAAATCTCGAACTTTCACATTAAATTAAAAACAATGAAATCATCCAGAAGGGAGTTTAAGCACCAAAGAACCACAAGCAGGATCTCCAAGGGCCCCAAAACTTCTACTAAAAAGCCACAGGAGACTTTGCAATACAATATTCTAAAAGACAAAAGGCTTTACAATCATAATCCTAAGGGGATTATAAAAGTGACCTTTAATGGAGTTGGGAAATCTCAAGCATTTGTGATGAAAAGACCAATACCGGGATAGGAGACATGTAGGAAGGTAAATTTATCTGAGTAATTCGAAGGAGCTTGATGGTGATGTAGCAGTAGCATTCCAATAGTAGGAGAAGAAACTAGTCTCTTCAGAACCTTAATATCTTTAAAAGATATTGAAAGAATTAAATAAGATTAATTCTGTTCTGAGGGTTTTAAGAGGTCAAAGAAAAGGAAGGGTAAAGGGAGGAATATGGTGTGACCTTGGACAAGTCACTTAACCCCAATTGCTCTACTTTCCTCCCCCAAAAAGTAAAAAAAAAAGAGGAGGAATATACTAGTGGAGAAAGGAGAAAAAAGGAGTGGTAACTTGCTTATTCTTCTAGTTGGAGTTCGTGAAGTATATTCAAGTATAGAAGAGGGGGAAGGGAGCGCAGCCTTCAGGTGAAGCCCATTCTTATCTGGAGACTACAAAGTAGAGTTGAATCCACAGACCTCTATTGATTTTCTGTTTCAACATACCCATGAATTCATGCAGTTTGGTGTGAAAAATACATCATACTAAATTAGGGATAGGAAGAAGCAAGTGAAGAGGCAGGGAACAGTGCCCAATAAACCTTCTGATCCTGAAGGGGCAATTAAGGAGAGAACAAAAAGAAAAATAAAGCCCTAGAGTCTTAAGTGGTTGTGGCAGTGGGGGTGGTGTGCATCCTTTGAGAAATGGCTGAATCATTGTGATGTATGGATAAAATGGAATATTACCATGTCATCAGAATTATAATAGCTAATATTTATATAACACACATCATGTGACAGGAACTATGCTAAGTAGTTTTAAATGATTATCTCCTTTGATCTTTACAGCAGTTCTGGGGGCTAAGTGCTATTATAGTTACCATTTTATTTATGGGGAAACGGAGGCAAGCAGACAGGGTCTGGCCCATTGTAGGCTCTTGGTAAATATTTATTCCCTCCCTCCATATGGCAATTCTCTCTTTATTTTGGTGTTTAAGTTCAGAATAACTTTTTTAAGTGAGGAAAACAAGCAAATAAATATAGTTTCCTGGCTCACAGGTTTTTCCCCCTTTACAACCATCCCCTGCTGTGTTCCCTCAAACACAATGCCCTGCCAGTTCATCAGTCTTCTTAGTTTCTCTGATCTGTGCTCCAGCCACATGCAAACATGGCCACACTCTTGTTCTCAGTCATTACCCACATGGATTCGACTTCTAAGAATCATGAATTCTGAAATTTCCCTATTTCACCATAACCTCTTTTCATTCCATCTTCACCAATGCCTTGTTCTTACCTAAAACTGTTTTTCATCTCTAAATCCCTCAGCATTCTCTCTCGTCATCATCTCTGATCTGACTGAAATTATTTTGTATATATGTTTATTTGCTTCTCTGTGTTTGTGTTCCTTTCTACTATGGAATGTAAGCTTTTGAGGACAGGGATCATTTCATTCTTATCTTGGTGTATCACCCAGCACAGTGACTCGTACAGGGTAAGTATTTAATTATTTTTGAACTAAAAAAAAAAAAAGCACAACAAAACACTTTCTCCCTTGTTGACAGATGGGATTGAAAAATGCATATCATGATTTAGTGAGCCCAGCCAATGACATACTTCTTCTAGTTAGATTTATGTATCTTTGTGAACTATCTTTTCTCAGCTATGACAACCATTAAACCAACTATCAGAATAAACTGAACTTAGAACCAAACCTTTCAATTGTTGTACTGCAAAGATTTAAACCTAAATTTTCCAAATTAGTGAAGCATTTAAAATCTTATTGTTCTCATTAAAAATATATAATTAGGTCATTAATGCTAACACTGGAGTGAGAGCAAAAAAACCTTTTTGATTCTGTTAATAAAATAAAATCATCTTTAAAAATATTGCTTATTGTATCTTCATCTCCTCTGTTTCAGTTCCTCTTTTGGACATATTTTCTAATAGGGCAGTTGGTGGCTCAGTGGATAGAGTGCTGGATTGGAGTCTAGATTTGACTGGAGTCAAATCTGGCCCCTGATATTCCTTTTGCTCCTTGTTAAGTCACTTAACCTCTGTTTACCTCAGTTTCCTCAACTATAAAATGGAGATAATTACAGGATCTTTCATGCAGGGTTGTAGTGAAGATTAAATGAGATGATATTATAAAGCACTTAGCATAGTTCTTGGTACATAATAGGCACTACAGACATGCTAATTCCCTTCCATTCCCCTCCTACCCTGTACACAATGTATTAGTAAAGATGTAGCATGTTGAACATATGCTTATTTTTTTAAAGTTAATATAAAAATGTAGTTTCCAGACTACTAGATCAGGATCATCTCTAGATCCTTCCAGCGCCCAATCTTTCATTCCTGTGATCCTAAGAATAAAGATATCTTAAGGAGGTTTATATCTGAAAGGAAGAGCTTTGGAAAATGCATTAATGCAATTACTTTAGGATAGAACCAGGTAAGCTTACTTCTTGAGAGGGACATGTGTGTGTGTGTGTGTATGTGTGTGTGTGTGTGTGAGAGAGAGAGAGAGAGAGAGACAGAGAGACAGAGAGACAGAGACAGAGAGAGACAGAGAGAGAGAGACAGAGAGAGAGACAGAGACAGAGAGACAGACAGAGAGAGACAGAGAGAGAGACAGAGAGAGAGAGAGACAGAGAGAGAGGGGAAAGAGAGGGAGAGAGAGAAAGAGACAGAGACAGAGATACAGAGACAGAGAGGAGAGAGACCAACAGACAGACACACAGAGACACAGAGAAAGAGACACAGACTCAGAGACAAAGAGAGAGAAGAGGAGAGAGAGAAACAAAGATTACCACCATGTTTCATGTGTCAGTCTGGAAAGCTAAGGAGTTTGACTATGAAAAAGAATTTTGCAATAGTTAAGGGAAGGAAAGGAAAAAAAAAATCTCAGAGAGAATTTCAATAGAGGTAAAAGTGTGGCTTAGCTGTGACAGGCTGATTTGCCAAGAACAAATCAAGAGAAAATAACGGAGTGAGGAAATATTGGAGCTACTTTTGAATATTTGCACAGCAAGATACATTTTGATCATTGATACCTTTTTGTCTGGTAGGCCAAGCAAGCTGGAGGGATATCAGGGGATTTCAATACATTACTTCATGACAAGCTGACTTTCCCCCTTTCAGCACCCAGTCCCTGCCAAGAGCCAGCCAGCCTGCCTAAGCTCTGCACAGATCCTTTAGTCAGAGTGCTAGGAACTCTGTTCTTTTATTCTTGTTTATGGTATCAGTGAGATTAGCTCTTTCACACAAAATGGGCAAGAGGGATACACAGAGCATTCAGAGGACCTTAGTAGGACCCAAGCTATGGCAGGTGATATCTGAAAGAAAGCTTCCCGGTTTCCTGGAAAAAAGGAATAATAGCTTTAAATTTAGAAATCAGTTAGTCTACACCCATAGAACCTTCTAAGTGCCAGAAACTGACTAAACACTGTGAAAACAAAGAGAGGCCTTTGTATCATTTGGATACAAAAGTCAGTCCCAACTGTGAAGGACCTTATGATCTAAAGGGGGAGAAAACATGCACAAATTATGAACAAACAAGCTCTATGGAGGACAAACGGGAAGCCACTAACATTTAGAGGGCTTAGTAAAGGTCTCTAGGAGAAGGTTTGATTTTTAGCTAGGATTTGAAGGAAGCCAGGAGGCAGAGATGAGGAGGGTGAGAACTTCAAGCCTGTGGGACAGACAGCGGAAATGGATGGAGCCAGAGAGGGAGAATCTGGGGCAAAGAACAGAAAAGAGGCCACTGTCACTGGACCCCAGAGTACATGGGGAGGGGGTATGAGAAGGCATGAGAAGACCGGGAAGGTGTAGGGAAGATTGTACGGGGCTTTGAATGCCAAACAGAGGATTCTAGATTTGACTCTAGAGATGATACGGAGCCCCTGGAGTCTATTGAGCGGTCAGCGCCATGATCAGACCTATGCTTCAGCAAGATCATTTTAGAAGCGATCTTAGAAATCAACTAGACCAACTCCTTTATTTTACAGATGAGGAAACTGAGGCCAAAAGAGATGAAATGGTTTGTTCAAGATGACAAAAGCAATAAATGCCAAGATGGAGATTTTAACCCAGATTCTGAGTCTATAAATTAGCAGTTTTTAAGTGTGTGTGTGTGTGTGTGTGTGTGTGTGTGTGTGTGTGTGTGTGAGAGAGAGAGAGAGAGAGAGAGAGAGAAAGAGAGAGAGAGAGAGAGACCACTCTGGCAGTCTGGTGAAGCCTGAGGACTCCTCACAATAATGTATTTAAGTACATAAAACATAACACATACGTTTATAAAGAAAATGAATTCTTTTGAAATTCAATTTTTCTGTTTCTGTTTCTGTCTCTCTGTCTCTGTCTCTCGCTCTCCCTCTTTCTCTCTCTCTCACCGTCCCCCCCATTTCCTGAACTCCAGTTTAAGAATCTGTTTGAATCCAAATCAAAGATTCTTTACACTACACTGTGAAGCCTTGAGTCCCAAGAATAAATGAAATACTGTCGAGCACCAGGCAGAAATCCAGCCTTTAGGCTGGCTCAGAGTTAGAACATTCCAGGGTGATGTACGCTGCAGCTAAAGCAGAAAAAACTGCTCATTGACTAAGGGTAGGTGTTAAGCTGATATGTGTTACCAGTCAATCTCAGTGATCATGTCCTGTCTCCTGCTTTACCCAGATTTCTTAACAGTCTCAAGGATTTATTAAACCACCACAGAGTACAAAACAAAGCATTAAACATCTGACGATATTAAAAAGACTCACAGCAATGGGAGCCAATGTTTGATATGGAAACTTTTAAGGTTTTAAATTACTCATGGCTTGATTTCTTTTCTAATTGCTAAAATAGCAATTCATTTCCTTTCTCCTTAGCATAGCTCAAACTTCTTGAGGAAAGGAACCCCACATACACACACACACACATACACACACACACACATGCACACATACACACTCACACACACACTCACACACACATGCACACACACACACGCACACACACACACACACTTACGCACACACACACACACACACACACACTTACACACACATACACACATACACACACACACACACACCTCACCTACTATGTACCAGGCACTCATTGCGATGGCATCTCCCCAGAAATGTAGATCACAAACCATTTATAGCTGCTCATCTTGTATCTCTTGTCCATGCCTCCCATAAATTCACCACATGATTCTACTCAACATAACAGAGCATGAGAGCTATCCATAGTTTATACTGCATGACCCATCTAACCTCTTTTCATCATACATTTATTTGGAAACCTTCTTGGCGTCGCATTTCCTATTTGGTCCCTCATTTATAATGTATCACAGCCTGTTTACACCCACAATGCGTCTCTCCATTTAATTTTGTGCATCCCTAGACTTATATGCAGGAGGCACTTAATAAATGCTTATCTATTGAGTTCTTTGCTACCACTTCTGGAACTGTTAATAACATCCTCAGGAAAACCAGTCATGTGCAACCTCAGCTTTGCTCCTTCCATGTCCTGAACATGACCCACAAAGTGAGACATATGCCTGAGTTCTCCTTGAGCTCAGTGGTCAAATGCAGAGCTACTGTTCCCATGTGAAGGTATAATCCCCTCATTCAAGTATACCTTAGATCACTCCTAGGAGAGTAGGATAAAATTCAGAACTGATTGAATGGCTAGATTCATCCCACAAACATGCACAGGAGGATGCTTAGGGCATACTTTGAGAATTTTATGATAGTTCATTTCTCCCTTTATGGTATGGGAAAGTAAGGACCAAAATGTAACAATGATAATAATAATATAGTAACTGACAGTTACAAAATACTTTCAAGTTCACAGAGTACTTTATCTCATGTAAATTAATAGATATTAGCTTATCTGAGCCTCATAATAATCCTGGGAGGTAGATACTAAAGGCATTATTCAGATTTTAAAGAAAAGAGTCTCAAAATGTGTCTGACCTAGAATGTTCTTGTAATTGTATGGGTTTTTATATCATAAATTGGCTTTCTCATATTAGAGAATATTTAATACGCTCATTTTTAAATCCAAGAATGCCTTAGATAGCTCCCAAGAGAGCAGGACAAAATTCAGAATTGGTTGAATAGCTAGCCTCAAATAAATCAGTCACCTTGGGAGGAGGTCTCCAATGGAATATCCCAAGGATTATCTTGGGATAAATACTATCCTGAGCTATCTGACATTTTTAGCAATAACTCAGATAAAGTCATAGATGATATGTTTATCAGATCTACAGATGACACAAAGCTGAGGTGAATAGCTGACAAGATGACAGGATCTGAAAATATCTCAATGTGCTGGACCAAATCCAATAAGGTGTTAATAGGAATGCATATAAAATCTTATACTTAGGTTTAAAAAGTCAGTTTCATAAGTATAAGATGAGGATATATGTTTGGATTTTTATCAAAAGAAGCATAGTTTCTAGGGCTAAGGAAACCATAGTCTGTCCAGGTAACAACACAGCTGGATTATAATGTTCTAATATAGGTACCACATTGCAAGAAGGACATTAACAAGGTGGGAATCAGCCAGAAGAGGGCAGACATGAATGAGACTGAATAAATGAACCTAAGATGTTGCAGCAGCAAGCACCCTAGCATGCTCAGGATGGCTGCTAGCATGGGTTCTTAGATCTGCTTTTCTAAAGGAAAGCAACTCAGAATGGGTTACCAATCTTACTTTAATCAACATATATTATTTACCTAGTTCAGGGGGAAAAGTCAGTACCCTGAACCTAAGAGAATACAAACAGAAGCTACAAGCAGACAAAAAAAAAATACAGAGAAACAGACCAGCAGACAGGGCTTCCAGCTGTCTGACCATTACATCCATACCTAGTTAGTTATCAGAGAGGGAAGCACCAACATCTGGGTTTTGAAAGGCAGGGGTTCAATGGCTGCCCAGAGTCTCATCTGGTCAAATCACACAACTCTTCCCAAAGTGAGCCCCAAAACAAAATCTCACATCAGAGTATATATAGCCTTCTCCTGGGTCAGAGAATGTCACAACCCTCCTGACCCACTGCCCAATCACAAAGTAACAAGATGTGGGTGTTTCTAAAAAACAAGCCCCCCCACCATAGCCTCCCTATTAGGGCGCAGAGTATATTTTCAAATCAGGGAAGGTTCTCAGATTCACTTAAGCCTATCAAGGGGCCAAGGGACTGGGAAGATCTTCAGATTCCCATTACCATTACAGAAGTTTAGAGGTGGGGATGCTCCAGGGGCATGATAGCTGCCTTCAAGTATTCAAATGTTTGTCATGTGGGAGAAGGATTAAATTTATTCTGCTTGGTTCCACAAAAAAAGGCTAGAAACAATGGGTGAACTTTCATATAGGAATTTTGGGGGTGGTCCTTAAATTGGACATTTCTCAAAATGGAATGAGTTTCCTCACTCTCCAAGGGAAGGGTGCATGACAGTTTTTCAAGTGTGTTGTAGATGGGTTTCTCGTGTAACTACAATTTAGATTATATGGCATCTGCTGAGGTCCTTTCCAAATCTGAGGTTCTGAATGAGAACCAGACAGGAAATTAGATGACCTCTTTCCTAACACATGGATATACCCAGACATTGGAACTTGTCATCATTCTTATTAGGACCTAGGTGACATAGTGACTAGAGTGCTGGGTCTGGAGGGAAGAAGACTCATCTTCCTGAGTTCAAATCTGGCCTCACACAATTAACTAGCTGTGTGATCCTGGTCAAGTCACTCAACCCTGTTTGCCTCATTTTCCTCATCTGTAAATTGAGCTAGAGAAGGAAATGGTAAATCATTCCAGTATCTTTGCCAGAAAAACCCCAAATGGCATCACAGAATGTTGGAAATGACTAAACAACAGCAGTAACAAAATTGCTGGAATGTTAGGTTATCGTGATTTAGGAATGTTAGCATAATCAAGGGGCAAAGCTATTGAATTGCAGGAATGGGAAGTAGTCATTGTTTATAATAGACCTAGGTGAGCCCATTAGCTATCTTCTTAATATGGGGCTATCTGTAGGTGGTATAGAAAAGCAGGGAAAGCCCAGTCTTCCATGCTGGTGTTCTTAAGCTGCCCTTATTTTGTGGCTAAGGAGCTAAGTGTGTTTCTGAGAGGGGGAGCAAGAGAGCCAGATGAGACCTCTTTCTGGCAAAACATTGCAGATCAAAGAAGTAAATCTTTACTTGTATTCTCCTGTTTTGAGTGTGTCCATGGGAAACTCTTATGAGCTGTAAGCTGTTATAAACCCCCTAAGGTTTTAGGCACAGAAGACGAGGACATCAAAAGCCTTGCTGATAATTATGTCACAAGGTCAACAACAGCTGTGTCCTTGACGATGTCTTCTGAAGGCTTCCCTATTTTGTCAGTCTTAATGGGACCCTCATGAGGAGTAGAACATTGACTTGCAAACAGGATATTTTTTTTTAAGCAATTGGGGTTAAGTAACTTGCTCAAGGTTACATGGCCAGTCATCATTTATGTGTGGGTGCTCATTTTTCTGAGGCTGGGACTGATCCCAGGTCATCCCAACGCTGGGGCCGGTGCTCTTACTCACTGCACCAAATTTTAAACCACTCCAGTATCTTTTTTTTTTTTTTTTGCTTTTTTGGGAGGGCAATTGGGGTTAAGTGACTTGCCCAAGGTCACACGGCTAGGTTTTTTTTTTTGTTTGTTTGTTTGTTTGTGTGTGTGTGTGTGTTAAGTGTCTGAGGCCAGATCCAAACTCTGAACTCAGGTCCTTCTGACTCCAGGGCCAGCGCTCTACTGACTGCGCCACCTAGCCGCCCTGCAAACAGGATATTTCTGATGCCTTCTCTTTTACTTCCTTAATTGTAAGCTCTAGGACAAGAAGTAAAGGAGACATGGAAAGTGCATCAAGACTTTTCATTTCTCTCTAGAGTTGCATTCCTCCCCTAACATTCAACTAGGATGCTAACCCAGTGAACTGGGTAAATTTGCGTGATCCTTGATTCCTCATTCTTTCTAATTCCATATGTCCAATCAGAAATCTTGTCGATTGTTCCTCCACAATATTTCTCACCACAGTCCTTCATTTCCCCCTTATATCACTAGTTATCAGTCAGTTAGCAGTTATTGTCTACTAGCAGTCAGGTGCACTAGACAGAGCACTAGACCCAGAGTGAGGAAGACCTGAGTTCAAATCTGATCTCAGATACTAGTTATGTGACTCTAGGCAAGTCACTTCAGTGGCTTCAGTTGGCCTCAGTTTCCCCAAATGTAAAATGAGGATAAATGTAACACCTGCCTCACAGAGTTGTTTCTTTATCAAATAGGCATCAAATGAGACATTTGAAAAGTGCTTAGCACACTTAGCACATAGTAGGTACTTGATAAATTCTTACTCCCTCCCCCCAATTGTGTGTAAGGATTGCGTTATATGCTAAAGATGCAAAGAAAGGAAATAAAACAATCAAACAAACAAACAAAGCCCCTGCTCTCAAGGAGCTTACAATTTAATGGGAGAGCTCAAAGTCTAGGACTTTAGTTCCTAAATTATCACACTACCCTCTGAAGCTCTGTCTCAGACTCAAGCAGATTCATTCCTGGATCTGGTTCTTACTAATAGGAGAGAATCAATATTCTGGTGAAAATGATGGAAACCCTGCAGGGAAAAGAATACTCCTTTCAAGAGAATGTAACATAATAGGAGAAGAAATCTGAACATAGTCTGACATATATCTTAGATTTTAGGAAAGCAGTTTTCAAAGGTTTAAGAGGAAAGATGGAGGGGAGGTTAGGTGGTGCAGTGAATAGAGCACCGGCCCTGGAGTCAGGAGGACCTGAGTTCAAATCCGGTCTCAGACACAAGACAAAAAACTAGCTGTGTGACCTTGGGCAAGTCACTTAACCCCAATTGCCCTACCTTCCCCCCTCCAAAATGCAAAAAAACAAAAACAAAAAAAGAGGAAAGATGGGTATTATTATCTCATTAACTAAAATGCTACAGATGAAATAAATTGAGGAGAGAAATGTTCAAGAGTGAATTCCAAAGACATGAGAGAAACCATTTCAAGGAGGAAGAAAGATGGGATTTATCTGAAGATACTGATGTAGATATACTGGCAACTCACCAAGAAACTTAGATTTTATTTTTTTCTATTTTTACATTGTAGTTATTTGTTCCACCTACCACCACCCTTTGATTGACCCAAGGAAAAAATATGAAAAATATAACTCTCTTCATAAGCTTGCATAATCTGCCAAAAGAAATGCCAATCCTGACTGTGCCTGAAAATACATGTGTTTCTCTGAATTTCAAGTTCACTGCCTCTCTGTCAGGAGGTGAACAGAGGGTTTTATCTTCAGTCCTCTGGATTTGTGCTTTACAATTGCATTGACCAGAGTTCAAAAATCTTTTGAGGTTGTTTTTCTCTACAATGGCAACTTAGATTTTAAGAAGATACGTACAGAAGATGGAAGCAAGACCAGATATCAGAAAAGTTAATATAAGATCATGGCACCGTTGTGTAAAAATAGCATCAGGAATGCTCAAGCTCAGAATGACTGGCAAAAGAAGCCAAAAACAAACCAGTGTTTCAAGCTATACTGAAAGGAAAAGTGAGCTTAAAGGAGGTGAACCTATGGGAAAGGTCTGATGATATAACTGAAGGCAGAGGCAAGACAGAGCTGCATGTGGATGGACTGAGGGAGCAAGACTTCCTAATATGAGGCTCAGGTTCTTGTTTTCTACACTTTAGCTCTGTACTTCTCCATCATGATGCTCAGGGAGAAATTACTTAAAGCTTACATTTGACTCAAGTCTAGGGTTTCCCCAAAGGACAGAACGAATGGAAAGGTAAACAATGGACATTCTAGACCAGGTTTTAGATAGCTATTTATTCTCTACACACACACACACACACACACACACACACACACACACACACACACACACCCCAAGCTAAATGCAAAAAAAAAAAGTTCACAGGCATTCATTTTCAGAGACACAAAACAGGATATAGTAATATAACTATTTTTATACTGTCCTGGGAGGTTGAGTTTTAAAGTCATTAAAATATAAATCATTTGAGAGACTTCTAAATAGGCATTTCACAATACTGCTTGGCTCTGCACTATCCAGCTCCCTCCAGGTCCATGACTTCTACCAAGAGAGGCCAAGGACATAGCTTCTCCCCTCACTGGTGGTCATTTCTCTGATGCAGAATCTCCTTACTGATAGCCAGTTATGACTAAGAGACCCAGATTCTCCAAAACACTCAAAGTCACAAAGTTGTTTTCCAAAACTAGATTATGTCCACCTAGGGTATTGCTACTTAATCAATTATATTCAAAAAAGCAACAAAAGGAACCCAGGGCCCCATGACTCAAGTTCACTAAAACTTGTCCATGTATCTTTGTTGCCATATGATCCCATATTTCTCCCAGAGTGGGGAGAAGGTGACTATTTCTCTCCTCTACCCTCCCATGGATTGTTTCAAATAGTCTTGGCATAAACTGCAGACAGGAGGGAAAGAGAGAAAGATGATAGAATTACTCCCTTTCTAAAGGTTTACTGAGACAGCCCCTTTTCCTGCTCAGTGGCCAACATAGGGATTGATACATCAGTCTCAAAACACTGAATTCCTAAATGCAGAGGAGTTCTCCAGAAGCGGACAAGACTTAGGCTCAACATTCCATGCAGTATACTCTAATCCAAACTTCTTCTGTACAATTAGGTTGATAGTGAGAGAGCATCTAGTTACTTTCAATGAACCTAGGTCACTTGGCCCAGATGAACTGACTGATGTGGTTGCTGAGTCTCTGTCAGTGCCATTTGAAAGATCATGGGAACCATGAGAAGTCCTACAAGATTGGAGAAGGGAAATTGGTATTCCAGTTTTTAGAAATGGTAAGTGAATAGGCTGCAAGCCTTCGAGTTTGATTCAATTTTGGGGAAATTTTAAAAACAGATCATTAAAATGAAGGTTGACAAGCATCTAGAAAGGAAAAGAATGATTTCAAAGTGTGATTTCATGGCTTTATCAAGAGCAGGTCATACCACACTGATATCATTTCCTTTTTTTGATAGGATTACTAAATTAGTAGATCTTTTCTTGTTGTTGAGTCAGTCATGTCTGACTCCATAAGCCCATTTGGGGTTTTTTGGCAAAGATACTGGAGTGGTTTGCCACCTTCTCTAGCTCATTCAACAGATGAGGAAACTGAGGCAAACAGGGTTAAGAGACTTGCCCAGGGTCACACAGTTAGTGTTTGAGATCAAATCTGAACTCAGGAAGATGAGTCTTCCTGATTCCAGGCCCAGTGCTCTAATTACTTCGCCACCTAGCTGCCCAGTGATTGTTTAGTCTGGAGAAAAAGAAGTCTGATGGGGGATATAATAGTTGTCCTCAAGTATTTGAAGGACTGTTTTGTGGAAGAGGGATGATAGGCTTGTTTGGTTTGACCTCAGAGGACAGAACTAGGACAATGGGTATAAGTTGCAAAGACATAAATTTAGGTTTGATGTCAGGAAACACCCCTGACAATTCTAGCTTTTTAGAAGTAGAATGGGCTTCTCTGAGATATAGAATTTATTTGAGAGGTGTCAGGTTCCCCTCCCTGAATGTCTTACATTGGAGACTGAAAAACTACAGGGGCTCCCCATTAGCTACAGGATCCAATATAAATTCCTCTGTTTGACATTCTAAAGCTCTTTGTAATCTGGCCCTAACATATGTTTCCCAGCCTTATTATACCCACACCAAGATGATTGTGTTTAGCTCTTGGAACCACCCACTTAGAAGGACATTAATAAGTTGAGAAGCACTCAGAAGAGGGTAAACATAATCATGACAGACTTTTTTGTCCACTGGATATATTATACACTTCAGAAAACTGGCCTTTTTAATGTTTCTGACACAGGACACTCTGTGCCTTTGTGCTGACTGCTTCTTCCCCTCCACTGCCATTTCTGGAATGCTCTCCTTCCTCATTGATGCCTATTAGAATTTTTACTTTCTTTCCAAGCTCAACTCAAGTCCTATTTTCTATAGGAAATATTTTCTGATCCCCCAGGTTCTAGTGCCTTCTTCTCCGTCAAATTAACATGTATTTATATTGTATATATTTTAATCTGTACAAATTTTAAACACCTTATAGGTAGGGACTATTTCATTTACTCTTCTTACTGCCAATGACTAGAACAGTGCCTGACACATGGTAGGCACCCAATAAATCCTTACTGACTATAATGTGACATATAATATCTGTTATTGGTCCTACATTGATTCTAGTGATAGACTCTGTATACATGTTATTCAAGGACCAAATTTTAAGAAGCATACTTTTGACAAAAAGTCCATTTCTCCAACTCTAACCTTGATTACAGCCAGACTTTTAAAATGATTTATCATGATTCCAAACTGGTGAAACATATTTATTTTCATCTTTTGCATAAATTTTATAATCTTTTGACATATGGCATGCTGCAAGACCATGTTTTCTATTTCATTTTCATTTTAGAAAATTCTTTGATTCCAGAACAATTATTTCTCATATATCGACATATTTATCAGAGCTCATCATTCCTTGAACGGGGAAAAGACTTCCAGGACTACTGGGGAGTAAAAAATTTTCAAAAAAATTTTAGGGTAAAAAATTTACAGTCTGATGAATATACTCAGATTTTATAGAATCATACAACCTTATGACAATGGTTTAGGGATATATTTGAATGAAAAAGTGTATTTTATCAGTAAAAGTGACTTTTCCCCAGTACTTCAGTCTTTGTATTGTCTTGCTCATGACAAGTTAATTTACTTGATAGTAAATTAGTTTTCTTTTTTGGTTTATTTTACTAATCTTCTTCCTGTTTTTTCAGTTTCAATCAGTAACAATCTTTATAATTTCCAGATCCCTCTGAAGGTCTTTGCTTACTTTCTGAGGATTAAATAGACAGTTTTGCAGCAATAGTTTATGAGTTGTGGGTGCTCTCAAACTCTCAACAAAACTTTCCTTTGCCTTTCTGTATGACTGATTCTGTTTTATGAGAGGCTTGAATGATACTTGAAACTTCCCTAGCCATTGCAATGGATCTAATGGTCATTGAAGCATGCTCCAAGAAGCTGCAAATTTTGTACATTTCTTTGGAATAATATCTAATCTTAACAACTACAGAATTAAAAGCATAACAAAATAGAACAATAAAATGATCGTGTGGAATAAAATTTAACACCCAGCTGGCAGAGATCTTTCAAACTGCGGAAATTAGTTCAATTTGTCTTCATCTGGTCAAGTTCAGTCATTCTGAGTCAGTTTAATGTCAGTAGAACATATACTCACAAACATTTATGTTTAAAACAAAATCATATTAAAATATTGCTTATCGCAAGGAATCTGCACATTGCTGTAGTATGTATCAAAGATGTAAACCCACATCTTGTTGACTCCAGTGATGGTCTTCTGACCATTACACCAGAGTGCCACTCTTCAAAAGCGAAAACTAATTTGATTAGTTTTTCTCATCTGGTTTCAGATAGAGAGGGAAATATTACTCTTCTCAGAAATGTAAAGGAGAAAATTCTTCATCTCTATGTTGAACTACAGTTTGTGGTTCACAGTTGTATAGAGAATGAATCACCTATATTAGTCATTAGCAAAATTAATTCCTTAAATTATTCATCTATAAGGGTAACTGTCAGAATGTCTGTGTAGAACAGTGCTCCCAGTAGAATAAAATGCTTTCATTACCAATCTCAACAAATGGATCTAAGTAGCCATAACCTAGTGACACAGATTTGGGTAAGTAGGTTATCATAACCCATTGTCTGCCTCTGGAGATATAGAGCTTGTCATATTATATGTGATAACATAATAACTGAATCGATTCATTCAGAGGAAAAGTTAGCCTCAGCAGCTGTTGACACATTCCAAACTATGTCATGGTTGTCTAAATGTTTTGTTTCTAACCAGTTTTCTTGGGAACATATAGATACCTCCAGTCAGTATCTAATGATGTCTCTCTTTCAGGCTCCTGATACCTCTAACCCAGACATTCCAGAGGGACTGAGAAAGGGTCAAAAGGTGATGTCAAAGATGCAACTAGCAGTGACATGCCACAAAGTCATTATTACCAAGCCCCATCGGGCAGCTCACAGGATAGGCCAGCACATAAGACTTCCTCAGGCCTACAAACAACACAGTGAAAGCCAGCTGGGAATAATAGTGCCCAGAGTTATACTACTCAGCCAAAAAGAGGTCTTATGTAATTTTCTAACTCTCCTTCAATGACAAGTATCCTTGAAATAATAGTCTACATAAAAGGCCAGCGCACAAATAGCAAACACAAAATTTATTATCTATTGCCTATAGGCAGCCCCGGAGTTGAGGAATATTTAGTCTAGTCCTGAAGGTCATTAGTTATAACTGCTGCTTTCATTTCTTACACACTGCCTGAGCTTCCTTAGTGTGGTAATACAAAGGAAAGGAATTTCAGTCAACAAAAATATTGCCTGATGCAATTCTTTAACGAATTTTGTTGTGGATGGCAAAGGGCAAATGTTAAAGGTCACTTAGATAGTATATAAAAAAAAATATATATATATATATATATATATACATACTTTTTATAGCAAATGGGGGGAAATCCTCTAGGAATTTCACAAAATGAGAATATCTCAGAGCGAATCAATATTGGAGAATTTCCTGTGCTTGTGTTTAAACAACAAAATTATCTGGTTATTGCAGGCAAAAAAAAAAGAATACTGAAGTCAAAGTCACTTCAATATAATTTTCTTTACCCAGATACACAGTCTACAATGGCCAAATTCTTAATTCCACAGTTCTTTACTATATTTTCCTGATGAAACAGACTAGTGCTCTCCAGAGCATGGGCTAGGATCCCTGGGGGGGTGGGTGGAGGGGAGGAGACCATTGTGGCCTCATCCCAGGAAGGGACTTGAACTAACGCCAAGGGTATGTTATTGACCAATCAGAGGGCGGAAAAATGGTTCTCATTCCCCCCAGTGTTTCCTTTATTCCCCAGAATTCCTCTGCTTTGCTCCCTCCCTCTGTTCTGCTCCTCTCTGCTGTGCAAGGTTCCAATCTCCCCCTTTCTGAGGAGGAGGAGGTGGTACAGCTATACATATATGTATATGTAATACATAATATGAGACATTGGTAGATTATATACACACATGTATATGTGTATTATATATGTTAAGAAATTATGACATTATATATACATGTACAATTATATGTACAACTAGTATATTATATACACATATAAGTATATGTACTTATACATTACATAATTGTATGTAACGTATCTATTACAAATAAGTATGTATCACACATATATGTTCTATATACATATATGCACATAGTATACATTATATCATACCCAACATAAATATACCACACACCCACACATATGTGCATAAGTGCTTTATATATAATATATAGTACAAAAAGTCAATACATCTGTGCAAGAGGTATATGCTCAAATTTTTTTTATTGATGGGGGTGTGTGGTCAGAAGTGTTTGGAAACCATCGTAACTTACATGAAAAAGAGGGCTGACTAATAGAGAGGTCAGGAATGTTGCTGTCCTGGTTTCTATTTTCAGTTTTTCCATTACTTTCTGTTGTTTCCTAAGGTGTCGTCAAATGCCCTTGTATTTCCCCACTTGTATTGTATGATCCTGCCATATATTTGTTAAGCTATTTCCGAGTGAAGGTTACAGTGTACAATGTTAGAATATAAAACACAATTATTCTGAAGGTCAAACACAACTGAAGCAAGTTAAAAGAATGAGAAAAGCTGAAAGTTTGTCCCCAGCTTCCCCAAGTAAATAAAGCAGGGCACAGTGGAAGAGATTGGGACTCTGAAGAGCTAGAGTCCTGTGGTACCCCTGTCTAGCTATGCAACTGTTAGAATTCAGCTTAGCTCAGCTACCACTTATTAAATCAACTAGTCAGTTAATTAGCATCTATTAAGTGCCTGCTATATGTCAGGCACTGTGCTAAGGGCAGGTTATGCTGATAACAACTGACTCTTTGGGGGGTGGGGTGGGAAAGGAAATGTATGGCAGGATACACTTTTAAATTTAATCTGTTTTTAAAATTTTGGGGAGCGCCTAGGTGGCACAGTGAATAGAGCAGTGCCCTTGAAGTCAGGAGGACCTGAGTTCAAATCCAGCCTCAGACCCTTACTAGTTGTATGACCTTGGGTAAGTCACTTAACCCCAATTGCCCTGCAAAAAGTAAAAACAAAACAAACAAACAAAATTTTTCCCATCACTTTCTTAAGTCTAGGCAATCTCCAAAAATAAAACAAAACAAGAAACAAAAACAAAAGCCCAAACCTTGATTTGTATTGACTTGTGGACTTCCCAGGTACATATGCTCACGTCTGAGCATGCCCCTGGCAATGTCTGTAATGCTCTAGAAATTGTGGCAGGTGCTGGGGACAAAAATGGAAACAGTTCCTGCCCTCATGAAGCTACTACTCCATCAGAGGAACTTACACTTGACTAGACAATGTACACTTTCTCTGGGTTTCTTTCTTCATTTGAAGAGTCAAAGACTTTTACTAGATGATTTCTAAGATAGCTTTCTCCTTGTTATTCTAAATGAATATTTTGTTAGTAGAGAAGGGAACTGTGAAGCTCAGCTTATAAATAAATGATATTATTGTAGAATCAAATATATATAGCTAGAAGAAACCTTGGAGGTCAAATAGTCCATCCTCATTTTGCAGGTGAGGAAATAGAAGTCTTGGGGAGTGACTTGCCCAAGGAGGAGGAGTGTTAGAATTGGAATTAAAATCCAGGTTCCCTGACTCCAAATCCAGCCCTCTTTCCATTTCATTCATCTGTGTGAAAGGGCTTTGCAAAGCATAAAACATGGTGTAAATGTAAGGCATCAGCATTGGTGCTGAAAAGAATGCTGTACTTGGAGGCAGGAGATCTATCCATTCTGAGTGTGACCTTTGTCAAGTCACTGAGGCATTGGTGGGGCAGTCTCCTCATCCTGAAAATGGGAATTAGAATAGATGACTTCTCAGCCTTATATCATCAACATACTTATGGTGGTGTTTTTTTTTTTTTTTTACAAATATTATCTCATTTTGTCTCACAAAAATCTTGGGATGTAGGCGCTATTATAATCTCCATCTTACATATGAGGAAACTGAGGCAGAGAGCTGGTAAGTGTCTTGCCCAGGGTCACAGACCTACTAAGTGTCTGAAGGAGGATTTGAATTCAAGTCTATTCTGACTCTAAGTCCAGGGTTCTAAGCACTATGCAACATAGCTTCCTCCAATTAGAGGGTCCTATCTAACCCTAACGAACCATTCAGTGTTAGATTTGGCATCATTCGTATTTTCACCATTGATAGAAGTAGGCTAAAAAATATTCTATAATATGTGAAGTTGTTAAGATGTTTGACATTAATGAATTTAAGAAAACAAATAGTTGATGTCTATCTATTCTTAACATTTATTTGAAATGTTCTTTGATGTATAAATCACAAATAATTAAGCTTTTGATTTCTTAAAAGGTGCTGTTTATTTGCCAGTAGCTTGAAAATATGACAATTTATCGAAAAGTGACTGAATGAGCCATGACTGTCTAGGCTGAATAAATACTGTCCATGAATTAAGTAAATGGAAAGGTCAGCATACAAAAAGGACTATATCATGAAATTATGGAGGCTCATTAACTAATCAGTATATTGCTTACAGGCTAAGGTGATAGAATAAAAAAAACTGACCGGAGATCAAGTTTACACCTCAATTAGTGTTACAGTATATGAGTAATACTTTTAGTCATTTTAATATGTTCATTTTACTGTTTTAAAAATATGGATGGCCAATCTTAATGGCTATAATTGGTGGAGAAGATTCTCCTGTTTGTGATCTCTCCTGTTTATCTCTCTGTTTTCATCCCAAAACACTGTCAAAAAATGTAATCTCTTGAGGTGCCAAAGTATTCCTGACGTTTTACTAAACTGTCTGGGACATCCTCAGAATGAGTATTGAGGAAATTCAAGGCAACAGTAATGTCCTTTAAGTCCTAAGGTTTAGAGTGAGATTTCTGAGATTTGCTAAAAGAAAAGAAAAATTCAAAACACCTTTTAGTGCTTAATTTTAAGAACCATAGAATTAGAAGGCAGAGAGGACCTTAGAGGCAATCTGTCACATCCAACCTTCTCAGAACCTTAAAAATCTGTTTAGTCCAGCTCCCTCATGTTACTAATGAGGAAACTGAAACCCAAAGTTAAGTGACTTGTTTGGAGTTTCACTGGTAATCACTAGGGGAGATGGTTTTGAACCTATGTCTTTTGAACTCCAAACTGAGCAGTTTTTCCTTGTTTCACATTCCCTCTCCTTTAAAAAAAAATGGGGGTGTGGTCAAAAGTGCTCTGGTAAGTGACAAGTAAAGGGAGGAAGGGGAGAAATTTATACAGGACATACTTTTAAGATTTATCTGCATTAACCCTTTCTTAAGTCTAGATAATCAAGAAAACAACAAATCAAAGCCTGATTTGTTCTTATTTCTGAGATGTGAATACCTATATTGAAAATTTAACAATTGGTTTTGGCCTGCTTGCTCAAGCTGGCTCCAGGATTCTCCTCCATGAAGTGCCTTTTTTTTCTATTAAGATGAATGTTTGCCCCTTTTTAAGCTTTTTAAAAAATGCTCTTTGTATAGCTTGCCAGTATTGGTTGTTTTAAGGGTATCTACCTTCCTGAGTATAATAACTTTCTTATTCTACAGATTTGTAAGCCTTGTGAGATTATTCTTTCAAACACACAGAGTAGTATTTCCTTCCATCAAAGAACTGAAAGCAAAGATAAAAATGCCATCCCTAGAAGTGAAATTAGAAGGCCTCTGTAAGTTAAAAAAATTGAACACAAGCTTACTTTCTTTTTAATGTGGTTTCTAAACAGAATAGAAAAATTAAACAACAAAAAATGTTTCTTAAAACCCACTGAAAGGGAAATGCAGAAGTAGCTTAGTGTTATAGTGGACAGAACCTCCAACTTGGAATCAGTAAGACCTTAGTTCAAATCCAAGCTCAGGCACTTACAGGCCTGTGTGACTTTGGGTAAGATTCTTAAACTGTCCAGGACTCAGTTTCCTTACCTATAAAATGGGGATAACAATAGCACCTACCTGTTGTTGTGTGGATCAAATGAGATAACATCTATAAGATATTTTGCAAATTTAAAGTGCTATATAAATGCTAGCTATGATTATTATTAATTACTATTACATAAAGTGCTTTACAAAAAGCATAAGGTGCTATATATGGGCAGCAAGGTGGCACAGTGGATAAAGTGCTTGGCCTGAAGTCAGGGGGACTCAACTTCTTGAGTTCAAATCTGACTGTAGATACTAATTGTGTGACCCTGGGCAAGTCACTTAACCCTGTTTGCCTTGGTTTCCTCATCTGTAAAATGAGCTGGAGAGGGAAATGGCAAACCACTGCAGTATCTTTGCCAAGAAAACCTTAAAATGTGGTCATGAAAAGTCAAATACAACTGAAATAACTGAACAAAAACAAAGTGTTTTTTTTTTTTAAAGAAAGGTCACATGTAATTGGCAAGGTGGTAGAATATTTTCCACATACGAATCTAATTTAACAGTCTCAAAAATATAAAATATACATCAAATCTACAATAATTAAAGCTAATAAACTTTAAGATGAAAAGATAGAAACCTCAAAAAGGTAAAAAAAACTTCATAAAATAACATTGGACAATTGAAATACTTAGAACCCTTACATAACATTCCTCCCTCTGGTTTATGACACTGGCCAAGTGTGATTAACACAAGGAACCCTGAAGGTTTGAGTTTCATGATCTGTTGCCAAGATCCCTGAGAAGTTTTGTTGCAACAATTAGTCTGAACCCTACTCCTTTAAAAGAAGGAAGTGGGAAAATTATTAAGTGCCTACTATGTGCCAAGCACAATACTTGAGGAAAATTATTTCATTTTATCCTCACAACAGCCTTGTGAGATAGATGCTATCATCACCACCATTTTATATTTGAGGAAACTGAGACACACAGAGATTAAATGACTCACTCAAGGGCATATAGCTTCTGAGGTTGGATTTGATCTCAACTCTTCCTGACTCCAGTTCCTCTGTTCTATCTGCTATACCTCCTAGTAGCCTCTGCCTCATGCCCATAGCTTCACAAGAGGCAGAAGGAATTGCTGTGATCCTGCCCATTTATTCAAAGGAAAAGGAGTATAACTGGAGGAGTGGGACTGGGAGTAGGGAGAATATGGCTGCAAAAAAGTGCCACCACAGGGATTTTTAACTCTGTGTGTGTGTGTGTGTGTGTGTGTGTGTGTGTGTGTGTGTGTGTGTGTATTATGGATCCCTCTGGCAGTCTGGTGAAACCTGCTTCTTTCATTGAATGATATTCCTAAATGCATAAAACGTCTTTGTAATACAAAGGAAACCAATTATATTGAAATGGAGTTTATGTTTATCTATCTATCTATCTATCTATCTATCTATCTATCTATCTATCTATCTCTCTATCTCTCTATCTCTCTATCTGTTTGCCTGTCCATCTCTCTCTCTCTCTCTCTCTCTCTCTCTCTCTCTCTCTCTCTCTCTCTCCATACACTTCATGAACTTGCATGTGTGTGTGCGTGTGCAAGTTCATGAATGCCAGGTTAAGAACCCTTTCTATAAGATCTTCTGTACTTCAGAAAAGTAGACTAGAAGCTCAACTTGAGTCAGTCATCTCCCCGCTAAGCTTGCTCTGAACAGGGAGCCAGATGAACCTACACACCTTCCAATGCTGAGAAGTTCTTCAGCCACAGGTGAGTGAGAGGCTGAGAATGAGGGAGGAAGCCAGAGAAAAGGTAAAGGCTATAGAAGAAAAAGACAAAACACTGACACACACACATTTCAAGAGAGGTAGGGTAGGTATTGTGTTTGTCCTTCATTCCAGAAGAGGACCATGACATGATGGAGATGATGATATGACTTGCAGTTGACTTAGATTTGGTTGAGGGAGGGCTGTGCAAGGTCACCAGCCTCACTTTTTCCTCCAGAGCATTTGGGTCCAGTGGCTAGATATTCATCAGGACAACTGGAGATGGCCCAGGATGCAATGGGAGACACTAGTCCTTTTAGCCAAAAATCAAACTGGGAGGGGAAGACCCTCAGGGTTCTTGGCCAAAAGAGGAGCTACTACTCACTCACAAGTTGTGTTTGTCCTTCATTCTCAAAGAGGACCTGACTTCAGGGAGATGATAACATGACTTGCAGCTGACTTTGGTTTGAGTGAGGGAGGTATAAGCCTAACTCCTAAGCATATATGCCAAAATCGAGACTCATATTGACTTGAGGAAAAATAGGTAAAAATTCAAAGACCATGGAATGCTGGAAAAGCATTTTATGAGTAATTTGTGCCACCTGTAAAACTCTCATATATCATATTCATGGTGAAAAAGAGAATTTCGTGGATTCCCCAGAGATAATTTAACAAAGCATAAGAAATTCTAGAATGTTTCAAAAGATAAATAAAACTAAAAGAAGATATCAGAATAGAAGTTAGATCAGAAATCAGAATTCTCACATTAGAATCAATGAAAGGAAACAGTAGGTTGTAAAACTTAGAATGTGTGATGAGGAATCTCTCCAAAGAAACAGAAGTTTTTAAAAAAGGAAATGGCATGTCTAGAGAACAAAAATATGGAAGTAGAAGACATATTTTAGAAAAGAAACAAAAGATTCTGATGTGACATGTAGAGTCATAGTAGTAAAAAAAACAATTGACCTTGAAAATGGGACTTCCAGAAACAACCAAAAAATCATAGGTGTCCCAGAAGAACACAATGTAGCCTGGATACTATATAATGGGAAACAATTCAAGATTTTCCAGCATTTTTGAATACAGACAATGAAGTACTGATTAACTGAATCTTTAGATTGCCACCATGGAAAAATTCAATGCTTCAAACTCCAAGGCATATATGATGGCAAGATTTCAATAATTTATTACCAAACAACAAAACTTTGAAATCAACAAGAGGGAGACCTTCACTCATAATGAAACATCAATTCAATAATTTAGACTAATTCCATAACCATGAGGAATTAGGGGAGGAAATGAAATTGGATATTCCAAAAAGCAAAAGAGCTCAAGTTGCAACCTAAAATAACATATCCAGCAAAGAAAAAGATAGACTTTCAACAAAAAGAAGGCATTTGAAGTATTCCTTTAAGAAAAAAAGACTATCCTACAACCTACGAAACCTAGAAATGAGCAGGAATTTCAAATATTACAAATAGGGGAATTGCAAAAAAGCTAAATAAATACAGTTATCAAGAAAAAGCAATGAAATAATTTCCTTCATATTTATAGGCTTATTAAGAAAAAAGCAAGTAGACTGGGAAGTAAAAGAAAGATGGAAAGGAATCATCAATGGACAAAAAAGGACCTAATGGTTTAATGATTTAAGAAGATTTAAAAACTGGGATGGATTAAATCCTTTGTTCCCCCGTTAGTGAATCAATATCTTTTGTAGGAGGAATAACACATTTGGGAATTACTTGCTAGGAAAGAGGAAGAAAGAAGGAAATATGAAGATGTACCCTGACTCAGCCCAGGAATAAAAAAATGGATAATAATTTCTTTAGTCTCTCAATAAGAGTAAGGATTGCGAACAAATAAAAAGAAGGAAAGAAGGGGAGGGACTTTGAAGGAGAAAATGAAAGACGGGTTTTGCCCTAGAAAGGGAAATCACTGAGTGCCATTAAAGAACATTCTCATGGGTTGAGGGAAGTATATGTCTCTGGTAAGAGGCAAGGGCATTATAAGTCCATATATATATGGGTATATGTATGTGTGTATATAATTATATATAAATATTCTTTTAGGGGAAATGGAAACACAGAGATTACTTTCCTGTAACCAAGATTGCACATCTATGGATGGATTCCTCCCAGGATGGGATATAAAAGTCACCAGGCATGGTCAGTATACAAGATGTTAGGGAGGACATAGAACTAGAAATAGTATAACCTCATATTAGAAGTGGTAAGTAACCATGGTAAAAGCTAGAGGTAGGACCACACTGGATAACTTGGGATAAAGAATGACTCCCATTATACAATATTTAATTCTTCATGAGTGATAGTCCTTAAGAGTTAGGCACAGCAGAAAAATGCCCACTCCCGAAGAATAAATGCACAGGGTAAAGGGTGAGAGACATTGTCAATTTTTTTTTAAATGGAAAAGAAGAAGGAACTCAAAATTGGTTCCCCAAAAGCTTTATCTTTCTGAGGGACACTCAGAATGAAGAAGGAACAAGAGAGGGTAAGCCCATGAATAGAAAAACGGAATTTTTAATAGACTAGAGGTGGTTAGAAATAAATACAAGAAAAAAGGAAAATTTATAGGAGAAAGAATATTATTTAATCCAAGAAGTTTGGAAAGAGGAGGAATGATTTTGAATCACATACTTATCTTGGCAGGGAAAGAGAAGGGTCAAAAATGTGGAAATGGAACAGAACAAGAAAGAAAAAGAGAAAGAAGGAAAGGAGAAAGGAAGGAAAGAGAAGGATGAGAGAAAAAGAAAGGAAGAGAGAAAAAGAAAGGAAGAAAGAAAAAGAAAGAGGAAGAGAGAAAAGGATATTTATATTATGTATATAATGCATATATATGCATACATATATACATATATGTATGAAAGAGAAAGAGAAAAAAATTTTAAAGAAAAATGTGCAAATTAAGCTTGAGCTAGCTTATGTACTATTATCAGTTCTAGAAAAATGCACACACACACACAAACACAAACACACTTAAATCCACCCCAAGATAAAAGCTATAATCTTAATCACAGGATAATGTAATCTATCAAATCATAAAAGGCTTACTTTACAAATAGCAACCTCTTCACCCAAATCAATGGATTCTCCTGAGTGCTGAAGAGGATGTCTTTATCTCAGGCTTCCTCTCCGTAATATGTCTCACAGAGAGAATACCTTTATTTCACCTGTCACTCATATTTATTTTGGATTTGGTGACAGGGTATATTTGGGATTGATTCAGTGGCAGCAAAAGACCAACCCCATTTTGAGAAGTTTGCAGCATGCGGTGTGGGATGGTCAGACAGTTACAGGGCATTGACTCAGTGCCACACGAGCTGCACTAGAATTTTTGGCAAGTGCCCCTGGTATCACAACTGGGATCAGGAGCAGATAGTTCTTCTTTGACAGGCACGAATGACTGGAGCATGCTTGGTATGGGACTCCCTGGGGCTCCAGGCTATCCTCATCCAGAAAACAACACAATGTACCTTATTCCACACAGCTCACACATTTCAAGATTGTGTTGCCCCACTGGCTAACAGAAATCTTTTTTTAATCTTATTTTCCCCTTTTCTCTTTTCTTTTGAAGTACTTCTCTGAAAATAGCCTTGTTAGTTACAACAGCAAACTGTAACTTCTGCAACTGACACACACAACTAAATTTGATAGGGATGCAGTCTCCGTGATATTTACAAGTCAATTCACTCTCCTTCAGAACAAAGGAAGAGAAATCTGAGCCGTGCTTCTAAAATGTCATGACAAAAGTGTATCAGGCAGCAAAGGAACTAAATGTTGAAAGCCTGGACTTAAAATTCAGGTCTAGCTGATTTACACTCAATTATGAAAAATGAAAAACAGATAGAAACCTAGGATCATTTGTAACTCACATTTGTATTTATATTTAGAAAACATTTTCTATGTATTATCTCACTCCATCCTTAAAATAATATACTGAGATCTTGCATGTGAAGAAGTTCTGAGACTCAGGAAATTGCTTGAGATCACACAGCTAGTTAGTGTGGGAGCTGGGCTTAGACTCAGTCTAGCGTTCCTTTGATATATCAGAGGCTATAAAGGACCATATTTCTGAATGTCCCCAACCCCATCTCCATGTCCACTTCCTCTACCTCACTTTTCATCTTGGTATTTTAATCACTTCCCATAAGACATTCAAAAATGTTTCCAGATGAGAAATTTAGCATTAAAGAGGGGGGAAAAACTCAACTAATTTTTGTGCATGTTTTATAGGTCATATTCCCGAAGGTTTATCCTAGTCACCTGGTATATTCTGAGGGTCATCTTTGATTCTTTTCCCTTCTCTATTTAGGTATTCTATATTCCTTTAATCCTGACAGTTTTTCCTTCAAAATATTTCTTCTATCTCTTAATTTCCATCCCCACAGCCACTAACTCAGTCTAGGTCAGGGGTTTCTAACTCTTTAATTCATGTCATACACTCCTTGGCAGTCTGGTGAGACCTGTAGACCCCTTCACAAAATAATTTTTAAAAGCAATAGGAGGAGATACTAAATTTCAGTTAGAGGTTAGTGAAAATTAAGATGTATTTTTTTTTCACCTCATCCAAGATCAAAGACCCCCTTCAGTCTATTCTACAGCCCCTTTCAGAGTCTGTGAACTCTGGATTAAAAGCCCAAGGTCCCCATCCCCTCACTTTTGGATTGTTTCAAAAGTCTCAACTGAAAGCTTTGATGTATAAAATATACAGAGAACTATGAGGGAGTGTGATATATATGAAAAGAGCATGAAATCTGGAATCAAGATACTTGGATTTGGGTCTCAGTTCCCATACTAACTAGGTGAGGGGCATGAAAATCTCTTAACCTCTATGACACTCAATTTCCTCATTTGTTATTTGTGATAATACTTACAATACCTCCCTCACATGGTTATTGTGAAGAAAGTGCTTGTAAGCCTTAAAGCCCTATGTAAATGTGAGTTACTATTATTGTAAATATTTAAGAACATTATTTAATTACCATTTGTTTACTGACCAAGGGTTGGAAATAAACAATTAAGCAAAGGTGATATAAAATTGCAAGTAATCACTGGGGAAAAAATTAAATGAAAAAACACATGAATTAAAAGATATCGACTTGAACTCACCCAGTTAGCAAAAATAAATTTAAAAAACTCAACTGAGAAGCATGATGGGGAAATAGTTATTCACATTCATTGTTGAAGGTATTTCACATAATTGGAAACAAGTTTTAGAGAAATTGATTTTGTGTGCTTCAAAATTAATGAAAATCATACCTTTGATAAAATAATCCCACTATTTGGAATACATAATCAAAACATTATCAAACATTTTAAAAATTATCTATTTAAAATTTTTTCATGATCTGTCTTCTCTCCTTTCCCCTCCCCCATTTCTTGCATTCCAATTGAAAAAAGGGGAAAAAAACTATTAAAAACACATATTGTCAAGAAAACACATCCCCACATTGGTCATGTCCAAAAAATGTATCTCAAGCTGCAATCTGAGTACTTTGTATCCCTCTGGGTAGGTGGGTTGTGATTGGTCATTGTGGTGATCAGAGTTTAAAAATCTTTTAAATTTAAAAATCTTTTTAAATTGTTGGTCTTTACAATATTTTTGTCATCACTGAAATGTTTCTCCTGGTTCTGCTCACTCTATTCTGCCTAGTTCCTACAAGTCTCCCCACATTTCTTTGAAACCATCCCTTTGCTCATTTTTTACTATTAAAGCATTAATTTTAGAAAGTTAATGATCTGTAGAAGGATATTGACTGGTGATGTTTATAACATGGAAAAATTGGAAGCCAGCAGTAGGAAAATGGTTAAAAAACCAGTAGTATGTCCCAGAGTAGTACATTTAAAATTTTAATTGTGAAGGTCACCAATAATATGGCAAGACACACAAAGTGTCATGTAAAGTGCAGAAAGTAGAACTGGACAAATAGTATAAGACAATAATAACAATTGGCATTTGTATAGCAGTTTGTGTTTGTGTAGATAATCTTATTGGAACCACATAATTCTGAGGACAGATATTATCCCCAATTTATAGATGAGGAAACTGCATCTCAGAAAGGTTAAGTGATTTGCTCATAGTCACCGAGCTAGTAGGCACTGTAAGTTGAGGTTCAAATGCAGGTCTTCCAGAGTCCAAGTCTAACATTTTTAAAAGGAAAAATACTTATATATGCTTGGGAGAGGGGAACAAAAGAGAAGGGAGAAAGGGGGGGGGGGTCACAGAGGGAAGAATCAATAATCATCCCTAGTTAGTTTTATGCTGGAATTCATTTTTTATACAAATAGCTCAAAATGTATAATAGTATTTACTGATGTTTAAAGATGTTTCAGTAAATTACTTAAGAAATTAATGCTGTTTTCAAGTTTCATACTATTTTTTCTTTTGTTCAAGAATTCATCAGGTTTTTCTACCCATTTTAATTCCTACTCATTTGATAGCAAATGCCTTTCCAAATGAGTGACTTTCTGGCAAATCAGCATTCAACCTAGAAAGAGAAAAAGAGACAAGGCCAAGCAAAAGGTATGTATCCAATTGAGATTCATTGAAGGATATCGATACCTATATTAATATTGATATCCTTCAATGAATCTCTTTTGGAGATATTTACTTATATGAACACACATACACGTGCACGTGCACACACACACACACACACACGCACACACACACACACAGTTACAGAGTCTTCCTGAAGGCTAGAGATAGGGGATGCTGAAAATTTCCTAGTCTTTATGCAGTATAATACATGGAGAATGGTTGAGTGGGAGGTAGCAGATCACAAAAATGGTTTTCCAAATTTTCTCTTTAGCATATGAGAGGTCCACCTCTGATAAATGCAGGTAGGATTTTCTTTGGTTTTCATGGTTTTAGGGCAGTGATTATTGGAGAAGTACCTCTTCCCCTAAATTTATATTTGGGGAACTTTGTATATTTTGAACCTATTTTCACTGAGACAAGCCAGTAGTTTTCATACTTTGGCCTCTGAGAAACCACTCTAGGGCTCAGGAAATAATTTCTCACACAAATGTCCATTAGTTCATAACAAATCTTATAGCAAAAATATCAAACTTATTTGGTTTGTCATGGCCTGCATTTTTCACTAACTCTTAGTTCTGAACCAGTGTCTAGAACAGGGATGGGGAACCTGAGGCCTTGAGGCCACATGTGGCACTCTAGGACCTCAAGTGCAGCTCTTTGACTGAATCCAACCTTCAAAATGTTCCATGAAGTTTGGATTTAGTCAATGGGTCTCACTTGAGAACCAAAGGGCCACATGTAGCCTTGAGGGCACAGTTTCCCCACCCTTGGACTCCAGAACATAAAACATGTTTTAAGTATAACAGACTAATATTCATGCAGGGTTTTTTTTTGTGTTTAGAACTTCATTCATCCGTGTGTCTTGCATCTGTGAGATGAGACAGCAACAGCTCCTGTGCTAGAATAGGACCTAACAAACTTAAATACAACACAAACAGAAAGTGTTCTATCTATCTAATCAATAATCCTAGAATTGTATAGTCACAAAATCATAGAGTGTTAGAGCTAGAAGAGCTCTCAGGATCAGCCAGTTTAATCTCCCCTCCCATTTTACATATGAGAAAACTGAAAACATGCCTCTACATTCTTTCTATGCTAACCTATTCTGTATGATGTCATATGATTAATTCCCTGAAACAATGATTTCCTTAAATCATCCCTTCAAAAACTTTCATACGTTTCCATTTCTTACATAAATAGGCTTAAAATCTTTAGTTTAACACTCGTCTCCCTTCAATCAGGACCTCATATTACTGCCTCATAGGATGCCAACTTCATAGATTAAATCTCAAAAAAACAAAAGAAAAATTTAAAAAATTTAAAAAAATAAATAAAATAGACTAAATCTCAAAGAAACCTTAGAGGTTATTTAGTCCCTCTCATTTACAGATGAGAAAAGTGAAGATCAAGGAGATTAAATTAATTGACATGATAGATCTAATGCTGGAAGAACCCCTGATGCCATCTAATAGATGAGGAGACTGAGGCCCAAGAATGTGAAATTATTTGTTCAAGATCACACAGGTGACTGAGGCAAGATTTGAATCCAGATCTTCTGACTGCGTCCAAAACGTGTACTCTTCCCAATGTGCCACATTGCCTTTCCCAAATGATTGTTGAAATTCAAACTTCTGCTCCAACCACCCTGGTCAACACATTCTTCTCCCAAAAGACCTTACCCTTCTCTTCTTCATGGGTGTGTTCCTATGTTTCATACTGCCAGAAGTCCTTTCCCTCGTTTTCAACATTTATTTATGTAACATCTCTTATGTTTCATTCAGGTTCCCAGAATCTGGTTTGGGTTCACAATCTATTCAACCCCTGCTCTGACCTCCCTTTTTCTCTGTCTGAATCCCTCCTCACCCCTAGATCATTTAGTACTAATCGCATGACCTCACATTATAGTAGCAAGAGGACAACTTACTTAAAATAGAAATGCAGAGAAAGTCATCAGGAAAATACAATAGAACTGTATCCTCTATATAGACCAATTCTCAGCTATGACCAAGGTAATATAAACTCTGCCCTCTTTCATTTGTGCTGCTTTAATAGGATGAAAACCTCAGAAAGTTTTTTCATGTTTCTCTTTAAGAGAAGAATAGTCATTCTAAATTGAGTGAGTAGCAGGGGAGTTTGGAAGAGGACAGAGGCTAATGGCTTTGGCACAAACGTTAGAGAATGAAAACAGAAAAATCATGGGAGAGAAAGCCAAACAAGTTCTACGCTCAGAAAATAAAAGCATAATTAGGCATGATCATTTAAAAGGGAGGAGATTAAATGTATTTTTATCATTCATAAAACTTAGGAAAAAATTAAAATTAATGTGGCTCATCAAAAAAAGAGACAAAATCCTTTGAAGAGCTAACAGGAAACCCTGATCGTTGAGCTGACATTTAGCATCATGGGTGTAAAACCACAGTAGGGCATACCATCAGCAGGGGTCTTCTGCACTTGGACAAGTGGAATGCATGTTGCTGAATTCTCTAAACTGGTATTAGTCCAGTGACTCAGCTTGAACACCTCATGCAATGCTTAGCATAGCTAAACATAAACAGGGTGTCACATTGCTGAGAAAACATGTGCTATGTGCCACACATGTACTCATAATTAATTTAGAGGTCCAGGCATTCTCCTACGAATAGAAATACAGAATAGTATTTCTACATTCTAACTTCCTACTCCTCATCTTATTTTCCCCATTTTATCTCCTTTCCTCATCTGTTTATCACTATAGCCATTGAAGAGACATTAGTTCACTATAAAACCTGAACAAAAAAGCAAAAGATGCCCTGTAATAAGAACAGGGTTCTTAAATGATATGGATGGGGTATAAATGTGCCCAGTGGTTTGAGAATATTAGCAAGAAATTGTGGTCCTGTAACCTGCTATGTCTTAATTCTAGGGTTTGATAGACGTATTTTGAATAATCTCTTGCTTTTCCTATCTTTCTTCCCTTCCTTTCCTTTTGCTATTTATTTCTTTAAAAGTGTTTTTAAAAATATTAACAAACCTCACTGGCTCATGAATAAAGTGGCTTCTAGCTAAGATAGTAATATGAAAGAAGTCCAACCCAGATCCCCTCAGAGCAAATGAATTCAATTACTCAATGAAACACACACACACACACACACACACACGCACGCACACATACATACACACATACACACACTCACACACACAAATAGAACAGAGTCAAAAAACTAGAAATCAAAAATGAAATATTTACTGTGAAAAAAGTGATCTTTTAAACAGAATGAGGAAAGAGAATTTAAGAATCATTAGAATTTCTAAAAACCATTACCAAACAGAAAAGCTTGGTATTGGATAGTATATTTTGAGAAATCATAAAAGAAGCATGTTGCTTGAATTTATGCATAAATGAAAAAAAATTAAAAAGTGCTCACTATATGTCAAGTTCTGGGAATTCAAATAGAAAAACAAAACATTTCCTAATATCTCTTTGTAAAAGAAAAATTTGTAGGGGTATAGAGAGAAAATATTGTAATAGAATATGATGAAGCAAAAAAAAATCATCACCATGAATATGAATGTGATAAACTCACTAATTAAATGAAGGTGACAGAATGGATTGAAAAGCTGAATTCAAAAATATATTGTTTACGAGGAATACAAAATGAAACAGAAAAATTCACAGAAACTTATAATGAAGGACTAGAATAAAATTCACTATCCCTCAGGTAAATTAAAAAAAAAAATTGGGGTAGCAATCATGAGTTCAGATAAGGTGACAGTGAAGTTAAACATGATTAAGAGAAACAAGCAGAAAAGTAATGGTATGTTTAGGACCATAGATAATGAAATAATGTCACTATTAAATATATGCATCAAATGTCATCGAATTAAAAAAATCTTAATGAAAAGCTAATTGAATTATAGAGAAAAATAGTGAAGAAAAAATTGTTTGAGGCTCTTAGTATGTGCTTTTTAGACTTAGTAAAACCATGTGAACAATTTACACAGGGACCATAATAATAATGTGAGAGGAAGCAACTTTGAAAGACCTTGGAACTCCGATCAGAGCAAAGACTAATCATTACTTTAAAGAATGAAACCCACTTCCTCCTCTTCTTGGTAGAGCAGTGATAAACTAGAGGAGTAGTTGGTTTTCAAAGTGTGGTCTGATGAGCTCTGGAAGATCCCTGAGATCCTTTCAGGGAGATATCAAGAACAAAATTATTTTCATAATGAGAAATAAAGGCTATTATGTGCCTATTAAAATGCTCCTCTCTTTTCCAATTGCATATGTTCATGACATCAGAGTTTCTTCATATATGTTAATCAAAATGACATTTAGCAATAGACTGAATGCAGAAGCAGACTTTGAGAGTCTAGTTTCTTCTATTAAGGCAGACATTAAAGAGATTTGCAAAAATGTGTAAAACAATGTTACTCTTCTCACTAATTCTTCTTTGGAAAATAGTTTTTTCTATTAAAATATCTTTGTGTGTTAACATCTAATGGGTTTATTAGTTATTTTTAAATGAATTGATATTTAAAAAAATTATCAATTCTAATTTCTAACATGGAAATATTGACAGCTATACTGCAAAGAAGCAAACGCTCTTTGGGGGCTTAATAATTTTAAACAGAGTAAAGAAGTCCTGACACCCAAAAGTTTGAGAACTACTATATGAGAGGCAAAAAATGAATCATGCATTCTTAGACATGGCTAATTTGTTTTGCATGACTATATGTAATTGCTATGAAGGAGTACTTCAACTTGGTGTGGCATAGGAATAAGGGTTAGTAATTAGTGAGTGACATGGAAGAATGAGCATCAATAAAACTTTTTTTAATGTAGAGAAGAAAAGATAAATGAAAGATACACAAACAGACCAATCATGTTACTATCTTGTTAAATTCAATATAGATTTTTAAAATTGCATGTAATAAGTTTACAGTTTCTTATACAATCCACTTTCATATTTTCCTTTGTATCTTGAACTATTTGTGTTTGTTGATGATTGTTAAATTTGCAATGAAAAATAAAAAAATAAAAATAAACAATCAGAATCTTTAAAAGAACACGGAAGGCTAAAATGTCATACTGACTGAGCTAAAATTTCCCTGTTTGTTTTAGTTGCTTCACTTATCCTATGAATAGGAAAGGATTAGTAGTGATTCTCAATAGCTTTGAATTTAATGGAAGAATTTCAAGTATGAGCAATGTCCTTTGAATAACCCCCCCCCCCCCCAATGGAGAAATGACTAGGTCAAGTCAAGAAGAACAGATATTTGTTGATATTTACCACAGTGAAATATTGGCCAGGATGATTAAATTCTTACATGTAGTCATGTTTTCTCCAGTGAACTCTCTTTGTTTTGATGCCTCTCCAAAGTGCTATTATTTTCATTGGAAACACAGGACTCAAACTAAGCTCAGATAAAGCTGGGGCAATTTCTTGGTTTTAAAAATAGAAGACAGTCTTACATTGCCAGAACAAATAGAAACAATCTAATCAAGATATATAAATGTATTTGAATGTTTTCAGTTTATATTTCTCCCACATCCATGTTGTATGGAGGATCTTTTAGTTTCTAGGGAATGAAGAGAAAAAAATTTATATCTTTTTTTCCATTGACCCTTCCACTTAAATAGATTTCTGTTTGCAAACTTCTAACAGAATTGCTTGCACATTTATTCTTAGACCCAAGAAAATGCAGTCAACTCTCGACCACACAAGATAATGAGTGATGGAGATAATATTAATAGTTAATTTCCATAAAAATCCCCATTTTGCACTTTAGTCAATATCTATCTGCAAAAAGCTGTAAAAACCTTTTAGGAAAAAATAAAGATGATTTGTTTCACCTCACTTGATCTGGTCAAGGTTTGTATGTGCTTCTAATGAATAGTGAGACAGCACAAAAGGAAGTAAATTAGAAACACAGGATTATTGATTTATAATAAAAAGAGCTCTCTTTTATACAGTATTTCAAAGTTTGTGCAGCACTTTCCATGTTATCTCATTTGATTGGCACAATAGCCCGAGATGCTAAGTCCCATAATTATCTCCAGTTTATAGAGGACACAACTGAGGTTGAGAGAGGCTGGAGTAAGTTCTGAGGTGAAATTCAGACTCAGGTTTTCAATCTCTTGATTTCAAAGCTCTTGATTTCAATCCTCTCTTCACTACACCACCTGGCTTCCTCCTCCACTCTAACTCTTGACTTCTCTGGTTTCCTTTAAGTCCCAACTAAAATCCGACCTTCTACAGGAAGCTTTCCCCAACCACTCTTAATTACAGTGTCTTCACTCTGTTAGTTATTTCCTATTTATCCCACATAGAGTTTGCTTTGTATATATTTATTTACATGTTAGAAATTAGACTGTAAGCTTCCTGAGGACAGACTGTCTTTTAGAACCATGCCTGTCACATAGTAGGTGTTTAATAAATATTTTTTTGATTGACTGTGACCTCTGGTTGCCTTTGGTAAACACATTGGTGGGGGATCATAAATTATATTTTTATACATGGAATGCCTTGACCCAGGGATAGTCATCCTTGGGGAAATCTGATGTGGAAGTGCAAGCTGGGGTGATGAGAGCATCCCAGAGGGCCATGAAGACAGACAACGAATCTGGGGCCCAGATAGGGTAATTATTAGGCCCTTCTTCATAAAAGCTTTTAAACTGACTGACAGTTGACTGCACTTAGGTATTCAAAGAGCTGTCATATACTTGTTGTTGTTGTTCAGTCACTTCAGCTGTGTCCAACTCTTTGTGATCCCATTTGGGGTTTTCTTGGCAGAGATACTGGAGTGGTTTGCCATTTCCTTCTCTACTTCATTTTTTTTTTTTGCTTTTTGGAGGGCAATTGGGGTTAAGTAACTTGCCCAAGGTCACACGGCTAGGTTTTTGTTTGCGTGGGTTAAGTGTCTGAGGCCGGATCCGAACTCAGGTCCTTCTGACTCCAGGTCGGATGCTCTACTCACTGCGCCACCTAGCCGCCCCTCTACTTCATTTTATAGATGATGAACTGAGGCAAACAGACTTAAATAACTTCCCCTGGGTCATACAACCAATGCCTGAGGCCACATTTGAACTCAGGAAGACTCATCTTCCTGACTCTAGGCCTGGTGCTTTATCCACTTCACCACCTAGTTGTCCTTAGAAGACGCACTAAAACTAGCGGCTACAAAATTTTAGGCATAGGAGACAGCCAGTGTAAAAGGGAATAAGCATTTATTTATCACCTACTATGTTCCAGCCATTGTGCTAAGTACTTTTAAAAACAACTACTATCTCATTGGACTGTCACAGTAACTTTGTAAAGCAGGTTATCCTGCCAGGGGATCTTTAGAATCTTCCTAAGACAATAAAATAGAAGTGATTCAGTTTTCTGGCATGATGCTGGTAGACTGTCCAGGTTTCACAGGCATACAGCAATGAGGTTAGCATTATGGCTCTGTAGACCTTAGGTGTCTCTCCCATACTTTCCTTCAGAGCCTCCCAAACACTGAGCTAGTTCTGGCAATGTCAACCTCATTATCAATGTGTACATCCCTGGAAAGTATCCTACCAAGGTAAGTGAACTTATCCACAGCATTCAAAACTTCTCCATTTGCTGTAATCGATGGTTCCATGTATGGACGGTGTGGTGGTGGCTGGTGGGGTACCTATGATTTCTAGATGTTAATTGTTAGGGCAAAATTAGCAGGAGCAAGAGAGAATTGATCCACACTTTGTTGCATCTCAGCTTCAGAGGCTGCACTGAGTGCACAATCATCTGCAAACAGAAAATCATGTACCAACATACCTGCTGCACTTTGGTCTTGGCTTGTAGCCTTAACTTTTCTTCAGAGAGTGCAACTCCAATAGGCTAGCCATATTGTTCAAATGCAAAGCATATACTTGCCAAAAAAAGAGTATTTTACGGAGAACTCACACAAAGCAAACATTCACATGGTGGTCAGAAGAAGTGATACAATGACACTCTCAAGGTCTCTCTTAAGAACTTTGGAACTGATTGTGTGATATGGGAGACACTGGCACAGGACCCTCAGCATGGCATGCCTACATCACAGAAGGTGCTAGTCTCTAGAAGCAAACCAAAATTGAAACAGCTCAACGGAAACACAGGATGTGCAAATGTAGAGAATCCACCCCAAACATTTACAGACTATTTGTGCCCAATTCATGGTAGAGTATTCCAAGCTTGTATTGGTCTGGTCATCCATAGTCGGACACATTGAAATTTGATTCTGCCATAGTGATGTCATTTTGGTCCCCTTTGAGAACAAAGGACAACAATCAACCATAAAGTAGGTTACAATGTTGCATACAGGAAATAGAAAGTAGACCTGTTAAGCTAGAATACAGAGTGTTGAGAGAAATGATTATTAATAATGATAGGAGGAGATTCAGACTTCCCTCTTTTCTCAATACTCATTTCAAGATCTCAGTCTCTGAAGGTTGAGCTAACCTTCTCTGTTTAGGCCCCACCCAGGAAGGGCAGTAATTGTGTTCTGCTCAGGCTTGGGTGGGACCTGAATTCTTTGAATAGATTGCCTAAGGCTGGGGGGGGGGCGGGGAATGGGTAACTTGGAAGTGGATGCATAATCAAAGTTCAGGTCCAGCCCTTCTTTGTAATGTTCATTCTCTCTTTAATTATTAGCCAATCAGAGAATATTGCCAACCTGGGAAACATCTACTCTTGGAATGGCATAAAAATTGCTAGCCTGCAGCCCTGATTGTCTTTGGTCTAAGAGAGTGATGGCCAAATGATCATCCTTTTAATAAAATTCTGGCATTATTAGTAAGATGATTAAATTACCCAGAAATTATATCTCCTTGTCCTCAATAGTATTTGCTCCAGATTACCCCATGCCCCATTCTTCGTTCCATTCTATTATTCTTCCCCATCCCCTCCCCCACTACTTTTTTGTAGGGTAAGATAGATTTCCAAATCTGATGAGAGTAAGCTTCCCTCTCACTTCCCTTCTCTTCCCTTCCACTGTAAAAAAGCTTTTTCTTGCCTCTTTTAGGTGAGATAATTCTACTTCTCCCAGTACATTCCTCTCTCACCTCTTAACTTTATTTTTTAGATATCATCCCTTCATATTTAATTCACATTGTGCCCTCTGTCTATATATATTTCCTCCAACTACCCTAATGATGAGAAAGGTCACATGAGTTAAAAATATTATCTTTTCATGTAGAAGCATAAACAGTTCAATTTTAATACATCCCTTATGATTTCTTTCCTGTGTACCTTTCATGCTACTCTTGAGTCTTATATTTGAAAGTCAAATTTTCTCTTTAGTTCTCATTTCTTCTCAAGAATGCATTAAATTCCTCTACATCATTGAATGTCAATTCCTACCTCCCCCCTTATTGATTATACTCAGTTTTGTTGGGTAGGTGATTCTTGGTTTTAATCCTAGCTCCTTTGACCTCTGGAATATCATATTCCAAACCCTTCTATCCCTTAATGTAGAAGCTGCTAAATCTTGTGTTATCCTGATTGTGTTTTCACAATACTTGAATTGTTTCTTTCTGGCTGTTTGCAATATTTTCTCCTTGACCTGGGAACTCTGGAATTTGGCTATAATATTCCTGGGAGTTTTCCTTTTGGGATCTCTTTCAGGAGGTGATGATCAGTGGATTCTTTTAATTTCTGTTTTCCTCTCTGGTTCAAGAATATCAGGACAGTTTTCCTTGATAATTTCTTAAAAGATGATGCCTAGGCTATTTTTTATGATGGTTTTCAGGTCATCCAATAAGTCTTAAATGATTTCTCTTGGATCTATATTCCAATTCAGTTGTTTTTCCAATGATATACCACATTATCTTATATTTTTTCATTCTTTTGGTTTTGTTTTATAATTTCTTGATTTCTTATAGTGATTAGCCTCCATTTGCTCCATTCTAATTCTGAAGGAATTATTTTCTTCAGTGAGCTTTTGGATCTCCTTTTCCCTTTTGGCTGATTCTGCTTTTTAAGGCATTCTTCTCCTCATTGACTTTTTGGACTTCTTTTGCCATTTGGTCTAGTCTATTTTTAAGGTATTATTTTCTTTTGTAATTTTTTTTGGGTCTCCCTTAGCAAGTTGTTGACTCATTTTTCATGATTTTCTTGCATCATCCTCATTCCTCTTCTTAATTTTTCCTCTACTTCTCTTACTTGATTGTCAAAATCCTTTTTGAGCTCTGTCATGACCTGAGATCAATTTGGATTTTTCTTGGAGGTTTTGGATATAGGCGTTTTGACTTTATTGTCTTCTTCTAGTATGTATTTTGATCTTCCTTGTTACCAAAGTAAGTTTCTGTAGTCTGAGGTTTTTCTTCAGCTCTCTGTTCATTTTTTCCAGCCAATTATTTGCCTTTTTAATTCTTTGTTAAGGTAGGGCTCTGCTTTAAGTGTGGAGGGTGTACTGTCTCAAGCTTCAGGTAAAGCTGTTTTCAGAGATACTTCTAGGGACCTGCAAGTTTTCAGTTCTTCCAATATGGTATAATCTAAGGAGAGGTGTTTACTCCTCTGCTGGCCTGTGCTCTGGTCTTGAAGTGATCACATGGCCACATGTACTCTTTTCTGCCCTGGAATTGTAAGGAAGGCTCCCTCTTCACTGCTACTACAAGCTCTGCTATGTCAGTGCTCCTCCTTGCCCCAGGGCTGTCACTCAGGACTGCAACTTAAATCCAAGTATGGGCAAAGCAAGAGAATCCTTCCTCAGTGCCAGCAAAGAGATCCCTGTAATCTCCTTCTTGTTGTGGATATAAATGGTATGCTAGGGGTTAAAAAGAATATTAAGGGTTGCTTTTTTCCAGTACTTTGTAAAGCCGCTCCTGAGGGAGTTAGGGCTTATTCTGTAGTTCATCCTGTAACTCAAGGGCATTCTAAAGTCCTTTTCCACTTATCCTGAAATACCATAAAATGTCTCAGCTTGTATAAAAAACAATTGCTTTGTATCCCTTATCCTTTGTCCCCCTGTTTTCCTTTTTTTTTTTGCTTTTTTTTGGAGGGGGGAAGGTAGGACAATTGGGGTTAAGTGACTTGCCCAGGGTCACACAACTTTTAAGTATTAAGTGTCTGAGGCTGGGTTTGCCCCTGTTTTCCTTATCCTGTCATTCATCTTCCTCATAAAAAATTCCTCCTTATCTTATTTATTTATTTATTTTTGGTCTTTTTAGAGGGTAAAGGGCAGGACATTTGGGGTAAGTGATTTGTCCAAGGTCACACAGCTAATAAGTGTTAAGTGTCTGAGGCTGGATTTGAACTCAGGTCCTCCTGACTCCAGGGCCAGTGCTCTATTCACTGGGTCACGTTGCTGCCCCAAATTCTTCCTTATCTTGTAAGCAACCTTCTTTCTCAGCCTATTCATCCTTATCTTTAACCCCCATAAAAGCCCTAAAATTACATCATTGTTCTGAAATTTCTATATAAGCATAACTTACCCAAATATCAGGGTCTTAATTAACTTTCTTGATAAAAAAACAAAACAAAACATGTTTTTTCACATAAATAAAAGCAGCTCCTCATGGCTAAGAGAATGCTGTCTAAGTGAATTCTTTCATGCTTGGACTGATCTCCCAACTCTGACCTCAACACTTCTATCAGTTCTTCTATCCCTTTACTGTCTTTGGACTGAGAGTTCTGGAAGCAGCCTCTGCCACTGCCATTGCCCCAGGGCTGCGCTGGGGCTGGGCCTAGACTTTGCTTCTCTCTCACCCGGGTCTGATAGATCTTTCCTACTGACCTTTTGAGTTGTCTTTGGCATTTATGGGTTGAGAAGTTTGGAAACTGCCACAGCTGCCTGTTATTCAGTCCCCTGAGGCCTGCTGTAGGTTCTCTGGGGCCCAGTCTGTGCTGGTGTGGCTGTGTTCCTCTCCCAGCCCAGGACAACAGAACTTTCCTGATGACCTTCCAAATTGTCTTGGGCTGGAAATCTGTTTCACTCTAGGGTTTTTGGGGAGATCTCAGGCAAGTCCCTATCTTTACTCTGCCATCTTGGCTCCCTCTCAAACCTTTTTAAACACCACAGTACGTGAAGGGGATTAATGTGAAATCTGGAGTTTTTGGGATTTTTTAGTCTTTTTGGAGGGGGGAAGGCAGGGCAATTGGGATTAAGTGACTTGCCAAGGTCACACAGGTAGTAAATGTTAAGGGTCTGAGGCTGGATTTAAACTCAGATCTTACCAACTCCTGAGCCAGTGCTCCACTCACTGTGCCACCTAGCTGCCCCAGTAATGTGAAATCAATCCTTATAGATAGGCTGAGGTCAGATAGTGAAGACTTTAAGTGAGTTTAGTATAGGCCTCTCAGACTTGGTGGGTGGACATTTCAAGAATGACATTAGAGAGATAAACCTTAGAGAAGTTAAGTACCACTGTATACTTATTGTATATTCTTGCTGCATTAGTGCAAAGTAAACCTTCTTTATCAAATGTTCAGTGACTTGTGAGTGAGTGCTTCATTTTTTGGACCCAACATTGAACTTGAACTAGGAGGAAACCATGCCTATAACACCATTGAATTCACAAGCCCTTCTCCCTGTTGGTGTACTTTGCAAAAAAAAAAAAAACCATGTTATACCAACTGGATATAAAGACAAAAAAATTAAAAGATCCTTTTGTACCACTTTAGCAGTTGTTATCTCCGTGGATATTTTAAGACCAAGCAGCAATTCCTATTACTTATCTAGAGGATTATGAAGTAGGAGACATTCTGCCCAGTGTTAACCTTCTCCTAAATGACCTGGGGCAGTTAGATTGCATAGTGAATAAAGAACTGGGTTTGGAGTCAGGAAGATTCACTTTCTTGCCTTCAAATCCACCCTCAGACACTTATAAGCTAAGTGACCCTGGGCAAATCACTTAACCTTGCTTGCCTCAGTTTCCTCATCTGTAAAAATAAGCTGGAGAAGGAAATGGCAAAATACTCCAGTATCTTTGCCAAGAAAAATCCCAAATGGGGTCATGGACAGTTGGGCATGACTAAAAAATGACTTAACAACAGCAACAAAGGATCCTGGGGATGTTCATGCTGCTACACCAGCATAATCTGAAAACTAGTATGGCATATCAGGGGATTACTTTGGCACGGGCCTCCATGTTGTTAAATGCCAAGCACGCCACCTGGGTTTTCATTGTTTTAAAATCATGTCAAGCAGCCTGGGCTCCATAAACAGATGCTACTAAGAATTTTTAAATGGCCTTCTTTCAGAGGTATCAGTTAGCACAAGCAAGTTGCCAAGCCCCTGTCAATTAGATTATGATTCAAGTATAAGAAATCTCTATGCCAATGCTACTAATTATTTGTCCTTAACATGTTGGTGCCTCAGTTTCCTCAAATGTAAAAGAGAGAATAGCAACATTTACATTACCTGTTTCATTGGGTTACTGTGACTAAAAAGTTTTCTAAACTTTAAAATGCTATAGAAATGTTGGATATTGTTATTGTCCAAATGCCTTGGGCAGCAGATAGAGGAAAAAATGCATCCAAAAGGAAAATCTGTGTTGAATGATCAGAAATACGGCACAGCAAGGAAAAGCTGCTTAAAAGCATTGAGATAAGTGTTAATGTTATTTTGTCTGAAATATTATTCAGACAAAAAATGCCAGAATGAACTCATGAGACTCCATATTTCTCCACATACTGTAGAGATTTTCCCATAACATTTACACAGTTGGCTAGTTAATAGACTCTGTGCTAAGTAGGCTGGAGACAGAAAATATGTGAATGACACAGAGCCAGCCCTCAAGAGTCTTACTGTATAATGAGGGAAGGGATGAGAAAAGTGGGGGGAGAGGGGAAGGTACATGATACAAAATAGACTGTGATTAGGACAAAAGAGAGCTCTGGGGGAATCAGGGAAGGCTTTATAGAGGTGCCAAGATTACAATGGGCAGGGATGTAGAAGGACTGTATTTCCCATGGAGGCTGGAGTGGGGGGAGATTGCCTGAAAGAATACATAGTGGCAATAGATGGCAGGACAAGATCGGGGAACATCTAGCACATGCCTGGAAAGGCAGTTTGGAACAAAATTGTGAAGATTTAGAAATACTTGCAAACTGTGTACATTTTATCTAGTAGGCCATAACAGACCTGCTAAAGGATTTTGGACTGGGGATGAGGAAGATTATTTTGGTAGCTGTGAAAAGGATGGATTGCAAGGGGAATGACTGGAAGTAGGGAGGCCATTTTGAAGACTGATACAATAAAAATCCAGGAAAAAATAACTAAGATGGGGGCATAGTGGCTGGTATATAGGAAAGTCGAAGTCAGAGGTAGACTGAAGCAGAATTAGCAGAGCATATCTAGTTGAATTTAAGCAGTGAGGGAGAAGGAAGAGAAAAAACCTGATTCTAGGAGGTGAGTCTGGACGACTATGTACAGTGTTGACATCAACCAGAATAGAGGAATTGGTAGAAGGGGGAAAGTTTAAGGCAATGAGTTCAGTTGGACCTGTCTAGATTAAAGTACTAGATGGAGAATGGGCAGTTGGGGATGACACTGAGATTTAGAAATTGGAAGACTGGAAAGATGACGTCATACTTGACAGTAATGGAAAATTCAGAAGATGGATGAGTTGGGGTGCTAGTGAAAGATGATGGGTTCTGACTTGTTCTTGTTGAATCTGAGGCGCCTATAGGAAATTCAGTCTGAAATAAGAAATAAGCTAGGGTGGGGGGATGGAACTCAAGAGAGAGATTAGGGTTTGATACATAACTCTGAGATGCATAGAAATAATAATTGAGGGGTGGCTAGGTGGTGCACTGAATAGAGCACCAGCCCTGGAGTCAGGAGGACCTGAGTTCAAATCTGGACTCAGACACTTAACACTTACTAGCTGTGTGACCTTGGGCAAGTCACTTAACCCCAATTGCCCTATGTCCCCCCCTCCAAAAAGAACAAAAAGAAGAAGAAGTCAGGGAGGATGAAGAGAGAATCATTGGATTTAATCATAGAATCATAGGAATTAGAAGTAGAAGGGACCCTAGAAATAATCCAGTCCTACTTCACCCCCACAATAAGGCCATGAGATTACTAATGATCTTAGAAAGAATAGTTTCAGTAAAGTAGTAGGGACAGAAGCCAGATCTCAGAGGGTCAAGCAATGATTGTGATGCTTCCAGTCTCTTCTCTCCTTGATGTTCTACTTTGAGATCACTTGTATTATGCATTACATATATCATTAATCTTCTGAGAGCGATGGGTAGAAATCACAGAAGGGCAGATTTCAGCTCAGCCTATAGAAGAACCTCTTAACAATGAGAAATGTCCCAAAGTGGAATGGACCACCTTAGTATTTAGTGTCCTTTTAGTGGCAGCCCGGTGCCCGCCTCTGGGGAGTTGTCAAGGATATTCCTGTTCTGATATGGGTTGGGCTGTCTCCGAGATCTTTTCTCCTTTTGTGATTCTGTGGTAAATCAGTAGAGGTTTCAATTGTAAACAACTCTTCCTATCACTTCAGTGAGGAACGTGATTGTCTTTGAAGCAAGGTTGTCTTCCCCTATTAGAATGCAAGCTCCTTAAGGGCAGGGACAGTCTTACGTGGTATTTTTTTTTATCCCTAGAACGTAACACAAAACATGATATACTGTAAAAACTTAATAAGTGCCTTTTCATTCATTCATGTTTTCGTCCATTCATTCAGATTGGAATGAGTTCAGGATCCTTTTCCATAGCATTATGTCACTCAGCAAGGTTAAAACAAACATTAAGTGGCGTATTGGGTTGAGTAGTATGCTAGAGTTCAAATCTGGCCTGAAACCCTTATGAGTTGTGTGATCCTGGGAAAGTCACTTCACCCTGTTTGCCTCAGTTTCCTCATATGTAAAATGAGCTGGAGAAGGAAATGGCAAACTACTCCAGTATCTTTGCCAAGAAATCCCAAAATCCCAAATAGCAAAAAAGTTTAAAAGAAAGGGATTTTCTGCTTGACAAGTTATGCATTTCTTAAACAACAGAAATGTATTAGCATGGTGCCTGGTACCATAGTAAACTCTTAATAAATGCTCTTAAATTCAATTAATCTATCCTTTCATTCAATTAGGTTAGAGTGCATTGGCCCTAAATGAATACAGAGTTAGAATCTTTTAGTGGTAGCTATGTGGCTTAGTAAATAAATCACTGATCCTGTTGTCAGGCAGGAAAACCTAAGTTCAAATCTAGCCTTAGACACTTAACTAGTTGTGTGACCCTAGGAAAGTCACTTAACCTCTGGGTAAATAATACCTCTATCCCCAAGAATTGTTATGAGTATCAACTGAAATCATAATTGGAATGTGCTTAGCTCAATGCCTGGCACATAGTAAACACTATATAAATATTAGTTGATTTTTCTTATTAGTTTTTTTCTTTACCATAGTTTCATGGGATTCAGTGGGGTTAAAACAAATGTTTTTTCCTCTTGGAAAGTTACATATTTCTTAAACAAGCAGCAGAAATATCTTTGTATAGGGACCATAAGTAGATAGCAAAACTAATTGTAAGTTTTTGAATAAGGTAGCATATTTTCATTCATAATTTTCTCCCTCAAACCACATTTTAGGAAGACTTTTTTTTTTCTTTTTGGAGGGCAATTGGGGTTAAGTGACTTTCCCAAGGTCACGCAGCTAGTAGGTATTAAGTGTCTGAGGCCATATTTGAACTCAGGTCCTCCTGACTCCAGGGCTGGTGCTCTATTCACTGGGCCACTTAGCTGGCCCTAGGAAATTTTTAAAAAATGTTTTATCTTTTCCTATTTGTTTGGAATTCATTCAATCAAACACTTAGAATGCAAAAGTTTGTTTTCTTTACCTGTCCCCTCTACCCAAGTTATACAAAACCGTGGGTTTCAGATGATAAGAAACATACATTAAAGATGGGCTGTTCCCCTTATTTCCGTCCTCTATCCTGTACATACTAGATTCAGTGCCTCAGGAACTGAAGCACATTAACACTGCCACATTGGAAGCCCATGCACCTCCTCTTTTCTTTGGTTCTTGTCTTTGGAGCAATTTTCAAAGAATGCCCATTTTGATGTCGAGAATGCCCTCGGATGCTTCTCTCTGCAAGGCAGTCCCTTCTTCTTTAGTTGCCGATGAGCTAGAGAAGGAATATTTGAATTATTTATTCCAACACCATGCTCAGCATATGAATGCCTTCTTGAGTGCAAGTGACTTTTTTCCTTAAGCCCATATTCTCTTTGATGAAAGAGTATCTGGTTTCAGCTGTTTGCTTTTTGCCAGCACATTGTGACGAGTATTTGTTTATATTTAGACACCATCTGGGCTAGTTAACTCAGTTGGTGAAAACATGGTACTAATGAGGCCAAGATCCAGGGTTCAATCTCTGCTCAGTCCACTGAGCAGCACCGTGAGATAGACAGAGTTTTGGATTTGGAGTTAGAAAGGCATTCTGACCCCTGAACCAATCCTACATCAACTAGGCCATGCTGCCTCCCTTTCCCTTATATGTGTATCTCATTTTATCTCAAGATTTCTGTTTGGTGCCATGTTGCCCTTCTTGATTAGTTCCCCACAATGCTACTCTGAGGTTATTAGGTGTCTCAGTGAGTAGAGAACTGGGCCTGGAGTCAGGAAGACCTGAGTTCGAATCTTGCCTCAGACACATATTAACTATGTGTTCCTGAACAAGTTACTTACCTTCTGTCTGTCCCACTTTCCTCAGCTATAAAATGGGGATGATAATAGCAGCCACTTTCCAGAGTTTTGTGAGATATGAGATGATGTTTGTAAAGCATTTTTCACACCTATATAAATGCTAGATGCTATTGTTAGTAGCCTTACTCTTCTCTCTCTTTTCTGAAACAATCCCTGGTGACATAAATTCAGGTATTGTTAAGTTCATTCCCATGAATTATATGTGGATGCCTAAAGCACTAATTCTTTCATTAGTAGACCACTGTTTTCTTGAGTTTAAGATCAGATTTAAATCCAAGGTTTGTTCTGCTCAATTGATTTCAATTGCTGTCCTTTAAAAGAAAAATCATCCTATTAGTTTTGTCATTTATCAAACACAATGTTAATTCCTTTGACATTTTAATTTGCATGCTTTTTATTAATCTAGCCTAGATTCCATAACCACTTAAAAGGCATGCTCTGCCCCCTCTCTGATTCGTAGATTGGAGATGACTGCCATAAAACTCTAGAGGTCAGCATCCCTGCAGGTATGTGTGGGAAGAAGAGATCCATGCAGCTGTCCTTTCCCCCAGAAAACACATAAAGGCCCCAAAGTACCTGCACAGCAGAAATTCCTTCCCCCAAATCTCTATAGATTGATTAATATAGACCCTAGATTAGAGGCAAAATGGAAATGTTAATTTTTAAGCATAAACATGCTATAAGGAAAAAAAGACAATCTTCTAAGAAGACTGTGAATTAAGCAGAAGGTTTTAATAGATTGCCTTGACTGGCAGACCCTGAGGCAGGGACTATGATCAGGTTTTTAAATTTAGCTCCTAAGACCCAAGCCATTTTTCTGGGAGGAGGAGGAGGAGTAAGGAAACTTGGAGATTTCATGATCATACAGAAAGTGGAAAGATGATAAAGTAGCAGCTAGGGAAAATTAGTCTTCCAGCTTTGAAACCTAGGAGTCATCGGGATACCTCTCTTTCCCTCATCTCCTGAATCTAGTTTCCAAGTCCTGTCAATTCTACCTTGGTAATAAAGCTCTCTGAATGTGAGCCCTCCTTTCTATGCCCACTGCCATCACCCTAGTTCAGACCCTCCTCATCTCTCCTCTGGACCAGTGCTGTGGAGTTCTAATTGGCTTCAAATACAGTCTCTCCTCATAGCTTCTCTAATCCATCCTACATGCTACTATCATATTAATCTCCTTAAAGTACAGCTGTTATTATATCATTGTCCTGAGTAAAAACCCTACAATAACTAGCAACTTCCTATCAAACAAAATCCAAACTCCTTAGCCAAGCATTAATTGATTGGCATTCAGGGCCCTCCAGAACTTATATCCAATGTATCCTTTCCAGGCTTATCTCAAACTAATCCCATTCATAAACTCTGTGCTTCAGATAAACTGAACTACTGGTCTTTTTTTTTTCTTATATTCAATCAATTTACAAGCATTTCTTAAGGATTGACTATGTGTCAGACCTTGTTATTCTCTGTGACCCCAAAATAAGAATGAAATATTTCCTACTTTCAAGAGGCATCCTTCCATCTATCTGTCTGTCTATCTACCATCTATCTATCTAACATCTATCTTGCTTATCTATCTAGATATATTTGTATACTTGTAAATATACTGTACATACACAATAAAAACAAAACAATTTTTTGAGAGGAAAGGCACTACCAAGAGAGAGGATCAGGAAAGGCATCACATAGAAGGTGGCACTTGAGGAGAGTTTTTAAAGAAACCAGGAGATTTCTGAGAAGCAAGGAGAGAATGTGTTATAGACGGTAGGGACAGTTGTTTCAAAGGTGCAAAGATGGCAATGTCATATGTTAGAAACACCAAAAAAGGTCAGTTTGGCTGGTGTGTAGAGTACAGTAATGAATAATAAGGCTGGAAAGGTGTAATGTTAATGGGAGTTAAACATCTTCCCCACCCATGAATAGGCCTCGCTTGGAGCCCAACAAGAAAAACTTGATTAGGGGAGGCTAGTTTTTCAGGAAGGCCTCACCTTTTGTTACTTTGTAATTAGGCAGTGGGTCATGAGGGCTGTGATACCCTCTGACCCTGAAGAAGTCTACATATACTCTGAGGTTAGCATTTTGCTTTGGGGCTTACTCATGGGAAGAGTGAGTGATGTAGCCAGATGAGACGCTAGAAAACCATTAAGAAGCAACCCCCATCCCGGGCTGTGAAAACCCAGATGCTGGGGCTTCTCTCTCTGGTAACTGTGTATGTATGTAATAGTCAGACAGTTGGATCTGTCTGTTGATCTATGAAGTATGTATTATTTGGTCAGTTTGTTAGGGTAGATGGTGAAGGGTTTTAAAAGCCAAACAAAAAAGGTTTTTTTACCCTAGAGATAATAGCCATCTCTTGAGTGGGGGGGGGGTGATACATACATACATACATACATACATACATACATACATACATACATACATTTATATATATGTGTGCATGTGTATGCCTACTTTTTAGGAAAATCATTTTGGCAGCCTGGCACATAATGGCCACCTAATAAATGTTTACTGACTGATTATTGAGTGTAGGATGAATTAGAGTACTTTTGCTTACATTGTCTATGGTGCTAGGATGTACTCCTTTTCCTTTCCCCATCCCCATTCTAGTCTTTTTCTACTTATTCATATCCTATCAATATTTATTGGCTCAGGTGCCACTTTCTTTATAAAACCATATTAGATACTCACTCCAGCAGGAAATAGCATCTCTCTCATTTCAATTCTCAAAGCACTCAGTTTATATCCATATTTTTCTAGGATTTGGAGCTATTTTCATTCAACCCTCTCCTCTTATAGACAAGAAAACTGAGACCCAAAGATGTTTAGTATCTTTATGAAGCATCTACACTGCGTAAGTAGCATACCCAGGATTTTAACACAGATCTTCTGACTTAAAATCCTAGTCCACGTTCTACTACACAACACTGACTTTCATATGTTCTTCTCCTATGAACTTGTCATATTATAATCCATATTATAGTTATTTCTGTACATGCAGCATGGGAGGATTTCTCTCTGTTTATAGTCATACTTATTTCAGTACATGCCCCATTTCTATACATGTAACATACTTAAAAGTCTGAACTTGAGTTCAAGTTCAGACTACTTTTTAGCTGTATGACCTTAGGAAGATCACAATCTCTGTGAACATTTTTTTTTCATCTGCAAAATGGCTATAAAACCTCGGCCTCACTGAGGGATAGTTATAGCCTTGAGCTTACCGCCACTAGACCAGAACTATTTAGTCTCCATAAGTAAGCACTCTGAACTTCCTCCCTTTTATCATAAATTCTTATCCTTAAGACTTTTTCTTGCTCTTCCTAAGCCGACCCTTTTTCTCCATTCTGCCCTCTGGTCATTCTACCCATCTTTGCACCTGTTTTCTGGTTTCATTTTTCTCCTTCCTCAGATTTGATTCTATAGATTATTGTGTCAACTTCACACTATCCTCTACCCTATGGGTAACTATGTCAACTTTACGCTGCCTGCCCTCTAATCATCTTGTCCTGTTGCTAAACATTCTTTCTAAACCTAAGCCTTGAGTTACTCTCTAGCATCTGCCTTTTCAAAGCCTACATGTGTTTTATTAAATCTTGCTGTAAACTATGCTTATTAGGACAATTACAAATTGATGTTATCTATCATTTAGGAAATGTGGCATGGCATCATTAAAAAAAGAGCCAATCTTGAATCCAGGAAGACCAGAGTTGAAGTTTTGCCTCTGATACATAATGGAGTGTAACTGTTGGCAAGTCCCTTAATCACTCAGTGCTTTAGATAACTCCCTAAGGAAGAAGGGGGCAGAAGTGCCAACACACTTTGGTTGAGACTTTTCCAACTTTGGGATTCCCTATACTAGTCACAGGTCCATTGCCTATTCATATCTTTAATTTCATTTGGGCTCCCACTGCTGTGTGGAAATCTTTTACTCATCACTAATTGGTGATCACAGTCCTCAAAGTGTGGATCCCCAAATTCCTCTCTTCTCCAGCTGCCCATACTTTCTGATGTTCATTCCCTCTCATTTCAGGACTTTGACTCATATTTTATCATGAAAATAAAGGTCATGGATTGTGAGCTCTATCCTTCCCCACCCCAAGAATCTCTTCTTAAATATTCTCAGCACTGTTCCCCATTCCTTTTTCCTTTCTTCCAGACTCTGAATAAGAAGCCAAGCTTTTCCTTGTCAAGTCCAATCCCAGTATGCCTTTGATCCCATTCCCTCCTATCTCTTCAGAAGTTTGCTCCATTGACTATCTCCTTGATCCAATCAAAGCAAAACAACAAGCATTTATTAAGCACTTTTTTTTTTTTTTGTGCAAGGCAAAGGGTTAGATGCTAAAGAAGCAAAACCAAAAAATAGTTCCTCCCTTCAAGGTTCTTAGCTTCTACTAGAGGAATACCACATATGTCTCCCCGCTCTGATCTTCCATTTACTTCCAAACTTCCAAAGTTTCCTTCTTTGCCTACGAACATATCCAGATTTCTCTCAATCCTTAGCAGAAGTTATCTTCTCTTGGTGCCCCCACTTCCTTACTTCATACTCATTTCTCAATCCCTTTGTTACCTGAATTCCAGCTCTAACCCTCAACTGAAAGCATTCTTCCAAGGTTAGCAATAATCTTTTTGTTGTGGGGGTGGTTTTTTATTTTTAATTTTTATTGTTTTTTTTTTTTCAGATCACATGCCCATTTCCCTTCTCCACTGGAGGAAAAAAAAAGAAAAACAGTGTAACAAATACGCATAGTCAATAATACTAAAAATCAATTTTTTTCTCAGTTCGTAATCTTCCTGACATCCCTACAGTATTTAACCCTGCTGCTCACCCACTCTTCCTTGATTTTCTCTTCTTGAATTTTAGTGACACAGCTCTTCGGTTTTCTTCTCCTTGTGGTCCTTAGCAGTCTCCTTTGTTTCTCACCATGTTATGTCCCCTTTCCTGATCTTGGCAGTTTGACTTCCCAACTTAATATTCAACTGAACTACTTCCTCAAAAGTTATGAAAAGGATCTTAATTGCTAAATCTGGTGGCCTCTTCTCAGTCTTCATTCTTTTTGACTTCTCTGTATTATTTGACACTGTTGACTACCCTCTCCTCTTGGATATTCTCTTCTTCACGGTTTAGAGTGTTTACTTTGTACAGATGGTAGAACAAAATCTTAAACTTAGTATCCCCAGTGCCTGAGCATAGTAGACATTTTAAAAAATACTTGTTGATTGAGTGATGATTTTTCCTGGGCTTTCTCTTCTCTCTTGGTCATAGTATTCCTACATGTTTTATTATCATCTTTATCTAAGTGTGAACATCTGGGTCTCATCTCTTTCCAGTGCATAATCTTGTCAATAACTCCCACTTGACACTTCCACCTAAAAGTCTCTCAAGTGTTTCAAAATTGGTTTCTTCCATACAGATAATTATCTTTCACTATAAACCTACTTATCATAACTTCTGCCAAGGGTAACTTCATTTTTCTAGGCATCCAGGGTCAAAATCTTAGCATTGGCCTCAATTCTCTATTCTTCTTCATCCCATTTTCTAATCAGTTATTAATTCTTATTGTTTCTACCTCAACATTTCTGACATCCATCTTTGTCTTTTATTTCGTATGGCCACCACCTTGCAGTCAAATGAACTAAATTTGAATCCCAGCTGTCATGTAAGACCTATGTGAACTTGGTCAGCTCTCTGACTTTCATTTTCAGACTCTCTGACCTTTGATTTTCTGAGATGGAAAATGACAGACAGGGGACAGCTAGGTGGCGCAGTGAATAGAGCACAGGCCCTGGAGTCAGGAGGACCCTGGTTCAAATCTGACCTCAGACATGTAACACAAAAACTAGTCATGTGACCTTGGGCAAGTCACTTAACCCCAACTGCCTTCCAAAAAGCAAAAAGAAAAGAAAAAAAGAAAACGAGGGGATTGGCAGAGATGTACTCTCGATCTCTTCTAAGTCTATGATTATAGGACAATGTACATAAAACATTTTGCAACCCTTAAAATTATATATAAATAGCAGTTACCATTATTATTCCTCTCCTAAAGCCATATAAATGTCAACAAATTATCTCAATTTCTACTATATCAAGAAGTTGAGGCCATCCCTTGTGCATTTTTGATTTTCCCCCTCTTTTTCTTTATAACCATTTTCTGTGCTTTGCCTCCCATTCTTCTTTCATCACACTATTCTTTGAAGAAAACACCTTTCCTCTTTCTCTTGACAAATTCTAACATATTAGAGTAAATTCTAACATATTAGAGTAAATTAGAGTAATTCTAACAAATTAGAGTAAAGTAAATAAGGACCTAATCACTAAATTCATGGCAATTTCTTAGTGCTCATCCTCCTTGTCCCATCTACAGCATCAATGCTGTTGATCATCTCTCCTTTCTTGAAGTTCTTTCCTTCCTGGTTTCAATAATACGCACTCATTAAGTTCTCCTCTGTCTGTCTGACAAGTCCTACTTTGTTTCTTCTACTGGCTCTTCTCCCTGTCCTTTAAATATATGCAACCTCACAGCTCCATCATCAGCCCTGTTCTCTTCTCTCTCAACACTCTCACTCTTGGCATTCATTCCCATGGCTTCAACTATCACCTTTCTGCGTGTGACTCACAGACGTATATCTATATCAAGACAGCTCTCCCAAGTGCCACTCCAGAATATCCAGGTGTCTGCAATTCATCCCTACTCTGGTGTCCCATTAACACCCCAAACTCAGCGTGCCACATAGATCAGAAATGACCCATGCTCCTTGCCCAAAGCATACGGGGTTTGAAAAATATTCTTTTTGAGGGAAAGTTCTCTGATGTTATTTCTTAGTCCCTACTCAACATTTCTACATGGATATCCTGCTAACACCTCAAGTTCAAAATGTTCAAAACAACTTAATTTCTTGCCTGTTATAAACTGGTCATGTGAAAGAGCCTTTCCAAATTTAGTAGATTAAAAAAACAAATGCACAAAACAATTATACTTTTCTGTTGGGGCAGCTAGGTGGTGCAGTGAATAGAGCACCAACCCAGGAGTCAGGAGGACCTGAGTTCAAATCTAACCTCAGACACTTAACACAAAAACTAGTCATGTGACCTTGGGCAAGTCACTTAACTCCAATTGCAAAAGCAAAAAGCAAAATAGCAGAACAATTTTCTATTCCAACAGTTCCTTGACATGCTAGATTTTGCATGTTGATTTTTGGCAGTGGTTTCATCACTTGATTATAATGATGTGACTGTTGGATTTAAGTACATAACACCAGGAAAGCAATGTCTCATTTTCTAGGATACAAAGATGAAGAAACCTTTTGGTCAATTTAAATTTGCTCATTATCTGCTTAGAGACAAAGGTCATGAAAATTGACTTAACACATGCCTGGCTACTCCTACAACAAGAATTAGAACTTTTTATCTCATTTTTAAATGTCTATATTTTAAGTAAACTGTAGTTGGTAATTTCAAAGTCATTTCAATGACAATTTATTACATTTGTTTGATGAATAAAAATAATTCTCTTTATTGTTAAATATTCAATAAATGTTCACATTAAAAATAAATCATAATGAAATATATTATTGCTCATGACACGTACTATGTCTACAGTTACCTTCCCTTTTATTTTCACCCATTAAAGTCCTACTCATCATTTTTCAGGACACTGCTCAGATGTTCCCTTCTCTAAAGTGTCTTCCCTTAGATTCTTCATTTCCTTTTATCTTCTCCAGTTTGGAAAGAATCTTTTCCTCCCGAGCATGCCCCTATGTTCTTTACATATTCTAATTTACATTTTCATATCTATCCATTTTTATATTTGGATAGAACTCTGGGCCTGGACAAAGGAAGACCTGTGTTCAAATCTAGCCTCAGCTACCTACTAGCTGTGTGATCTTGGATAGATCATTTAACCCAATTAAGGCAACTCCATTGCCTCAGTTTTCCCATCTGAAAAAATGGAAATAATAATAGTCCCTATTTTGCAGGATGTTATGAGGATCAAATGAAATAAAAATTGTAAAGCATTTTGATCTTCTAAAGTAAACTGTATCTTCCATGAGAACAAGGGTAAGGTCTCTGTCTCTCCCTCAATACCTAACACAGTGCAAGGGGTTTAACAATATCTTAGAATTGAACTGTTGTCATATTATTATGTGTGCCTTCTTCAGAACATAGTTTCTCTTTCTAATTGTTCTACCATATTTAGAATAAATATAATGAAGGCACAGAATCTAAAGACGGGCATGGAATCCATACACAGTTCAACTCTATGCACTCTCAGACCATAACCCAGGTAAAGATAACTAGCCTTTTAGCCTCTGTTTATTCATTTGCACGATTACATAGGACTTTTCCCTCTGATTCCCTGAGTTCATTCTTTTCTTGGGTGAGAGACATAGTTAGAAATAATGAGGTGCCCCCGCTGAGAGGTATACATAGCTGCTCAAAAATGTTTTATTTAAGACACGATTATTTATGCTTGACAGATAATAACAATGAAAGGGCTTTAAAAAAAAAATCCTCCTAAGAGTCAAGGAAGATATAGTACAATATCATCCTCACTTTAGGAAAGGAAAAATCGGGAAGAGAAGTAGTCCCTTGTCACAAAGTAATTTAATGGTGAAGCGGAGAATAGCTCTTGACTTATGGTTCAACGCACATTCCTTTGACTATAATGACAAGTTGGTATGCATGTGCTTGGTCAGGGATGCACAATAGCACTTGTAGGCTTTGCTGCTGCAGGAATAGGAGCTAGAAAACAGGAGACATAATGGTTGGTCGAGATTTACTGTACCATGCATGCAGATGAGACAGATAAAGAGAAAATCCAGACACATTGGGTGGGTCAGGAGTAAGGAAATAAGAAACCTGACAAAAGCAAGTTAATATGATTCCAGAGAACCGACTAACTGTGCTACCCACCCACCTCCAGACAGAGAGGTGATGGATTTAAGAGGTGGAATGAGACTTACCTTCTGGGATGTGGGCAATGTCAGTCACTCAACTGGTATTTGTCAAGCACCCAAGTGTGCCAGGCACAAAGTGCTGGGGAGAAAGAAAGGCCGAAAAATAATCTCTGCTCTCAGGTAGCTCACAGTCTAAGACTGGGAGACAGTATACAAACAAGTAAGTGCAAACAAGAAATGTATGTTTCAGAAAGCCTTCCTTAATCCCTCTTAATTCCAATTCTTTCACTCTTTTAATTATCTCTTATTCAACCTGTTTGTAGCTTGCTTTGCATATATTTGTTTGCATGTTGCCTCTTTAGATTGCAAGCTCCCTGAGGGCAGAGATTGTCTTTTACTTCTTTTGGTATCACCAGTGCTTTCCACAGTGCCTGGCACATAGCAGGCACTTAAATTTTTATTGAATGAATGAGTGATGTATATCTATAATCTAATCTGTCTATACTATATCATCTATCTGGCTAGCTGATACAGAGGTAATCTCAGAGGAAGATAGTAAGATTAAGGAAGTCTGCAAGAGGTTTCTTGAAGTGATACTTTAGCTGTAGAAAATTATTTCACGTGATTATGCATATTGGTTACAGGATTTTTTTATTCTTTTTTCTCCCAGTAGACAAGGTAGGAAGAAGAGAAAAAAAATTAATTGAAAATAAAGTAAATTTTTAAAAAAGATTGGCTGGCAGATTTTTTTAAAAGGAAGGAACTGGCAAGATCAACATTATAATGGAGGGGTAGGGGGGAAGGAGAGAGAGAGAGAGAGAGAGAGAGAGAGAGAGAGAGAGAGAGAGAGAGAGATTGAAAGGTTGCCTTCCTTTAGCAAAGGGCCAAGCCCACCAGAAGGGGCCAGGTTGAATGCTCAATTCAGAAGAGCCCCAATCTAGCAAATGGGGGTATAGGGAGGAGGGGAGGATGTTCACCTGATTTCTCCATTACATTGATTTCTTATAACATGGCTAAAAAGGCTGCCTCCTGATAGAATATGTGTGTGTGTACATATGTGTACATATATACATACACATATACACACAAATATGCATATATTTTATACACACATATGTATTTCTATGTACACATATTTGAAACATATATATATATATATATTCAGTGAGTTTCATAAAATCCCAAATGAGAACATTTAAAGTTAAATGTTTTCACCTTTACTATTTTTAAATGGGGTTGATGGGTAAGAGGAATTAGCAACCACAATCTTTAGGAAAGAAAAGTCTAATTAACACATACATAGGACAGTAAGATCTACAAATAAAAAGAGGAAAATTATAAAATATTCAAACTATAACAATTTAGCCAAAGAAATTATAGCTATCAAATATAAATGCAGTGGAAAATAGATAATCTGATTGAGGAGTAATTAAGTTCAAGGCACACATTAACTCCTTAGAGTAGGAACCATTTATGGGCAGTGAGGGAGGTGATAAGCTTACAAAAAGGAGGGAGGAAAGGGAGCTGTTTTAATTTCCATTCTGTCTTCAGAATTTAATTGTTCTTATTAACATGCTGAGAAAATAGGCAAAGGATGCTTTTGCTGTGAAAATTTTCACTCCCTTGTGATGAACTAGGTTTCTACTAAAGTTGCAAAGAGGCGTCATTGCAAGGGTTTGACTACATTTTCCTTGTCTGCCTGGTTAAAGGACCCAGATTAATAGTCTACCTCAAGTCCAATGACTCCAATTTCTCATATGGCAGGGGTTTCCAGAGTTATTCTAATACTGCTTTACAACCTCTGATTCTGAATAGTTAGTTGTAAACATGGTTAAATATCTCCACCAGTTAAGAAAATGATGCCTCAGTTTTGAGCCATTAGAGTTAATGGGAAAACATTAAGGTTAAGTCAAATCACAATTTTACCAAATACCCTTCATCCTAGATTTTGTTAATTATAATACAGTATACTCTTTTAATATTTATTATGAACTAGAAAATCACTAATAAACAATAACATTTCCATATAGAGAACTGTATATTAAACCATGAATCTATTACAACTTGTATTTTTGCATGCATATGACATTTTTCCTAGTAGTGTTAACATGACCTTGCTTATCTGTGTTCTCACTGCTCTCTTTTCTGTATTCTTAAAATGTCTTATTTATACTACCCTTTTATTTATCTTATTTTTTTCCTCCTCTTCCTCCTCCTCTTCCTCCTCCTCCTCCTCCTTTCCCCCTCCCTTTATCTCCATCCTCCTCCTCCTCCTTCTTCTTATCATAATCTGTAGGTTCCCAAATCTACCTCCTCAAAATAAAAGCCATTCCTTATAATAAATAAGTTCAATCATTTAAAAACACTAGAAAGCATAGGAATAAATCGAGTTTTCCTTAAAATGATAGGTAGCATCTATCTAAAACCACCAGCAATTATATGTAATGGCAATAAGCTAGAAATATTTCCAATAAGATCGAGGGTGAACAAAGGATGTCCATTATCACCACTGTTATTCAATGGTGTACTAGAAATGTTAGCTTTAGTAATAAGAGAAGAAAAAGAAATTGAATGAATTAGAATAGGCAAAGATGAAACAAAGCTATCACTCTTTGCTGCTTGTATGATGGTATACTTAGAGAATCAAGTAAAAAAACACTTGAGATAATAAACAAATTTAGCAAAGTTGCAGGATAGAAAGTAAACCTAATCATCAGAATTTCTGCATATTACTAACAAAGCCCAACAACAAGAGATAGAGAAATTCCATTTAAAAGTACTGTATGCATAAAATATTTGGGAGGCTACTTGCCAAAACAAACCCAGGAACTATATAAACACAATTACAAAACACTTGTCACACAAATAAAGTTAGCTATAAATAATTGGGAAAATATCAGTTGCTCATGGATAGGCCAAGTTAATATAATAAAAATGACAATTCTACCTAAATTAATTTACTTATTTAGTGCCATACCAATCAAACTACCAAAATTTATTTTATAGAACTAGAAAAAACAATAAGAAAATTCATCTGGAAGAACAAAAGATCCAGAATATCAAGGGAATTGATGAAAAGAAATGCAAGGGAAGGTGGCCTAGTTTTACCAGTTCTTAAATTGTTTTATAAAGCAGCAGTCATCAAAACTACTGGCTAAGAAATAGAGTGGTGGATCAGTGGAATAGGTTAGGTACACAAATCAATGACTATAGCAATCCACTATTTGATGAATTCAAATACCCAGCTTCTGGGATAAGAAATCACTATTTAACAAAAACTCCTGGGAAAGCTAGAAAACAGTATGGCAGAAACTAGGCATAGACCAACATCTTACACCCTATAACAAGATAAAGTCAAAATGGGTACACAATTTAGACATATTATAAGCAAACTGGGAGAGCAAAGGAAGTTTACCTGTCATATCTATGGAGAAGGGAAAAATTTATGACCAAACAAGAGATAGAGAACAAATGCAAAATGGATGATTTTGATTACACTGATTACATGACATTACAAATAAAGCCAATGCAACCAAGATTAGAAAAAATGCAGAGAGCTGGGAAGTAATTTTTGTAGTAATGTTTCTGATAAAGGCCTCATTTCTAAAATATATGGAGAACTGAGTTGAATTTATAAGAATACATGTCATGTCATTCCCCAACTGATAAATGGTCAAAGGGTATGAAAAGGTAGTTTTCAGAGAAAGAAATTAAAACTACCTATAGTCATATGAAAAAATGTTCTAAATCACTATTGATTAGAGAAATGCAAATCAAAACAACTCTGAGGTACCGAAACACACCTATCAAGTTGGCTAACATGATAAAACATGAAAATGAAAAATGTTGGAGAAGATGTGGGAAAATTAGAATACTAATGCATTGTTGGTAGAGTTGTGAACTGATTCAACCATTCTAGAGAACAATTTGGAACTATGCCCAAAGGGCTCTAAACCTGTGCATACCTTTTGACCCAGAAATATCACTTCAAAGTCTGTATCCCAAAGAGATCATAAAAATGAGAAAAGGACCCACAGGTACAAAAATATTTGCAGTAATAGGGAAATTGAGGAGATATTCATCATTTGGGAAATGTCTGAACACGTTGTGGTATATGAATGTAATGCAATACTATTGTGCTACAAAAAATGATGAGCAGATGGACTTCAGAAAAACCTGGAAAGACTTATATGAACTGATGCTGAGTGAGGAGAACATTGTACACAATAACAGACACATTGTGTAATGACTGACTTCCATAGACTTAGCTCTACTCAGCAATGCAAGGATCTAAGACAATTCTAAAAGATTCGTGATGGAAAATACCATTCAAATCCAGAGAAAGAACTTTGGAGTCTAAATGCAGATGGAGGGGGTGGAGCCAAGATCGAAGAGTAAAAGCAGGAACCTACTTAAGCTCTCACACCAACCACCTCCAATACCTGTAAAAAAAAATTACTCCTAACAAATTTTAGAGCTACAGAACCCACAAAGTGACAGAAAGAAACAAATCTCCCACTGAAGGCAGCCCAGCAGGCCATCAGGAAGGGTCTATTGCACTGAGTTGGGAGTCCCAGACCTGGGGCATCTCTGATCCAGCAGCACAGACTGGCCAGAGCAGACTTCAGGAGAGTGAATCCCCAGCAGCTGTGGCAGTTTCCAGACTTCTCAACCCATAAACGACAAAGAGGAAGTAAAAGGTCAGTGGGAATCCCTGCTGATCCATTATGAGAGTAGATAGGTGCAGGGCAAGAGGTGCACAGCAGCTCAGCAGCTGCAGCTGCTGTCACATGGCTGCCTCTGGAGCTCCTGGCCTACAGATCATAGTGGGGCCAAGCAACTATTCAGAGGGTAATTGCTCTTGCTTTGACCTGCTTGGATCTAGGTTGCAGTTTTGGGTGGTGGTTCTGGGGTGACCAATGCCACTGTGCCTAAGTTTATGGTGGCTGTGGAGAAGGTGCCCTCCTCATAGCTTCAGCAACAGTCCTGGCAGCAGCTGCACAAACCCCAGCAATTTGGGATATAGCTCTCTCCACTCTGGAAACAGAGTTCTACCATGGCAAAGAGCTAAAAAGTCAAGTAATTGGCTGGCAAGATGAGCAAGCAGAAGAAGTGCAATCAGATCATAGAATCCTCTTTTGGGGACAAAAAGGATCAAAACATGGAACCAGAAGAAGACAACAAAGCAACAACTCCTGCATCAAAAGCTTCCAAGAAAAAAATGAATTGATTATAGGCCATGGAGGAGCTCAAGAAGGATTTTGAAAAATAAAGCAAGAGAAGTGGAGGAAAAATTGGGAAGAAAAATAAGAATGATGCAAGAAAATCATGAAAAGCAAGTCAACACCCTGCTGAAGGAGACCCAAAAAATACTGAAGAAAATGACATCTTAAAAAATAGACTTGGGGCGGCTAGGTGGCGCAGTGAGTCAGAAGGACCTGAGTTCGGATCTGGCCTCAGACACTTAACACACACACAAACAAAAAACCTAGCCGTGTGACCTTGGGCAAGTTACTTAACCCCAATTGCCCTCCAAAAAAAAAAGCAAAAAAAAAAAAATAGACTAACTCAAATGACAAAAGAGGCCCAAAAATCCAATGATGAGAAGAATGCCTTAAAAAGCTGAATCAGATGGAAAAGGAATTTGAAAAACTCATTGAAGAGAATAATTCCTTCAAAATTAGATTGGAGCAAATAGAAGCTAATAACTTTATGAGAAATCATGATACTATGAAACAGATCCAAACAAATGAAAAAATAGAAGGCAATGTGAAATATCTCATGGGAAAAACCACTGACCTGGAAAATAAATCCAGGAGAGATAATTTAAAAATTATTGGACTATCTGAAAGCCATGATAAAAAAAGAGCCTAGAAATCATTCTTCAAGAAATTCTTAAGGAAAATTGTCCTGATATTCTAGAACCAGAGGGTAAAATAGAAATGGAAAGAATTCACTGATTGCCTCTTGGAAAAGATCCCCAAAAGAAAACTCCTAGGAATATCATAGCTAAATTCCAGGGTTCCCAGGTTAAGTAGAAAATATTACAAGCTGTCAGGAAGAAACAATTTGAGTATTGTGGAAACACAATCAGGATAACAAAGATCTAGCAGCTTCTACATTAAGGGATAGAAGGGCTTGGAATATGATATTTCAGAGGTCAAAGGAGCTAAGATTAAAACCAAGAATCAACTACCCATCAAAACTGAGTATAATGCTTCAGGGGAAAATATGCTCATTCAATGAAATAGAGGACTTCCTAATATTCTTGATGAAAAAACCAGAGTTGAACAGAAAATTTGACTTTCAAATAAATACAAGAAGCAAGAGAAGCATGAGAAGGTAAACAGGAAAAAGAAATCATAAAGAACTTATTAAAGTTGAACTATTTACATTCCTACATGGAAAAACAATTATTGTAACTCATGAGACTTTCTTAGTATGAGGATAGTTGAAGGGAATATATGTGGGTATATATGTATACATGCATATAAATTTATGTGTGTTGTATAAGTACATATGTGAGTGTGCACATATGTGTGTACATTTATACTTGGACAGAGGGCACAGGACCAGTTGAATAGGAAGAGATGATATATCTAAAAATAAAATTAAGAAGTGAGAGAGGACTATAATGGGAGAAGAAGGGGAGAGATTTTATCTCATATAAAAGAGGCAAGAAAAACTATTGCAATGAAGGGGAAGAGCAGGAAGGTAAAAGGGAATGGATTAACCTTACTCTCATTGGATTTGGCTTAAGGTGGGAATAACATACACACTCATTTGGGTATCTTACCCTACAGGAAAATAGGGGAGAAGGGGAGAAGGAGGGGGGTGTGATAGAAGGGAGGGCAGATTGGGGGAGAGGGTAGTTAGAAGCAAACATTTTTGAAAAGGGACAGGGTCAAAGTAGAAAATAGAATAAGTGGGGGTGGGATAGGATGGAAGGAAATGTAGTTAGTCTTTCACAATATAACTACTATGGAAATGTATTGCATAAGTACACGTGTACAACCTATATTTAATTGCTTGTCTTCCCAGTGGGAGTGGGTGAGGAGGGAATAAGGGAAAGAATCTGGAAATCAAAGCTTTAAAAACAAATGTTTAAAAAATTTTTTTTATATGAAACTGGGAAATAAGATATACAGGCACTGGGGTATAGAAACCCATCTTACCCTACTAGAAACTTGGAGGGGGGGATGCAGGAGGATATAAGAGGGACCAATTGGGGGAAGGGGAGGGGAAAGATGGGGAGAAGATTTTCAACTCAAAATCTTGTGGAAATGAATGTTGAAAACTAAAAATAAATAAATAAATATTAATTTTTAAAAATGCAGATGGAAGCATACTATTTGCTCTCCTTCTTTTGTTGTTTTGTTTCTTCCTCCTTGTGGGTCTTCCCATTAGTTCTCATTCTTCTTTACATCATGCCTAATGTGAAATATGTTAAATATGAATGTATAAGTAGAACCTATATTAGATTGCATGCCATCTTGGGAAAGGGAGACTATAGGGAAAGGGAGAAAATTTTAAACTCAAAATCTTATGGAAGTGAATGTTGAAAATGAAAAATAAATAAATTAATCATATAAATAAATAAATGTTAAAAAATAAGTTCAATCAAGAAAAAATTTACTATCATATTGGTCATGTCTAAAAGCGTATGTCTCATTTTGTACCTATAGTCCATTATGTTTTCTCCAAGAAGTGGGAGGCATGCTTTACATCAAGCTTCTGAAGTCATGATTGGTCATTCAATTGATCCAAGTTCTTATGTCCTTCAATGCTGATTTCCTTTACAATGTTATGGTCATTATATAAATAATTCTCCTAGTTCTATTCATTTAACTCTGCATCAGTACACATGTCTTTCTAGGTTTCTTTGAATCCAATTCTTTTGTTATTTCTTATGGCACAATAATATTCTTTATTCACATACTATAGTTTGTACAATCATTTCCAAATTGATGAGAACCCTCCCCCACTTGGTTTCCAGTTTTTTGCAACAACAAAAAAATGTGTTGTTATAAATATTCTTTATGTGCATGGGTCCTTTCTCTCTTTGGTCTCTTGAGGTCATTTGTCTAGTAGTGGTTTTACTAGGTCAAAGAGTAGCTTTCTAGAATAATTGGACCAATTCATAAATCAACCAACAATGTATCAGTGTGCTTCCCATAGCCATTCAAAAATTGTAATTTCTTATTTTTGGCATTGTCACTCTTATGGCTGTTAGGTAGGAATTTGGGATTGTCTTAATTTGCATTCCTCTTTTATTGAGTGACTTGGTACATTTTTCCATATGGTTGTTGATAGTGTGCATTTGCTCTCTAGAATTCTGCTTGTTTGTATCTTTTCACCATTTATCTATTGGGTAATGAATTTTCTTCTTATATAATTCCATCAGTCCTCTATATGTTAGCCATCAGCTCTTCATCAAAGAAATTCTCTGCAAAGATCATTTCCAAGTTCTTATTCTTCTAATTCTATTAATTCTAATTCTTAATCTTGTAATTCTAGTGCAGTGTTCTTGTTTTGCAAAATAACTTCAATTTTGTGTAATCAATATTGTGTATATTACCTTTTGTGATTCTCTTTTTCTCTCATTTGATTGAGAACTCTTAGGCTATTTATTGTTGTGAAATGTGGCTTATTCCTTCCTTCTCTAAATATTTTATGATATGACTTTTTACATCTAGGTTGTGCATTTACTTGGAGCTTATTATAATATACATTATGTGACATTGATCTAAACCCAATTTTTCTCAGTTTTCTTTCCAATATTCCCGGATGTTTTGTTGACTAGTGAGACTTTACCCTAGGAGTTGGAATACTTGGGTTTGTTGAATACTGTGCTACCATGTTCCGTTTCTTTTAGACCATGTGTGTCAGTTCTCCTAATTTCTATTTCTTTCACCTGTACCAAAATATTTTGATGATTATTGCTTCAAGATATAATTAGCTATTTGGTGTTGCTAAATCCTTTATATTCCTATTTTTCCCCTTGAGAGTTTTGACCTTTGTTCCTACCAGTGGATTTTATTATCATTTTGTCTAGTTCTATTAAGTAACTTTTGAGTTGGTTGGTTAGTGTGGTATTAAATCTATAAATTAAGAGTTAAATGGTTTCCATCTGATGGCCAAAGTTCTTCAATCCTCTCAAGCTGGTTAAGAAATTTCTTCACCCTTTGTGGAGTGTAAGAAGACTCCTTGGCACCTGCTTCATACATGGTAATTATGTTCTTGTTCTTTTTTGAAGTGTATGTTGGATGAGGGAAGAGGTAGAGAAGGTTTCCATTATTGTCATTTGTCCTTTGTTTTGAAGAGGGCAAACGACATCACCGGGTGAAGTCTTGACTCACAAGTGAATTGGACTTAAGGGAGACAGAGTTGCACCAAGTTGTCAGCCTCACAATTTCTTCCAGTCATCAAAATCCAATGGTAAGAAAAAAGTCAGGACAATTGGGAATGGCCCGAGATGCAGCTGATGACCCTGGCATCTTTGATGTCTTACTAACCTCTACATACCACCTTCATGGATGTTGGAACAAAATATTCTTGTTCACCCATTCTGCAGGGGAAAGTCTTCACATGCTTGGGGTAGACATCCCCCTAACTCACCAATGGGTTTGAGGTCTGTCAGTTACCCTCTACCTGGTTTAACCCATCTGTAGAGATAGTTTTACTGGAGTGTGGCTGCTGCCTGTGCAACAGCTTCTTGGAGCCATAGATGAAAGTTGGGTGAAGGTGGACACCAAAGGTGAATGAGCAGCCCTGAAAAGGGTTTGGCAAGCCCTCAAACAACAGGTGTTAGTCCTCTCTAAATATCCCATACACCATGGTTTCCATTATTCCATTTGTAAAGAAAAACATCCTTGAAAGACTTAAGAACTCTAATCAAGAACCCACCAGAGTTCCAATGGACCAGTCAATGGTGAAGCATGTTTCCCACCTCTTGACAGACAGGATTCAGAATTAAAGATTAATTTCTGAATTTTGTCTGACAGTATGATTGTTCTTTATTTTAAAACTAGGTTTATTTGTTACAAGGAAATCTTTATTTAAAAAAGTGGAGGGGAGGGGAAGAGGAGACTAACTGAATGATGTCTTAAGGAGAAGATAAGAAACAAAAAAGAGGCACTGCAGCATTTTTTTAAATACAAAGAAGAAAACAAAAGGTTGTTTAGAGGGAAACAGAGATAATCAGAATAGCGTTAAATGACATAGATTTATTATAGTTAAGCTTTACATATTAGAAATTCAGTTTCTTTTTTATGTTTTTTTGTATATGGGAATTTATATATGAAAGTAATTTTATATTAACATTCCTTACATATGAAAACATACAAGTTTATATTTATTGATATTTGTCCAATTTGTCCAATTTTACAATTTCATGGTAAAAATTTATATTTTAGGGGGTGGCAAGGTGGCGCAGTGAATAGAGCACCAGCCCTGGAGTCAGGAGGACCTGTGTTCAAATCTGGCCTCAGACACTTAACACAAAAACTAGCCATGTGACCTTGGGCAAATCACTTAACCCCAATTGCTGTCCAAAAAGCAAAAAAAAAATTTATATTTTAAACTCTACTTTGTCATTTAGAAAGTACATCAGAAGTAGAGTCAGGTATATGAGTAGCCTTTGCAACTTTGAGCCTGAGCTAGATAGAGAGATCTATTCTAAAAGTTAAAATAATAAAAGTAATGAGGGTACCCAGTTGGAGGATTTCTAAAGTAATCCTGACCAAAGTGTAAAAACTTTGTGTGACATTTAGCTCCAGCTAAAAAATGAGAATTATAGTTTTTAAAAGAAATGGAATTAAATGATAGACAGTATGGTAGAGTCAGGAAGAGCTAGGCTATTGTCTCTGGTATGTATTGCTTATGTGTCTGTGGAAAAGTCATTTAATCTTTCACTAACTGAAACAACAATCTGAGATTATAAATTGGATTCCTATTTGTATTACAGGTGGGAAATTCCACACCCAGAACTTCTCCATATTGTCTGTTGAAATTACAAATCCAAACAGAAAAAAAAAAATCTAAAGAAACCTTAAATTCATACTAAGCTGACAAAGTGTTAGTAGTATTTTCATCATTACAAGCGGGGGAAAAAGGAAAAAAATACCTCCTCTAGACATTCTAGTCTGAAGCTTGGGCCTGTGATTTTAGTAACTTAATCACCTTTTCATCTTGTGGGGACTAAGTGGGTTTTGACATAGTGACATCTGGTTGACCTTGTTCCAGTACATCTCTCATTCAAATACAGCACACAGGCAGAGAACTATAACCATAGAAGAGTATCTCAAACTGCCTCTTTTAGTGAATTTCCTGATTTTGTATTTCACATGATTTGCTAATTTTTCTTTGAAGGCTGTCCCTGCTGGCACTGGCCAGTCATGGTGCTGAACACACTCCTTAAAATGTGTCACAGCAGGTTGTGAAGCAAAGAGAGTCCTAGAAAAACAAATGCTCTCAAGTGATTACCCGCAGACTCCACTGTTGCCAGAAACACTTTTTGGTATTTTCCTGAACAACAAACTGCATTGCCTTATGTTACCTTTCATGGCCAGTCTACCAAGTCTTAAATCACTGGCTGAAGTATCATCTCAGTCTATGAGGCCTGCAATCCTGTCTTATGACCTATGGAACACAAGGATGAAACATGATTAGAGTCTGTTGTCATTTTTGCTATAATTAACTGCCCATTCTGTCATTTATAGTCTAGCTGAGAACTCTTACTTGCAGTAGGAGGGCAGAAAATCTGACCTCCTTCAATCATGAGATACTAAATGTGGTACTGAAAAGACATGAGGGCATCCAATAAAACTCTCCCTTGAGCTCTTCAGCTTGCTATTCTAGCTTATCAGTCTCGCTTGCTTTCACTGAGAACAATCCTAAGTGATTACATCCCCATGTTAAATTTGGTTTCTGTGAGCTAAAGATTGCTGTCATATTATTGTGACCCACTTCCACTTAATTCATAAAATATATATAAGCTGAAAATCAAATAGTTAATAACCAACTATCATTATTGAATACCAACTGTGTATGGAGAACAGTATTAAAGATGGAATGGAGGCTTACAGAAAGATGAGCCTCAAGGTAAAGAATAAAACATACACTTATGGACATGGGAAAGTGTGGATTAATTTTGCTTTAATTAATTTAATGATTAATAATTTAATTTAAAAATAAATTTGCTTTAATTAATTTGATGATGCTTATTTGTTGCAATGGCCTTTTCCCCCTCCTTTTCAATGTGGGGAAGGATGAGTGGTTTAAGAACAAATTAAAAAAGAAAGAAAAAGATAAAGAAAATGCATCGAATGGAACAAAAGGAAGATGAGAAGGAAATACAGATTATCAAGGAAGATTTGAAAATTAAAGATTGAATTTATTATATATTATTAAAAAGCATGATATTCATTTTTCTAAGATTTTAAATTTAAATTTTCCTCCCTCCCTCCCCTCTCCTCTCCCCAAAATGACAAGCAATCTGACATAGGCTATAGATGTACTATCATATTAAACATATTTCAACAAAAAAGTATGACGTCCATAAGAAAGATTTGTGGTTTCAAAATCAATCACTGTTTTCTTGTCTACTTTGTATATAAAAATGCTCTTTTTTCATGTTTGTTAAGTGAAGATTTTTTTTAAAGTGAGAGGGGAAGATTAAGAAAGAAATATAAAAATAGGCTCTGTCTGCAAAGATTTTATGATCTGGGCTTGATAGTGCTTGATGAATTTGTACCAAATAATAAATTTAACTATGACTCAGAGGAAATTTTAAATCGACTCCAACTCTATATCATCTCGTTTCTTATTCACATCTCAATTCCTAATACTATGGTAGTAGTTTCAAAAGCTGGGATTGTGTTCTTCAGAGATGTGTGAGGTGATAGATATGCTAGAAGAAAACATGGACCAGGAACTCTGGTATTCTAGCAAGTTCAGTTTAGCAGCAGGGATGGCAGCAAGGATGGCATGCCAGCTATTTTCCTTTGCTTTCCAAAGCCTGAGCAGGATGGGTAGTGGGGGAAGATACAGCCGAGCAAGAAATCAGAATATCCAGAAGTGCCAGCACCTAGGTTAGGGGCAAGGACCTGAAACGGGGGTGGCAATGTGTTCAAGAAATGCCAGATGGAGATAAAGAGCAAGGAGGACTGAGTTGTGGGTCCATAGGGACCAAGGAACAGTGGGGTTCATGGGATTACTAGCATAGTCTTGCTTTCCTCTCTCCCTTCCCCCATCTCTCCAAGGAATAGTAGGACACCATAGACTGGATAGATGCAGGATAATAAGGGGCTCATGGGCAGCTGAAGCTCCAACAGCTGACAGAAAACTGGGACCAGCCAGATGCCAAGGTGGCTGGGAGGTTATCTGGACAGAGGAATCAACAGCAGTTGTGTCCATCAGGGTTGCCTCTGGGAGCAGCTGGGCCAGGGCACTGGGATCATTGTACTGGGGGAAGAGGACAATGGATTAATCAGATTAATGGATTAATGGATTAATTATTATTAATTTTGGATTAATGGATAATTGGATAATTGGATTAATGGATTAATATTAATTAAATTAATATTCATCAATGATCTATTATTGCCAGGAACTCTGTTAGTTACTGGGGATCCAAAGACAAAAATAAAATAGTACATTATCCTCAAGGAGCTTATAGTTCATGAGAGAAACAATATGTACATATATTTCATATATAAGATACAGACAAGACAAACATACATGAAGCAGTGAGATAGCTTGGTGGTAAAACACTGAGCCTGAAGGAAGACTTAAGTTGAGTTCAAATCCCACTACAGCCATTTATCACCTGACTCTGAGCAAGTCACTTAGCTTAGGTTTGCCTTAGTTTCTTCATCTATTTAAAAAAAAATCTCCCAGGGTTGTTGTGAGGATCAAAAGAGTTAGTAATTATAAAGCACTTTGCATAATGATTGGCACATAGTAAGAGCTATATAAATGTCAGCAATAATAATAATCTGCAAACCTTAAAGTGACATATAAATGTTATCATTAGTTTTTATAAAATAATTGTATGTTTATTTATAAAATATTTTATATTGATATTTATTTTATATTATATATTTATTTATAAAAATAATTTTATATTTATATTACAAAGAAGCCCTGGGATCTGAGGGAATCAGGATGTACTTTGTCTAAAAGGTGCTGCTTGTGTTAAGCTTTAAAGTAAGCCAGAGATTATGAGAGGCAAAAGTTAACAGAGGTAACAGTATTAGGACCAAAGATGGAAGATGGAGTACATTGTTTGAGGAGCAGTAAGGAGGCCAATTCGGCTGGACTGAAGATCGAATGAAAGACAGTACATAATGAGTTTACAAGGTAGATCGGGGCCAAGTTCTGAAGAGCTTTAAATGTCAAAGAAAGACAGAAATATACAGAACAATGAACAAGGCAATTATGACAAAAGAAAGATTGTCTCTATTGGAATGGATTGTTATTTGTCCTTTGTTTTCAAAGAAGACCAAAGACATCATGGATGATGTCTTGATTTGTGCATGAATTGGATTTGAGGCAGAGTTGCACAAAGCCATCTGCTTTACTCACTCTTCTCCAGTCTCTGAAATCCAGTGGCAAGACAAAAATCAACATGAGTGGCAATGGTCTGGGATGCACAGGGGGACCTTGGCATCTTTGATGTCTGAGCAAGCTCTAAGCGTTCCACAGAGTCTATTTCAGGCTCCTTCATAGCTGATGGAACAAATTGTTCTCATCTACCCATTCTGCCAGGGGAAATCTTTACATGCTTAAGGTAGACATCCCCCTATTCACCAACAGATTTGAGGTTCATCAGTTACCATCAGCCTGATTTAGCCTGCTGCCAAGATGGTTCACTGGGGTGTGATCAATGTGAATGCTACTTGGAGCCAATGGTGACATTTGGGAGAAACATGGACATCAAATGTAGGTGAGTATCCCTGAAAAGGGTTTAGCAAGCTCTTATACCAGAGGTGCTTGTCCTTCTGGAAAACCCCATACATCCCAATTAGAATGTGTATGAAGATATTGAAAAACAGGCAGAAAAAGAAGGTGAAAAACCAGAAAGGAGGACAGAATTCAGTGTACTGCTTAGTTCTTCAGGTGATCATTCTCACAGTTTGATTTTGCAGATTAAAAAAAAATCCAAAGTATACTAAAGGTTCATTTCCTATACAGATCTCAGTCCCCTATGTGAATGGTGTGGATAGTCACTAGTAAATCTGTACCCCGAAGAGATCAAAGAAAGAAGAAAGATATATTATGTGAAAAAGTTACATCTCATCTCATTTTGTCATGGCAAAGCCCTGGAAGCAAAGGAGAAACCCATTGATTGGGGAACGACTGAACACATTTTGGTATATGAATGCAATGGAATACTACTGTATTATTAGAAATGAGGAAAAGAACTGTTTCAGAGAAGCCTGGAAAGATTAACAATGAGACATATTTTTGTTATATGGCCAATTTGGGAATTTGTTTAGCTTAAATATTCCTATTTGTTATGAGTTTTCTTTTTCTTTTCAATAGTGGGTAGAAGTGGATAGAGAAAAAATAAATGCTTGTTCATTGAGAAAAATAAAATAATTAAAACAAAAGAAATATCATAAGTAAATGGAGAGATGCATAGTACTGTGGTGTTTTCCTGCAAGTAAATCTAGGAACAAGAGAGAGAAATCTGGGGGAGGGCATTTGAGTGAAGAACAAAAAAAGGAGAAAAAGAAGCAATTTTGTCATCAAAGTATAACCCAAATCTCCTGCACAGAAAGGGGCCACAGATGAAGAACTCAGAAAGCCTATCACAGACCTGACAAGGCAGATTAGTGTTGGGGAGCATCTATTCAGCCAGAAATCTGCCAGAGTTCTCTCAGGAAAAAAAAATTATGAAGCTAATAAATTCTTTTTTTTTTTTACTTTTTGGAGGGCTATTGGGGTTAAGTAACTTGCCCAAGGTCACACAGCTAGGTTTTTTGTTTGTGTGTGTTAAGTGTCTGAGGCCAGATCCGAACTCAGATCCTTCTGACTCCAGGGCCAGTGCTCTACTCACTGCGACACCTAGCCACCCCTCAAAGCTAATAAATTCTTGACTTGCTTTAAAGATAATTTTAGCCTTAAAAATGTAGAAGAACCAACAAGGTGAAATTCAATTCTAGATTTGATTCTTACTAATAAGAAACAGAAAAGAGAACCTTGCATAGGATGTGTGGGTGGGGAAATGACCACTGCCTCCTAGAGATTATCATAGAAAAGGAGAGGAAAGCTTATGACAGTCTGACATACACCCTGAATTTTTGGACAGCAGATTTCAAAGGGTTCAGAGGAATGATACCAATGATCCCTTGGACTAACATCCTACTGGGTAAATCAGTCTAAGAGGGAGGGGAATTTTTCAAGAATGAACATCTGGGGGAGGCTAGGTGGCACAGTGAGTAGAGTGTCGGCCCTGGAGTCAGAAGGACCTGAGTTCGGATCCGGCCTCAGACACTTAACACACACAAACAAAAAACCTAGCCGTGTGACCTTGGGCAAGTTACTTAACCCCAATAGCCCTCCAAAAAGCAAAACAAAACAAACAAACAAAAAAGAATGAACATCTGAAGATGGGGAGATGTAGCAAGAACTCAACAATTAACTTTGGTTTTAAAAGATACACATAGAAGATGGGCACACAGACAGGTAACATGTGATGACGAAGAACATGCCATAGTCTTATAAAAGTAGTCTCAGAAATATTAAAGCTTAGACTGGGCTAAGGCTGGCAAAGAAGACTAAAGATGATGAGGGTTTTTTTTCCTTCCTTTCTTAGCTATGTTGGGGAAACAAGAAAGATCAAAGAAGGGATATGGCCACTGCTTGAGGTGGATGACACAATGACAACTGAGAAAGGGAAGCTGCCAAATTTTGCTTCTGTCTTCTTTACCAAGGAAAAGAATTTTTGGATTTATAAAGGCAGAGCAAAAAATGACTAATAGGGAATTGATATCCAAGATATGTTGGGAGATACTATAAGATCACCTACCTGCCACTGATGGATTCAAGCCACCTGCCCCAGATGAAGTATAGTCTCAAACACTAAAAGAACTATTTAGTTGGACTGTGGAATTGTTGTCAGTAATTTTAAAAGATTTCAAGAAATGAAAGACTTACCATTTTCTTTTGAAGGGCAAATCTATTTTCCAAAAAAGGGAAGAAATAGTACACAAACTAGAGATCAATGAGCCTGACTTTGATTTCTGGGAAAATTCTATACTGAATCATTAAAGAGAAGACTTGTGAACATCTGGAAAAGAAAATGGTTATTAAATGCACAGAGACACAGACATACTGACACAAAGACACACACACACACACACACACACACACACACACACCACCAGCATGCCTTCATGAAGACAAGATCTTCCCAGATTAACCTTATTTCCTTCTCCTTCACCCCCACAAGGTTATTAACCTGGTTAAGGGAATGTTATTACCATTAACCTAGATATTAGTAAAGTATCTCATAAAGCATATCATATTTTTCTCTTAGAAGAGAGACATGAGAAGCAGATAATAGTACCACTGGCTGGATTTGAAATGAGACTCAAAGAGTAATTCTTCATGTTTCAAAATCAGCTTGAGAGAAAGTGGTCAGTGGAAGTCCAAGCATTTGTACTTGACCTTGAGCTATTTAACATCGTTTGTTTGCATCTGTATTTGTTTGTTTCTTTAATGTTCCGTTTGACACCGAGTCTCCCTATCTTGCCCAGGTTGGAAGCACTGCTGACACTCATAAACTCTATCCCAATACTGACCCATTTTTAAATCTCTTCTATTTCTGATGGGGGCTTGGCTGCCCTTCCCGAAGCAGACTGATGGCTCCTGGCTTGAGGGGGCTCGCCCTGTTGGTACTGGAGCCGCTTCAGACTTCTAAATGATCTTAGCCCTACTGCAGCTCAGAACTCCCAATATTAAGTGATCTAGTCAGTCAGCTAACATTTACTCAGCACCTAGAATGTTCCAGGCACCGTGCTAAGCTCTGGGGATACACTGAAAGCAAAACAAATCAGTCCCTGCTCTCACGAAGACCACAGTCTAATGGGGGAGACGACATATAAGCCACTGTGTACAAACAAGACATACAGGATTAACTGGGGGTAAACTTAGAGGGAAGACACTAAGATCAAGTAGGATTAGCAAAGGCTTCTTACAGAAGGTGGGACTTTAGTTGAGACTTGAAGGAGGCCAGGAAAACTAGGAGGTGGAGATGTAGAAAGAAAGTATTCCAAGCCTGGGGGGCAGTCAATAAAAAAGCTGAGAGTCTGGAGTGTGGAGGCACTTGAGGCAGGCAGACTCACTGGAAGGTTATTGGAATAGTCTGATTGGAAGGTGAAGAGAGCCTGCACCAGAGCGGATTATATTAGAGATGCTACAAAGAAGAAATAACCAGACTTAACTACTGATTGTATGTGAAACAGAGTAAGGGGTCAAGTATGACACCTTGGTTGCAAGCCTGGATGACTGGGAAAATGGTGGTTTTCTTGACAATAATAAAGAAGTTAGGAAGAGGGAGGGTTTGGGGGGGAAGGTAAAGTTAATGAGTTCAGTTTTGTATATGTTGAGTTTAAAGGTTTATAATAGTGGTGTCAAACTCAGGTAGAAAGGAATTCCTTTAGGTCCCATATTGAATTAGAAAACCACAAATTAACATTATCCATGTTGTATTATATTTTTGAGATATCTGGTATCTCAGTGGATAGAGCACTGAGCCTGGATTCAGGAAGGTCTGAGTTCAAATCCAGCCTCAGGCACTTCCTAGCTGTGTGATCCTGGGCAAGTCACTTAATCTCTGCCTGACAGAAGGATTCTCTGGAGAAGGAAATGGCAAACCACTCCAGCATCTTTGCCCAAAAAAACCCCATAGACAATCTTGGTGTGATATGGTCCTTGGAGTCACGAAGAGTCCTATATAACTGAACAACAGCATTAGATTTTTATTAATTTTGTTAGACATTTTAATCTGGTTAAAACAGTACTCCAGAATGTTGTGGAGTGCATTCCTGACCAGCTGCCTGTCATTCTTTTCTTTTTTCCCACCAACCTCTCTATTTTAGGAAAAACCATACACCCCAAAGCAGGAGTTTAAAAAACTGTCCCAATGCCCCCCTTGCCCCACAAACAACATCTTTAGTAAAACTTGAAATTTGTTGAAGCCTGATGTGCGTGAGTTGCCTTTTTAAGATTAGTTCCTTGTTTATCTACTTAAATTTCCACTGAAAGACATCCTTACCAGACCAACTGGAATGATGATGGGCTTACTCAGTGTTACTGCTTTTGGGGCAGCCTGGAGAAAAAAAAATAGATTTATACTCAGTTTTTAAGAGCTGTATGTGTTTATTAGTTTGTTACTAAAAAACCATATGCCACTGACTATCAAAGATTATGATCTACTTTCCTTTGACCCAATTCACTGTCCCAGTTATTTTCTGGACAAAATGATGCCCCCTCCTCACTCTCCTTTGAGGGTTGTTTCCCCTATTAGAATGAAAGCTCCCTGAGGGCAGGCACAGTTGTTGCTTTGCTTCTCTATGTGTCTCCAGAGCTCAGCATACTGCCTGGAATATAGTAAATAATAATAAATCCTTTTTCACTCATCTATCCATCCATCCACTCTTCTGCTACTATAACAGACGTTCCCATGTAAACTACATCTAGTGTAATACTGGTGGGGGAAGGGTGAAGTGAAATGGCAGTTATTCTAGGAGCTTACAAGGTCAGATGATCAAATGTCCCATGAAACTACATTTCTCCTTACCTCTGGGCAGATGATGAAAATGATCCCTTGAACTCTTTTTTTACCCCTTTCTTGGAGGAGCACCTCCAAGTCAGCTTCCTATTTAGCTATAACTTCTTTGTGTCATTTGGCTTCATTTAGACAGAAAATGTCAATTTGGACATATTTCAGTGGCTTCTGTAGTGTGTCAAATCAGTGATCATTGGACAAATACCTTCAACTAAGCTTGTCATTTAGTCATTTTTCAGTCATGCCTGATTCTCCATGACCTCACTTGGGGTTTTCTTGGCAGAGATACTGAAATGGTTTGCAATTTCCTTCTCCACTTCATTTTGCAGATGGAGAAATGGAGGTAAACAGGGTTAAATGACTTGCTGAGGGTCACACAGCTATTAAGTGTATGAGGCCAGATTTGAATTTATGAAGATGAATTTCCCTGACTCCAGGCCCATCACTTATCTCTCCACTGCACCACCTAGCTGCTCTAAATTAAACCTAGCGAATAGTTATATTAATTTAAGTAGATGTTTTACATGAGTCTTAGCACTAAATACTGCCACCATGGAAGTGAAGGGACATCATAGGGGACTTTGGGCTGTTTTTTTTTCTTTTTGACAATGTTATGGGATGCCAGTGTCAAAAGAATTGACAACAATGCACCTTTCTGGCGTGTGACTTTTCTTTATTTAGTTAGCCTGTTCTTAAATAAAAGACCCTAAGTACAGACTTGAAATGGCCAGAACATGGGCTCTGCTGGCATAACATCTGAGAAAGCAGGATTACCTACGTGCAGTGGTAGGGAAGGGTCTCCAAGTAGAACTTTCATGGAAGTACAATTCTATTTATGATGCAATAAGTAGGAAAGTAGATAAGCAAATTATGGCATATGAATGTGAGGAACTATTATTGTAGTATAAAGAACAGCAAATATGACGGATTCCAAAAAAATGGAGGAAGACTTGTATGAAATGAAGCCAAGTGAAGAAAGTGGAGCCCAAAGAATAATAGACATCTCAACTACAACAATGTAAATGTAGTGAACATGGAGCACAAAACAAAACAAAACAAAAAACTTGTCCAAAAGAGAAGTCAATGTTAGTACCATTTTGTCAAGGTTATAGGGACACATGCTTCCTCTTTGTTAACAACTGTTAAACAAACTGGGTGGAATATATTTCTTTTAGGTAGAATATAACTTCTAGAGGGATTTGTTGTCACCTGTCTCTTGTATCAAATTTTTTTAAAAGATGCAATAAACATTTAGGTTAATACAAAATCCTTCCTCCACCCCACAAAAATTTGAGTCATTTTAATTTTTTAAAATGTGAATTTTAAATAATTTATACATCTCAAATCTTATAAAATAGTGTACTGTTTAATAAATTAGAATGTTGTGCTTAACAAATTAACACATTACTATACCTCATTCAGAATAAAAGAAAATGATTGTCACAAATCTAGTTAACGCTCCATGATTTGACAATTAGCTCTCCTGTTTTTTGCTTGCTTTTTGTGTATTTAACTGCCCATCAATTCTTCTACTTGAATAAGTTGGGGAATTAAAAGGATAAGAAATAGTAATTAGGTATTATTTCTATTCTCTCTTTTAAATAATTTGAAAGATTGGAACCATTATCTTACAGATTCCCACTTCCCTATGCTATTTCTGCTGTTCTGACTCCCTTCTCTACCCTTCTTTTCCTGTTTTAGTTTTTGAGGACCCTGATTTTCTCTGACAGGTCATCTGTGGTAGCCATTCCTCCACACAGGGACCCTGCCTACCAGTCCTGCATGTTTTCTGGAACCTGACATGTTGGATGCATCTGGAACCTGGATACCTTAAATCTATGCCCAAAATCTGCTGAGCTACAAACTTGTAATACTCTAGGTAATTGGTACTGCCCTGCCCTAAACTGAGATGGGAAGCCAATTGGATGTATCCATCCATAATACCTCCCCTGCCTATACAACATCTAGCTATGTTCAGTTTCCCAGAGTTACCTTGATGCATGGAGTAACCATGAGAGTGTCAAGAACTTGGTGTAATGATGCACCAGGTCCTGTGTTCTGCCTCACACAAAGGTCGTCATGGAATCCCTCCTCTTGCCCTCATCTGAAGTGAATGGAACTTAAGGAGTTCCAGTGGCATCTGGTTGTGTCTCTTCCTTGCCTTTTCCTGCCCTACTTTGGAGGTGTTAGATCCTTCCCCGGTTTGGGAGTGGATATTGCCCTAGTTGTTGAGGAGTCAGATGTTGTCACAGTTTGAGGACTCAAGGTTGGCCTTGCCTCCTTCCTTAACTGCTCTTGCCAGCTCCTCCATCCTCTCTTGGGTGGCTCTAGTTAAGCCACAAAGCTCACCCTTAAACACATCAAATAGAAGGGTATAATGCTTTCACTAGTGATTGGATCATCTAATTCTTTATTGAAGCCCCTTTAAGTCAGGGCAATTGACTCCAATACCTCTTTGTAAATATTTGAGAGTTGAATGTGCCATAGAAATTGATGGATCTCATAGATTTTTTGAGCTTAGAGGGAGCTTTTAGACCATTTAGTGTAACTCTTTGATGTTAAAGACTAGCAAATTTGTGTTCACCTTGCAAGAGGTCACACAGCTAATTAGTAATAAAGCTGGGCTTTGAACCTGAGTCACCACAAAATGTCCTTTATTGTCCAATTGGATGATTATGTAAAAATAGAAGATTATAATTTGCCAGCACCATGGTGAAGTCACTATATTCACACAAGAAGCAGCATAGCATTGAGAACAGAGAGCTGGCCTCAGGGGCAGGGAATTCTGGGTGCTAGTTCCGCCACTGACATATATTGGCTGTGTGACTTAGGGAAAGTCAATTAACCTCTCAGGGCTCCAGGCAATTCTCTAACACTGTAAGTTGTAGGGAAGGTTCTGACAAGCATTAGTAAAGGGAGGTCCCTCATCCCATGAAATCACAGAATGAATGACTAAGAATTTCTTAAGGGTTTTTGTATGTATAAAGCACTCTGCTAAATGCTGGGGATATAAATAGCAAAGCAAGACAGCCTCTGCTCTCAAGGAGTTCATGTTCTAATGGGAGGTAGGAGATAATTACATATGGGGGTTTAAGCTTTAAGACAGATGGTAAGGCCCAGGAGTCCTTAGGATGCAGCTGCAAAGCAGATGGTAATGCATTTTCTTTAATATAATTTCTATGACTGATACCATATCTGTTTCTGCGGTCAAACCATTTGACTGACTGCCAAGGACTTTGTTTCCCTGGTCTGTAGTAGCTGTGGCTTCTGAAGAGTGTAGTCTGTAGCACCTGGAGGAGCAGTTGACAGGTTCTATTTCCATCCTCAGGATGTCTGGTAGGAGGATTGGTAGTCTGGGGAGGAGGTCATTCCCAAATATAGGCTCTCTGACAAATTCTGCTTTAAGTTTAATTAGATTTTCTTTGTAAATGCATATAGAACTAGTTACTAGAGGAAACCGTTTTATTGTGAAGATGTTTTTTTTAATGGGGAAAAAAAACAGTGAAGGTATTAAAAGGTTGGAATTTTCCTTTGCCATCATTGTAACTATTCCCAGGGCTCTGTCTTTTGGTGGCCATTGGTGTTGGTGAGGATGGTTATGATAGGCTCCCTTTCCATAAGAGTTGCTCCAGTTGATGATGACTATGGGTACTGGATTAAAAGCAGGAGTGTAATTCTGGGGGAGTGTAATTCCCAGGGATCTCGGACTCTGGGTCCTGGTCTTCCATCAGGGTCTGAGGAAGGAGGGCAGCAGTCCAGCGCATGGATGTGGTGCATTGCTCCTAGAACAGCCCCATTTCCTATTTCACTCTCAGAATTCCTTGCCGCACACATATACTTAGAGCAGTCATACAAACAGAATAAGGGAAGAATATAATGAAGATATAGGAAAACCGCTTTCTGTTCATGTCTTGTTTCTTCAGATTTATTTTATACTGAAGCTCATCAGTCTTATCTTTCTTCTAAGAATCTGAAATTAACAGAGGGAAGAAAAAGAAAAAAAAATAATATTTTTGAATCACCTGCTGCAGTTAAGTAAAATGCAGAGTTTGAGTGAGTTTTCTAATAAAGTATTTCCTTTCAGTCTACTAAGAAACTTGTCTAAATAGCCAGCAAAGGAATATTTAAAGCTCGTTTTCATACAGTTATGAAAGAGCTGTAAATGGCTGCATTCAGAGAACCATTTAAGCAGTGACTGATGAGAGTTTATGCATCTCAGGGGAGAAGGAGGGGGAAAAAACCTACACATTCACGTATAAATACAGGATATCTGACAGAATACTGCTTTAAGTTGGGCTATATTTTCTTTGTAAATTAATATGGAACTGGTGGTTAGAGGGAACAGTTTTAATGGGGGGAAAAGTTGAAGGTACTGAAAGGTTGGAATTTTCTTTTGTGAATTTAGCCTTGTGGAGAAAAACAATGGAACATTATGTGAATGGAAAATTAAGTTAACAATTTTTTAAAATGCAGAAAATCTCAGCATATACAGCCTTACATGTAGATATGAGATCTCAGTTCAACTGACTATGATTGATCAGAATGCTTAAAAAGTCTTTCTCTTCTTTCCTTCCATCTATATTTCATTGTAACAGAAAGACTCACTGCATCTCTAATAGCTATGTTCAATGACTTGAATTTACCCTACAGATCTGCTAATCAAATGGTCTTCCAACCCTAACTAAAAGAGCTCACATATTACAATACCTATACTCATTTAATTTGTTCTGCCCCTCGAGAGAAGCTTTCCTTCCTTTCTTGAGAAAATGTGTGTGTGTCTGTGTCTGTGTCTGTGTGCGCACGCATGTGTATGCAGGTGCATGCATTGCCAGAGCTAGCTCAGTGTTTGGGAGGCTCCAAAGGAAAGTGTGGGAGAGAAGAGGTATTAGACTGACTACAGTCTGAAGGTCTGCAGAGCCCTTGTGCAGACCTCATTGTTGTATGCCTGTGAAATCTGGACAGTGTACCAGCCCCAGGCCAGGAAACTGAATTGCTTCCACTTGAATTGTCTTAGGGAGATTCTGAAGATCACCTGGCAGGATAAGGTACCAGACACTGAGGTCCTTATTTGAACTAAACTGCCAAGTATTCAAATTCTGCTCAGAGAGTGCAACTCCTATGGAGTTCAAATGCAAAATGTATGCTTGGCAAAAAGACTTATGGAGAACTCACACAGGGCAAGTGTTCCCATGGCAGTCAGAAGAAGCAATACAAGGACATTCTCAAGGTCTCTCTTAAGAACTTTGGAATTGATAGTGTGACATGGGAGACACTGGCAAAGGACCACCCAGCATGGCATGCCCTCAGCAGAGAAGGTGCTGTGCTCTACGAGTAAAGCAGAATTGAAGCACCTCAAAGGAAACACAGGATGCACGAATTTAGAGAATCCACCCCAAAGTGCACAAGGACTATTTGTGTCCAACCTGTGGTGGAGCATTCTGAGCTCGTATTGGTTTGACCAGTCGGACACACTTGGTCCTCTTTGAGAATGAAGGGCAACAACCAACCAACCAACCAACCAACCAACCAACCAACCAACCAACCAACTAACCAACCATGTGCATGTGCAGAGCAGGGAAATGGGGGAGAGAAGAGGGAAAAAATTAGCAACCTGAGCTATAACTACTAATATTTTCACCTGAGGTGAAGGAGCAATGGTGCCTTATAGAGGACACTCAGACCAAAAGAAGGGACAGAGAAAAGAGAGCCTAACCCATCCCCCTGTAGGGTTTGGGTGGAAGAGGACTCCCACAAGATGATGACCACAATGACAGGACCCTAGTGGAGGGGCAAGCGTCTAGTGGTTATGTGCAGGGTGATGGAGGATCATGAGGTAAAACTGAAGGCCGTGGTCATTAGAGAGATGAAATATTACTGTTAAGGAAGAAGTGCACCCCACTTGGAACTGGCCTGATTCAGGCCAGTCCTTTTGTAGCTTAGATCCCAAACTGGAACGAAATGAAACATTTGTAATTCATTGAATAGTGAACAAAAGGAGGTTTACTCAGTCATAGCAAAGGAAGGATATTCAGAGCTAGGAAGGAATGCTATTCAAGATAAAGCATTGATTCAATTGGACATAGCTTTCTAGTGTTGTTTATGCTGCTAGTTTATTGTTTAAAGCCTCAGGGAGGCCTCCATCCCCTTGGGTCCTAGTTGCTTTGTACCTAGGTAAGCAGAGAGTTACATAAATGCCTAGCCTCACTTTCCTGAGCCAATCAAATTTCAAGGACAATTTTAATGGGAAAAATGTTGAAGGTATGGAAGGCTTGGGATTTTCTTTTATGCGTAAAGCTCTATGGGGAAGAGAAAGTGATATCAGATGGCAGAGAATGGTAGTGATGCAAAACTACCTGGGAGCCCAGAGCAGCCTTAACTTTTGAATTGCACAGTGGGATGATCTACAGAGTTCCCCTGACAGGAGTAAATGGAGCCCTAAGTACCAATAAAATAAAATAAAAGAAAACAAAAGAAAACATGATGCAGTTGAGAGATTGTTAGACATAATTTGACATGAAGGCACAGAGGTCTTGGGGAGACTAGCTTAAGGATCTTTTGGGTACTCTACTGGACTGGGACCTGCTCCAATATTTCATCTGTCTTCATCTACTCCCTGACCTTTACCTGCTCAATAAAGAATGGGAAGAAGGAAAAAACATCCCTCCTGAAGGCAAACTGTGTCCATCATTAGACCTGTCATCTCTTTAAGTGGTATGGAGTTTCTCTGTTACATCTTGGAAACTAAACTGCAACTAGATAGTTATCAAATTTGTGACAGTTCTATTTGCTTGAATGTAAAGAGGGGAAATGGCAAAGGAGGGACTATAATCTGGAAGGGGGAAGATAGATTGAGATTTTATAAACAAAGTACAAACTGTGAAGCAAGTTTGAGCCACACATTTAATAGAGATGAGAGTTTATTAAAAATGAATGATTTCCCTAAAAGAGAAAAAAGCTGATCCTCTTCTACTCTCTCCATTTCCCTTGAGACTTAAGTCTTATAAAACAATGGGAATGAATGTGGGAAATAGGTTGCGCTTTCTCCTTTTCCATGGAAAGCAATAGAATATACCATGTTGGACTTGAAAAGGAAACAACACCCCACACCTCTGGCAAGGCAGTTGCTGTTTAGTTATTTCATTACTTCAGTCCTGTCTAACTCTTCATGACCCCACTTGGGGTGTTCTTGGCCAAGATACTGAAGTGGTTTGTCAGTTCCTTCTTTACCTCACTTTATAGCTGGGGAAACTGAGGCAGCAGGATTAAGTGACTTACCCAGCACACTGCTAGCAAGTGTCTCAGGTGGGATTTGAACTCATTAGGATGAATCTTCTTGATGGCAAGGCCAGGGCTCTATCCACTGTACTACCTAGCTGTCTCCTGGGAAGGTAAAAGAGAAGGAATTAGGAGTCAGAGTCCCAAGCTCTGGAGTGACTGACAGCTCTGCTTTCCATGCTC